>OX578226.1:4800000-5400000 GCA_951216915.1 Tetheella fluctuosa
AACTGTGGAAGGCACACTAAAAAAAAGGCTTTATGCCCTTTTAAAAATTATTTCCTATTGTCCGGCTGTAGGTGACTTTGTAACTTAAGGTTCGACCCCTGCACATGAATTACAACTATTGCAGTGAAATGTAATGAGGAGAGATAAAAGTCATATTATGGATGTGATAGTAAGAGTAGAGAAAAAAAAGTATAGATAGGTTTTGTGAAAAAGGACAGTTGTGAGAAATAAATTAATACTAAAATGACTACGATAGGGAGAAATGAAATAGGAAAACTAAATTTACAGAAAAGAAATATGCGAGATATTCAATGTTAGATACTTACCTACTTACTTATGTAGTTTTATTTCAGGTATCATAATCCCTCTTTGAAAGCTCAAGAGTAATTATCTGAACCTTGATTAAAAATTTTAATCAAATCATTATATTAATTAAATCCATACATACCAAAACCTATGACATAATGTCAAAATATCTGGAGTTATAAATGACGCAAAATACTCCGCAATGAGAATTCAGAATGAAAGAAGAAGCAGCAATGAAAGGGGTTGCACTAGGGATGATAAATAACGTGCTAAATATGTGATAGAACGGCATGGAGCGTGAACTAAGAAACTGGAAAAATTCTGTCAAAAATACCATGTATACTCAACTGCCGCCAAGGTACAATGAACATCTTAACATAGGTCTCATGTAAAACCATGCAAGGCCTATGTTCAGCAGTGAACCTTCTTAGGATGTTGAAGCAAAAATAAATCTGTTACCTTTTACAAATATTTAACTTTTACAAATTTAAAAAGCTCTATATTTAAAATATATTTACATTGAGTACTATCAACCGTAAATTTTTATTAATCACCAAGTAATGAGAAAAATAGCCGAACGATTTTTCATGCTGTTAAATAAAAAATTGGTCGTCCTCAGTAAGCCGGCAAGACACATAGCCCAGAACGTGTCTGCTAAGGTAATTAGTGGAGATACTAATTTACATTTGTATTCAAAATTCGAGCGCTCTCTCTCGCCATTTCTCGTCGTCTGTTTATTCTCATCTCTCTTTTTTTTCTGTAAAACGTACCGCATTGCTGTGTTTTTCGCTTAAAAAATTACGCGGCGCGCTCCTCTAACAAATGTTTTTGGGACATTGTCTAGCAAACATTGTCCGGTAAACAACTTAAAGCTTTAATGACATAGATTTCCATTGGAATTGTGTCAAGGTATATACCATATTTGTTTGTCTGATTATACCATATTTTGTTATCATTAGAATCTCGAAGTTCCACTAATATTGTGCTGTGAACCATTTATTTAGATGAAGACTGTTAATTTTATTGTGTTTCATGAGAAAGATATTGGAAGGCATTTATGAAAATTGATTTTCTATTAGGTACACCACAATAAAGAAATAGTCTTTAGAAAATTCTCCAAAAAATGTTAAATCTTTTATTAGATGCAAAGCGTTCATCATGTACAGGGCCATCTAAATAAAATAAACATTATTCAGAGAAAACTCATCTGTCGGTTAAACCCGACAACAACTGGGTGAATGTTGGAGTAGAATTTAAACACGCGCGTTGACATTAACAATTCCACACATTTACTTATTTTTAGTCTTCATACGTTCCGCAACTAGCCACCATGGTACCTTGTGTTTTTCCACTTCACATAACGAATGTTGTACATGACTTGCCTTAATAATGTTGAATTTTCACTCTTATTTTATTACTGATAGTTTTTACTGGACTATAAATGGAGATAAAATGTGCCAAGTGTTTGCAGGAAGCTTATTACAACGAACGAGAAAGATTGAAAATCGAGACTTTCGATTTTAGCACAATATAAATCTATAAATGCTCAAGCATGGGTCTTTCCCGGTATGTGTTACTCACAATTACAATCTTATATTAATTACTAGCGCTACATACAATTTCTGGTACCTCTGAAACTTTACACACGTGAGTAAAAAAATAAATTCGAAATTGATAATATTAAATAAACAAAATAAACTTCGGAACAGTGTAAACTAAGCACAACAACATGCGCTAATGTATCACAAATGTGCACTCCAATATACGTAACATCGTTACTCCGGCTCAACAATGGATTTTGATCATAAACTAAAACACTCGGGTACAAAACAATATTAGCATTGCACCGCCTGTAATGAAAACATGTTGTTTTTAAAGCAGCATATTAAGCACGACATGAATAACGATCTACGCATTACATACGCATAATAAATGTTCGAAAATAATACGGAACGAACCATTAATGAAAGCACGTAAAATCCATTTGGCGTTTTCATTTCAATTTTATTTAATTAAGGCTTATGTGGTGCGATGCCGTGTAATGCCATATTTGGGTATTGTTATTGAGTAGTGGCGTTTTCAAATTTCAATTATTATTGGTTCTTGATAACTACTGTTAATTATAAATTACTGTAATGAGAGAAATTCTAGTATATTCAATTTTAATAACTTGAATTACGACTCCTGGAATTCAATCTACGAATAATACTTTTTATAAAATTTATTTAAATGACAGTCCACAGATACACTGAATATTTTATTAAAAAGTTAAACTTCACTAACACACACCAACATAAAACTGTAAAAGGTAGGTAATCGATAACACAGAATTCATGCCATAGACAAAAAGTCTATCGATCAATAAGGTTCGCAAATCGCACTTATAAATTTCGCATGCCAAGTCGTCTGTGAAACAATAGCAAGGTGACGTCATAATAGGCGCCTGCTAAATCCGCTTAATTAACAGTCGGTATGAGCATCTTGCACGTGACCGATCGGTTATCAATATCAATCAGAAATCTAAATCTACAACACTACCTACCGCAGACATTCACTATTTATAAAGGAAGTATTACGTGTTATCTTGCGTCTAGATGATTGATTGTGAAAAGTGATAAAATATGAGTCAATCAGTATTGTGTTCTTTTTAATAGTTTTTTAATAGGGTAACTTTGAAATTTCTAATTGTGACATTGAAAAAAAAGAGATTTAAAAAAAAGAAAAAGATTTATGTACCTAATGAATGATGGACCGATAACAAGATGTGTAAAAGTGTTTAACTGTGTAAATAAATAAGATGTAGATATGGACCTATCATAGGTATGTCCAAATGTTGACGATGAGGATGAAATTTAAGAATTCATGATTGAACTCAGTCTGATTAAAAAGGAAAGAAACAAGGGTTCAATCGATCAAGGTGGCAATGTACTATAAGACAATGTCAACGTCTTAAGTAATCTTAGGAAAAGCGCTATCTTTGTAAATTATACGGCTATGTTTAAGGCAATTTCACAAACATGCGTTCTTGAATAAATCTATTTTTAGTGGTTTACTACGTAATAGTAGCCAACAAACCACTTA
This sequence comes from Tetheella fluctuosa, assembly GCA_951216915.1. Classification (NCBI taxonomy): domain Eukaryota; kingdom Metazoa; phylum Arthropoda; class Insecta; order Lepidoptera; family Drepanidae; genus Tetheella; species Tetheella fluctuosa. The sequence continues at coordinate 4,803,388 of OX578226.1, forward strand.
AAATATCCATCGCACTAGGATCAAATATTCACGTGCCTTTATGAAATACTTGAGGACATGACACATCCAATGAATTGGTATTCAACCAAAGAGACGTCAACAAAAAACGACTTTATTATTCAAGCCACAGTGGTGTGGAAGCGGAATGATTGACAGAACATTTAGGTTTGGTGCATGTACAACTGCTCATGCCGATCATTTTGACATGTCATGTTGGGATATTCGTATGTAGAATATTGATCGATGGCATTGCAATTACGGAAGATGAAGGCATAATGATTTTTTGAAGATCTTTTCTAATTTAAAGAGGCAAATTCTATTTTATCTTTAATCTTTTTCAGAGTTACAATATAAGATTTAAGGCTCATCAGTTAGTCATAATGATAAGAAGGCGCAATGGGTTTTTAAAATATATATTCAGGTAACTTTCAATAAGGAACATGCTTATAAAGTTTCTGTTTTGAGAAACACCTTCAGTCATAGAATTCGAATAAGCAGCATATCTGAAGCAACAAAATATGAGACTTTGTCAAACAGCTGCGATTTTTGATTTTTGTACATCTAAGGTCTTTGGAAACCACTAATCATCAGGTGGTTCTACCTCAATTTACAAAAGAATAGAACACTGAGTAATTCTTAAGTTTCTACATTTTTTATCATCACCTGTAACGAAATTGTAAGAAATAAAAGTATTCTTTGTTGTTTCTTAAAAAGCACATTGCAGTTTATAAAAAAAGTCTTTTGCGCCACCTCAAGTTTGCGGGTGGTAATTTCCGATACAATATCTGTGAATAATCAGGGCTTACCTTAACCATTTTAACTTTAGGATCAAGTTCTTCAACATATTTTTATTATGATTAAAATAGAGTTCAATTTTGCAGTTGGCAGGTCTTTATGAGCGTAAATACGAGTTTGTTTCCATAGTGGAGTGAACTGTAATTTATCGTCATCTTTGCGAGGTAATTGCGTAAATCATACATTTATGACATTTGCGCTTAGACAGCTTTGTCTACTCTCAATACGTATTATGCGGGTTTTATTGTCATTACTTACAACATAAACAAGTGATTTTTGTTCTTTTGTCATTGTTACAAAGATTTTAACTTTTTGCATAATACTTTGTTTAATAATACTTACCTCAAATTTCAGGAAGTTGAAACAATTGTAATATTTTAACTGACTTGAGACTCTAATACTTTACCCACTTTGTAATGATTTTTAATTCCTTTGATACAATTTATTACTATTTGAATATTGTTTCATAAACCTTCAAAACAGTATAAAAAACGTATGTAATTTAAAATAACTAATTATTATTTAATTGTAGAAAACTGAAACCAATATTAATTCACACACGCCCTATCGTAAAACAGTAATTCAAAGGTCTAACGACTTTAGTGTATAAAGCATGGTCTAGATAGTGTTTGATCGAAATCTAGTCTTACCAGTTGTAACAGTCTATTAACAAATAAACTATAAAATCATATTGAAGTTAAAGACTTAATTAGCGGTCGCGACGGGGCACTGCGCACGCGTTCAACGTTTTATCTTATCTTTTGCGCTTGCGCACGATCCTTGACCAACGAACTAAAAAAACTACTATGCTACTCCAAGTTGTATTTTCTATGTATTTCCCTCCCTTTCGTACTCAATGTACTTTGTTTCGAGTATAAAAGGGACAGAGGTAAATAAGGCATTGTAGCGTGTTTGTCCATTCCATATTCATACTAACTCTATGTATTGCGATCTCCGACTGTGCAGGAGTTGCCGTGCTTGATATCCTGGACAGAAGGATTTATGATCACGGTTCACGTAGTTGTATATTGTTGTATTATTTTTGGTATATTTTAATCCTGTTATGTTTTGTAGGTACGAGATGCTGGAATTGATTTTTTTAAATAATTTCACGACCTTGCGTTTTTCGCCATTTTGCTGTCATCTCTCCCCAGCTTGACGTATCTGCTCTACTACTAGCTATAAAACTGTTTTGCTTCATTCATAAAATAGATATTTATTATAATAGGTACCGTAAATTGTTATAGATAATTACTTAAATAATAATTACATATATCATATCCACTAGTATCGATCATACTTCATCCAACAATTTGCTATAACGTAAAATCTCGACGTATAAGGCTATCTATCTTGCGTGCGCGCACCCATATTTCGAAGCGGTTGGACATATTGAGTTATCTTAATTAGCTTGGAGGCCAACCTACCACCCACCCAGGCGATCCAGTTCCGATATGTTAACGTATGCTTAGCTTTACACATGTTTATCTCGGTGAAAGTCTTCCCAAGTATTCGTGGAGTACTTTATGAAATATGTGCATGAGGTCCATTGTTTTGTCACAACCGTGTATCAGACATAACTGCTATTTTGATGTTAAATAGAAACTCTGTTAAATGTTCACATTACAGTATCCATGATCATCATTATCATATCAGCTAACAATATTAGGTATTTTTTGTAAAATCTTAATTTAGAATTTTTCTTTTCATGTGCATCACATATTAAATATTGTGTAAATTTTTAATCCTACAGCTGATAATTTTAGACAGGCATTCAGTAACTCCCAGTGATAGATAGATACCTACTTCAAATTCATGATTCTTCAAAAGGCCAAAGCAGAAGCATTCTAGAGAGTGAATATGCAAATTTTGAGATGTTTTATTATCATTTTACGTCATGTTAAAATAATGGTATAATTTGAAAAAATATTGCAAGAAGTCGCTTGGTTATCTAATACGTGTACATTTTCAAACTTTTGTTACATGAAAATAGCTAATTAAACTAGAACCAAAATCCGATATCAGCAACATCGTGGCATCACGAAAGCCCGAGCTACCTAATAAAGTGTGTCTCACGTTCCTAATTAGATCGTTAATTATAAGCCTTTCATGGGAGCCTTAATTTCTGCATAAAAGACTGTCTCCGAGGCCGCCTTAATTTTTGACTAGGTTTTGTAGCCCGTGTTGTTTTACATTGTTAATTGGCACATTATTATTACAAGAAAATTTCCCAAAAGATTTCTAAAAAAATCTCCCAAAATGTGTTTAGCAGCTACATTTTAATTTTGGGCATTTTTAAAGCAGATAATGCTTTTAATATTATTTATTCAAAATCAGTATTCATTTTATCAAGAGGCAAACTCCAAAACAAGTGCCGCATAAATACATAATCCAGTACAAAAGACACATGAGTAGAGCCAAGACCCGAAAGGACTAGGAGTGCACGCTCGAGCAAATAGCTAAATAATGGTAGTCCCTCACCAGGTGGACTTCAGTCATTACTCTTACGGTAATCCTTAGAATACACCCTGATTTATAGGATCCCGCAGACGGACCGCCAAATTTAGGTGTTTTATAAAAAATGGAGCTTAGTTTCTTGAGTTATAAATAATGTTAGAAATCCGGGTTGTAACCGAAATAGGTTTTGTAACTATGCGATGAGATATATTGCTAACTAGTAGGTATAAAAATAGGGATATGGTTGTTTAATGTGTTATCACTGTAGAGGGGACTATTATTTATCGTAAATCATTAAAATGTTCTTTTAAAAACTATGGCGTTTGATATTCGAATATCTATATTTAAATTACCAATCACTTTTTAGATATATAAAGACAGTATCAGTTTTTCAGTTTCAGTGTGAAACTGTGAAATTATGTCAATGATCTTCCCTATATCCTCCATGCTTGGACTCCTGAGTAAGAGCTATATTATTAACCTTGTTGAAACTAAATTTCTATAAAAATCTTATGGACGTAGTAGAAATAAAACCATCACTTCAGAATACCTCCCATGCTGCAACTACCAGCCATACTTTTTACAACATTATAATACTCCTATGAATCTAGTAAATAAATAAAGTCGAAAATCCCGTAGCAAAGGAATCGAACCTCACATCCCGTGGCGGCCTCGCATGCGAACTTCCTGTTTGGCACGACACCATGGCTAGTTTTCTCAATACCATCGTTACTTTATTCAGTAGGTATGTTTATTTGCACATAAGTTACAGCTTAAAACCGAATTCAGGGAAATCGATGTTATACTAGTGCAAATCTGGAATATCTAAAACCAGGATATTATTTCAACATAATCAATTATCCCTCCTTAATTTGTAAAGAAACTTATGACATTTTAAAGTTGCTGAAGAAATTAATGAAAACTAACATAGCCAAAATATATTATGATCTCTACTTACCGATATATCAGTTCAAACTATACTATATTATTATGTACATACATACATATCTTCATGCCAATTTGCTTAACGCGACGGCCAGAGATACCACTTCATTATGAATTTACGAGCGTGGCACACCTCATGCGTTTCATCAAACGACATAAATTATTTTCATTGGCTAATAACGTGACACGCAAAACTCGCCACTCGTCTGGCCATCCAGTTGCAACCACCATGGAATTTTAATTGTAGTTAATTTGCACTGTAAAGTGTATGTAGTTTGTTTCAATGATATTCTTTTTTGGCACAGGTTTTTATAAAACATCTGAATAAATAAGAGGTTTTCGTTTTAATTTTTCCTTTCATTTTAGATTTTATTCTCCTAAATGTTCCACAGCTCTTTAAATCAATCATGTTAATAATGATAAATGTTTTTAGTATGCAGTTTCAATAGGTCAAGATTTTTTTTTCCTAAGTTATAGTAGGGCAGGTAATAAATAAAAATATAATATTACAGTAACAGAATTTTATTTAATGCAGATCCATGTCGCTCTGTAGCCGATATTGTACAAAAAAATTATAATATCGTTTTCCATTTATATTATAATAGATAATGATAGTAATATAATATTACACAACATTTTCACACAGTTACAATCATGAAACACAAACATTTAAATCATCTCTCTACACTAGAATCCCACGAGTTTTTAAGTATTTCTCTTCATTTAATAATTACTATTTTAATAATAATTATTTTACATTACAATAAATTGGGCCTACCTATTTACGTATGACAAATGCTTCGTTAAGGACAAAATTTACGTATAACATTCATGAGCACGTTTCAAATTAAAATAAATTAACGATTCATCCCACAGTTAACTAATAATTTTCAATATAAAAAGCCAAAAATATCGTGACGTATTAAAACAAGTGTACAATTTTGAATTTCGTGAGGTAATATAACAAAAATACAGGTCCTACGTTGAAGAAGCTTTATAAATATGTATATCGTATTTACAATATGTAACAAAAGTATGTTGATAAAACATAGGTCAAGATTCTTTCAGGTAAATACAAAACCCGAATCGAAAGACCATTCGTACTTCCAAAACACAATTTAATTAAACGTAACGTTAAAAAAAGGAACTTTAAAAGAGGTAATTGGATGATTCAATGATGTTAAACACAAAATGAATTTGGCACTTCGAAGGAATTTAATAATAACATAATATAAAACTGAAAGAATCTTGTCCTAATGCTCAAATATCACTACATTATACAGAAGAAAAAAATTACGTATATGTTTATAGGAATCCAAAAATATTACCACTACTGTATCTTAAAATAAATTACAGTATTACTTAAAATTTAATTAGCTATTCGTATACTGGTCACAACTAGTTTTGATTCTTGTCATTTTTTATGTGACTATAGATAGGTAAACTATGTGTCTAAGAATAAGTTAAGCTATCGACTAATAATGGAATTTTTTTTCATACTAAAGCTTTTGTATTTTACGTATTAGGATATCTGGAGGGACGCTGTTAAATGAAATATCAAATATACGGAAGCAAATATACTATATTGAATAAAATTAAACAGTTGTAATATTTTTTTTTGCTATAGTGTCACTCCAGATTAAAATTATTTTGTTTGTTAGTCTGTCATATCACTATAATGAGTTTCAAAGACGTATACAAACATTGTACATCAGATTTCAATTACAAATACATAATATACTAATCTTAATATATACATTACATTTTCTTTAACACTGTCACTGCAATTTACCTTGAAAACGACTCTACCCTGGTGCATTATATTCCGTTCATATTTTTAAAGATTACGGCTTGCAACCGATTTTGAGAATGTCAGGGAAAATTTTAGGGATAGATTCATTTTCAAATCTGCAGGGAATGTGTTTTTTTCTCTATATTTTTACGGAACCAATACTCATAGCAAATCTATTATCTAATCCGAAAATATACTGATGGCAAGTGTTACATAAATCATCAAATATTAATATTTTTAACATGGTTCTGTATTATAATAAGAGCGGTAATGCAATGTAATGAAATAAACAAGAGTAACTTCGACAATTCAGGGGCAGCAATATCCACCTCTATTCGACACCGCGTTTTGGCAGATAAAGTACGATTTCAAGTGAGCGATAGTGGGGCACGATTCGCACGATAAATAAAAACACAATTCCATTTGAGGCCCTGCGCTGCGGAGCGGCGGCCGTGTCCCGTGTACCTCAGCAGGCGTTCAAGATTTATACACGCAGAGCGGAACAATATATCACGGAACAGAACAACGCGGCAACTCGACCTATTCCTAGCTTGGAACAGCCACCGTCCCGATGGAACATGATAGCAGATCAGCCCGACAGATAGCGACAGAGTCGCAACTAACGCCATGTCCCCTGAACGTTAACTGTACGCTTTCTAATGGCCCTATCCTATCCGGAACCGACGGCATCCGATCATTCTCCTTTGCTATACCGCAACACTTACGCAACGAATCAATTAATATTAATCGAATCTTTTATTTATTTAATACCGCGATTAACATAATATATTCATATATAAGTCAAGCTAAGCGATAAATAAGCGAAGACCGAACCGCGTATTTTTCATCCGAGCTTCATATAATTTATAGTCGACGATGATATCGCGACTGGTTCTTTTATTTGTGAAATAGTGATACGCGGAGTGTGCTCGGTAAGCGTTACTAACGGGAAATTTTGACAATAAATCTCTGGCAGTCGATTGCCTAAGCGTTCGTGTGGGCCGGTATAAAAATTTATTCGACAATCGATTTTGATATCTTGATCTCGCGACGTCAAACCGTGTTGGGGCATGCGGAGTCAAACGGCAATCGGAACTACGCGTGTTTCATTGCCATGGAGCCATGGAGCGCGCTTACATACATTCGATACTCTATAATATGTTCTAGAACCTACCAACATTGACAACGCTTTACACGCGATGACCACCTGAAACAAAGGAAAAGCGAAATTAATGAAAATGCCAATTATAAAAAAATAAGAATGCAAACAGCGAGTTTGGATTCGAGGGGAAAATTTTGTGATTTAAACAGGACAGCCAAAGAGCATTAAAGTTCAGTATTTGTCGAGTAATTAAGTTTCTCAGACAAATTATAGAAGCACCAGTTTGTATAATAATTAATTTGCATAATTTGAATGTAGTCACGTTTAAACTTGGGAATCTATTTAGAATCTTAAGCGCACGACAATATTTTATTATCTCGAAATACGTTCTCATAAACAAGGGTGGACTTAAAATGCAAATAATTTCGCGCGAGCCCCATGGGCATGTTAAAACAAACTCAGCATTCTAACAGCTTTTCATTATTTATCGTTTACGCTCACGGAACGTTTTTTTTCCTCAGTTAAAGTTAATTTCTAGCGTAATGCGTATTTGATAAAAGGCTGTATCTCTGGCAAGCAGGCTCCGACGAGCCGGCTCTGAAATTAAGATGTAACATGATGCGAGAACGAGCAAGAGCTGCTAGATTTATTGCTATACCACTTTGCATATGCTGATTTACAAAGACGATGGATATTGTATAGAGCTGTGCGTGTGTGTCAACAATAACTAAAGTGCGATAAGAAGAATGATTGAGAATGTCTAAAAGTAACTCTATGAGCTTTTCAAATAATATTCCAAATTAAAAGTTAATGTATGCTGTAGCAAAATATAGCAGTAAAAGGTGGTTCAAATATAATTGCTGAAAAGAGGTCAGATTTATGGATGAACATTTTAAGAAATAGGTACTACGTCTTAAACTTCTCGCCAGTTTTCTTCCATGTTTTTGGACCTTTTACCTTTGGCCATCACTTTTCACAGTGAGTTTGTAGCTTGTGTTACATTTACCTAATAGGTTTCAATCCATTGTAAAAAATTATACAAGTACAGTAAGTCCATACATACATCCAAATATTCCTATGAAAATATTTTATGATAATGAAATTATACTTTAAAAAATTACTTGTTGATGATTATATCCGCGATAACGAATGTTTTTCTGTCTTTATTTTTGCTTTTACCAAAATTATTCTTAACATTGAAAGAGTCCTTAAATAATTTCTTTATTGATGATTAAAAATAAAATAGTACAATTTTCATTATGAATAATTAATTTACGTCATGATAACCACGACAACTCTGTCAAGAGTTATACACTGAAGGTCCTAATGAACAGATTATCCTGGAATTTAGTTATTTCTTAAGGTGTATTTCGAATAATATGTACTGAAAATAAATAAATAAATATTCTGGGACATTAAAACAATAAGTAGAAAAAAAAATCTGGGAGCTACGCTCGAGTGAGTTTCGGTGTCGGCTGAGCGAGAGCACGCTCGCCATACCTAATGCCTAATAAAGCAGTACTTTTTATATTTTATTTCAAAATCAATCGGGTGGTGTTAACAACTTTATATAATTCAGTGGGTTGCTGATGTAGCCCATTCGCGATGCGGTGGGCGCGAGCGGGACGACTGTCTGGCGATCCGCAGTCAGCAGAAAGAAACACATAACAGAAACTTGTGTTTCAGTGTATTGCGTTATCAAACTGTGTTAAATTTCTGATTGGTAATGATTTGTATTGTTTAAATAATTTTACTAATTAATGTACTGATGTTTTTATATCAAAGCTTATTAATGAGATACGATTTTTTTCTCAATTATATAGGAGGAGTAGGTGTTATTAGTTCCATTATCCAAAATTGCCTATTAGAAAATCGAAATTAACAAAAATATGAAAATATTACTCAAAATTGGAGTCTTTAAATCCCTTAAATTGTTTCTTTAAGCAGGAAATAAACTTCTAGCAATGTTTCCTAGCAAGTAAGAAGCTAAAAAGTTTTAACAACAAACACAAAAGGAACTTTCACAAAAAGTCAAAGTGGAATAAAAAGGATAACCTACCTTCCGGGCCAAGGAAAGTAATAAAGCAGGAGGACGCCAACCGAATAATTGATACGATTATGTGTTACTACTTCTGAGGAGATAAGGGTGGTCACATACTGAATGCAACCAGAAAAATTGCTAAGAAAAATTATATCGTAAGGCCGTGTTTACACAGGAAATAACTTCGGAGGAATGACGCTCTCAGTACCATGTTTTTATTAAAATTCACTTTATTGTATATTAACATGGCAGCATAAAGATGTAACCTTTAACCTGCCTCTCCCCAATATAAAAGATATTCTCAGCTCGATATAGATTTGCATACTTAAAGACTTAATTTAACTTTGACGTCGCAATATGAATGTGGCGACAAAGTAGCCGAGGCGTTCTGAACAAGACCAAAACGACACGTACAAACGCGGCGAATAACTGTGCGGTCGTCGACCTTCAACAACTAGTATCCTGAATTCTGTTCTATTTTCAGATGGTGTCCAGTATGAACGCAGCATCAAGAACAATGGAAGAAGGACGTCGGGCGCTCCGTCAAGTGCGAGAGCCCATAAATCCAATAGGACGCGCAATTTGTTGAATTACAGCATGCTCCAACCAGCCACCGGGCCGACGCGAAATTAGCTCCCACAGAGATAAATTGACGGCGGGCCGCTAAATAAATTATTTGGGAAAACCGAGAAAAAACGGGCGTCTTCCCTTGATAAGGGTTGCGAGCATTCTACCGTGGATATAATGAATATCGACCGCGTTGTGTAGGTACTTGACTATTGTTATTTACTAATTTCAGTATTCAGCATTTATATTGCCTTCTAATTTTATACATTGGAAGTACAAATTGATTGTTATTGTTATTTTGTTATCGTTATGTTATATTTTTAAGGTTTTGAAAATTATGATTACTAAATAGAAGGCTATTTATTATACCAAATATTTATTTAACTTGTTACTTATAATCCTAACATCCTAACTATTTTTACAAATTCGAAAGTCTGTTTTCATGACGCTTCAACGGCAAAACCTATCGTGATGAAATTTGCCACAGAATTAGTCTATGGCGTGGAATTAAACATAGGCTACTTTTTATCCCGGGAAACTGCGGGGCAGAAAATAGTTAGTAATTATTGTGGATTTGTAGTTGTATTAAATTATTTATTTGTACAACTGCATGACTTATGCCGAAGTCAATAATTATCCACGTGTTGATACATACGTACTTAAATACTGAAAATATACTGTGTCATTGAATTAGAGATGATAATGAGTTGTGTAAAGTAGAAAATTTTACATGATTTAACAAACATTAAACTAATATCAGAAGATACTATCAAATTCAAAATATTTTTTCAGACCAGGCTATACTAGACCAGACTGTAGGTTTGTATTTGTATCTTTACCTAATAAATATACAAATTTCCCGCTTAACATATTTTTGTACAACAAAAGCCGTCATTCATCAATTAAGTTTATACAGTAAATAGTGAATAAATTATATCAACACCTTTTAAAGCCATGCATCAAGCAAACTTGAGCCGCCTGTATCAAGTTATAGTAATTAAGCGGGCAATTATCACCTGAGACCCGTTATTTAACGCGACCTAGTGTTTCTCACGACAACAAAAAACGGTAATTAAACCTCAATAATTAACACGAAATAAGCTTAAGTTTTGTAAACGTGAAGGTGCGGTTTACGCAAAATTACGCGCTTTTAGCTATATAGTTAATGCGCGTTTTCTCCGTAGTGCATTTAGATGTTTACATTTAAAAATTATGATATTTTTGTTTTATAATTTTAATTAATTTAAAAATATATTATGACGAATTCGTTTGTGCACATTTGTGCTAATACCTCATAATTATTTTTATTTAATTTTATGTAGTAATACTCAGTACACTGACACAGTAAGTAGTAATAAGTAGAGTTATAAAGTTCCATATTCAAATATAAAAATCCATTATTAAGGTTAAATTCATACTGTTGTTTGAAGTCCCAAGAACAGAATAACTAAGTAATGTGTAATTTTAAACACTAGAAACCCTATATTTATAAAGCTATTTGTATTTTGATTTCATCTTTGTAATATTACTTTATAGTCTAGGCGAAAAATATAGCAGCTTATTTTTTCTTATCACTAAAATCCTCCACCCTTTCTTTCAGCGGGATTAATCTTACTTGTATATTCGAGATTTAGGCGGCAATAAGAAAGACGCATAGGTGGGCTTACCGAGGGGCGAGTGGCAAATTGTCTCAGATTCCACCCCAAAACACATCGGCCTGTGGATTTTATTACATTCGTTAACGCGTATAAGATTAATGCGTAAATACTTTATATTTGTATGCAAATTGTTATGGAGATTAGAAAGGGTTTGGAATTTGAATTTGAAAGAAAAGTCACAACCTTAAATTATTAATTCTGTAGAAAATATGCACCTACAGCTTGTTGAAGTTTTAAAAATCCAGCTTGTGACTCATCATTTGGTGGTAAATTGTATGTAATTGTATATGTATAAAAATTGCCATAAACTTTGACTGACCAACTGAATCGTCAGTTAAAATGTTAAAAAAAAAAAAACAAATTTCAACACTTAACTACTCCAAACTTTCAAAAAACAAGACACGGCATCACCTGCAAAATAGAGTACCTACAAAAATTTATAACTTCATTTTAAATTTAGAATGGGGTTTCATTTTTTAATTCACCTTGGCATGGCCCCGGCCATGATACCCCTACATGGTTGCGTACCTGCTCGGAGTGGCCATCAATTTATTCTCATCCCCTCCCGACGTATGCGGGCCCTGCGTGACGTGTGTTCGATTCGGTATGTTCGCCATTACAGCAGTGTATTGTTTGCTTTATATTGGTGGGATTATTTGAAACTCTATCAAATTTAGTAAGATGAATACACTTTTGATCACTGTTCCATAGCACAGCGGTGCTTGACTTGGCGGCAGAATATTAACTTGACGATTGAGAAAACTATGGTTTTTATGGCCATAACTTAACAATAAAATGTAAAAATAAAATTAGTGTGTAGGTATTCTTCCGATACGTCATAATATACTGAAAAATAATTTAAGTTTATGAAATGTGTTCAGTAACACTAAAAATAGCTTAGTTTATTAAGTAATATTAATATAAAAAGGGGTATAGAAGAGATTTTCCGCGCCGTTCCGTCCCCTGCCCGGGACATTTATCTGGATTTTGGATGGCACAAGCTAAAATTTTGGACGCTTTAAGCTGGGCGTAAATTTTACCAAAACATGACACGACGGGGAAAAAATCCGACCAAAAGTTACTTCAAACATTTACCCGCTTATTGTGTGCGAATTAAATGATATTTTATTTGAGTGAAAATTAAATTTAAATACTTATTTGGATAAATAATTCAAAATTATTCTAAATTTATATCTTCTACTAAACTCATTTTTAGATAGTCATAGTTATTTAGATCTGGTATGAATTAGATTCAAGTTCGATTAATTCTCTTATCTATTGAAAAAATAAAAGCTAGATAAGTAGTCAAATTTATGAGAAATCGATTAAACGCATAAATATTTATCAATACTCTTATGGAACACGAGGTATAATTAAAACTGGTGACTAATAGGCATAATATAAGTTCCATATTCAAAAATACTTTATAATAATGTCATGTGACACAGCCCTATAGGTCAACATAAATACAGTCAATATACAGGTCAACGTACGTATACATACAGTCAACCACACAACTGTCAAAAATAAATAATCGGTATTGACCTTTATAGCATTAGACTTTTAGGAAGCGTAGGTGTGCAAGCTGTGTTACTGCATGCATAAATTCTCACATATCTTTCAAGACACCGACCAATTACAAGGGAGTTTTAAAAGAGAACCGTTAGTTAGCGCATGCGTGGTCGTTTGTCGTCATAGTGAACTTTCACACTACACGATATTAATTTTATTTTTGGACTCAGCTAATGCGGATGGCGTGCTCTGAGTTCAAACAAATCTTTTATTTTCATGCTATTTATTTCTGTAACACTGTTATGTGCCACCATTAGGTAAGGCATTTGAGGGCGTCACGGCTGTAATTTTAGACATTCATTTTTAACTCTTTATAACTCTTTAGTTTTTATGGAACTTAGATTAGGACTCTGTTAGTAATAGTTAATGACAAAGAAATCAGTATAATTTTTCTTTTCCTTATAAATAATTATATTGAAGTTAGTCATATCAAAAAAATTTTGTATCAAGTACTAATTGCATTCAATTCAAATTACCCGTTACATTTGTATTTTTGCCAAATAATATAATTTAAAAACGTCATCAGTATTCGCCAAGAATTATTATTGATGATACGTACGCTTGAGTAACGAACATCACTAATGTCAAATAATAAAAATACGGCAACATCATAGATTATAAACAACTTGTAACTAATAACACGGCTTAAAAACATGGAATTATAACAGCTTTATCAACGCCTACCTACGCGTTATATATAAATTAAACCGCAGCCAAAAAATGAGACATGAAAAAAATATTTTGTTGGCAAATATTGGAATGAGAAAAACTATTTAATACGAAAACTTTTGTAGGTTGGAACGCAACTATAAATCTTGGACAGTCGTCGGCGTCGATGCCAAGGAATAAGATGAGATCGAGTTGGCAACATACTAATATACCTAGATATTATAACTAACGTATATATTTTTATGACTAATCTGTCATTGTTATTGTTCTGCGAGCATTGAGTAGGGCTAACACAAATTGACTCTTAATATTTTCTGGATCATAAATAATAATTTGATATATGGTATGCCCTATTTATTATAGTTGAACAACAAGCAGGAGAAAAATACAGTTAGATGTGAATAAAGAATAACTGTCAATTTAGATTAACCCGATTGCCAATGCGTATATTTTTAAAAATAATTATTAATTGCAAATATATTTTTTTCCAAATAGAAGGCTTTGGCCTTCAATTAATTATTATACAAAATAATACAATTTAGTAAAACCTAAAACTATCCTACCAGTCTACAATATTAAACAAATTACTAGCACTATAAACATCCACAGATTTATGTAGTCATTTTAGTCACGTGTGCGTCTGAGTTGGGAAAATCTAATGAACAATACCTACCTGTGTGTTCTAGTTGGCAAGGGAACATGACGTGATAGGGAATTATATGGTTCTACGATACGGTTGGCATTGGCACATATTGACCGAGATGTTTGACAGTGAACTTATAAACAGAACATTGAACATGGAGTCAAAGAATCAACGACATAGTGAACACTGGATGCCTATTTATATAACTGAGAATATACTGGATATTCCTGTACTATATGTACATGTTGCCCTAAGAAATGATTAATATCAAAATATAATTAATGACCATTTCAACCATAAAGACACATTTTTACATCATGAAACGAATAGTGTAGATAGCTCTACCTACATTTGTTTCAAAAACAATGTTTCTTACTAAAAACATTAAATTAAAAAAAGAAGAAAATACCTTCTCCTGTGTTTCTAGCCAAAATAAATGAGGAAATTAAGAAAGCGTAATTAATTGTATACAATCTGTCATTTTCGAGGAGACGGTCGTACTGTTCCACCTTAAAGATAAATGAAGTACCCAAATGGAAGGAAAAATAAAATTTTAGGGATAGGTACGGTCAGCAACGAAACTATGTGAACAGATATTAATTTACACTAAAACTATTCCATATTATGGACAGTTATGGTGTACAGGTTACTTGTAAGTTTAGAACTGTTCAGTTACTTACTCATATGTTACTGACTGTAATGTAAAACTAACAATGCAAAAATTAATGCTTAAAATGAATACCTACTCACATAATAATATTAATTATTGATAGCAGAGATTGCAAAAGGATTTTGTTTAAAAGTTTCATAAAAAATAATATTAAAATTGCCGAAAGAGAACTGAACACTTTTTCATCCCACTATACCTTTAATAAACTCATCGATAATTCAAATAAAGGACAGTGAGCAAGCCCTTAGATTGTTAGTGTTATCACACCAGTTTTATTCGTATTTATTTGCGAGTGTGTTGTAAATATTGAAATCTCATATTTCAGGTCCCCAGTGGTCGGCGTTGGCACACACCTCGTAAATCTCTGCATGATTTGTAACAAGCTCGCAGTGCCGCACGAGCCTCCAACCTCCAGCTGACTTCGACATGCCTATGTCTTCTTTATCATAATATATTTTGTATCGACTTTTATACAGATAAGTAGATATTAAATTTTATAAGTCTCAGTGGTTGTGACGTGGACGCCATCATCGAATTTATAATATAGCTAATAAAGTAAGATTGGAACCTGGCAAACGATATTTCGATGAAGGAAAATATCGTGGAGAACTTTTTTCTGAAGAACTTGAGGGTGGTTATGAATCTCAGCTAGAAAATTTGTCTCCAAGATAATGTCATCAATCTCAAGCTTATATCAAAATAAAAAGTTATATTTATGTTTTTTTAGCTGCGGTAAATACCGAGTTTAATTTTTTTTATGGTATCCGAAGCAACCACAACTAGTTCGTTATACCAATATAATGAAAAATATACGATGTGTATACTTGGGTATTTTGTCAGCAAGTAAACACCTACATTTTTTGCTGCATTTGATTTATTTTACAACCTTATTCCCGGATCAAATTATAATCCATCATTCCCTAACAAACGAGGGTAAACATGAAAACAATTTCCCGGAGAAAAGATTACATCCCCGGGACGCCATGTTTATAACATCTAATCACGTGATCAGACAATAAACTATTTTTCACTTATTATTAGATAGGACCTTCACACTTCTCTTTTTTGTTCTTTTTTCTCAGAAACATAGTCGTGACCATTGATCAAAGTCAGCAATGCTCGTTACCGAAATCACGTTTATCATATATCACATTTGTCTAAGGTTTTACTTCTACATTTAAATTCATAACGACCGAAATCAATGTCTTAATGCATATAAATTTCAACCTTTTTTTAAGGTAGTCACAGTTCATATCACGTTAATAGCGGGAAGTATTTCAAGGCGGAATTATAGGGAAGGTGGTGCGGAGAAGAGTCGTGAGCCACACACGACGAATTACGAGCGAACCCGGGACACAGGGTTGAGTTATGTGACCGCGATATATAATATTTATGAAATATGTTCTATACTTGGTAAAACCTGGTTAAGTTTCGAAGGTGGTGCGTTGTCTATGGCGAGACCTTTCATAATGCGATACAATAGGAACTAGTTTTGAAGAAACAAAAGTAAACGAATTTTGATCATAAATCTGAATCTATGATTAATATGTTTGATAGAAAATTAATCCAACTCAACGTAGTAGGTACTACTAAGTACCTAGAAGGTAAGTTAAACCCTATAAATATAATTACTGAACCTAGTTCAATACAAACTTTTTTTAAATTTAATTTCGTTCATTGTTAAATATTAAACTATACTGTAACTACTTCATAAAAAAAATTAAATCTCACAATTGATTAACTTTTTGAGTTGTTAAGCATGTTGAGATTTATTTAACTTTAAAAATTTAATAAAATCAGTGGAGTTGAAATATCTAGGTAGGTATGTGAGTTAAGTTTCAGCAGCATTATCTCAAAATACCGTTTTCTTCTGAACGGAATGCCGCAAGATGGCGCCGCGCGCGACGCGATTTGTCAAAAGGAAAACAAACAGCACAGAAATAGTTTCAGTTGACAAGTTTATAGCGTGGCTTGCTTTCAACGTCTCACTGAGTTTGTTACGAAATTATACTAAAGGAATTTTATTCAACACTCTGTCTCTTGAGCTTTCCCGCTCCCTCCATTACTGATCTACCATTTATTCATTAATTGTAGATTTATTTTGCTTCCATCAAATTAATGTTAAGGACAGAACATTTCCACAACCAGTAAACCAATCTTAGAAAGATACAAGATACAATTAATAAAGATAAGCAGATGCGAGTACACCAATTACAAACGGAGATGGGTCACGGTAACTAATAAATATTGAAAAGGCTGCTAGATATGCCACGCGGAACACGTAACTAGTTTCTGTGGATATTTGTCTAAGCAAGAACAGTTGGTAACGGAGGGATGCTGTTAGGCTTGCTGGACTATTGCGTGCGTGCGACTTAAGTTTAAGACTTCATAGATAAGCTATTTCATGTAATTTCAAAGTTTATTCTATGTGTAACAATAATGTGCTTACTTTCTAATTGAATTACGTAATTATTTTGAATTTAGAATTATATATTTAATTACATTTGTATTGGTTGATTTGATTCAGTGAGTAACTGCATTTGCTGCTTTCTGTATTTGCATTGTATATATAGGTATGTACCTATGAAACGAAACCTATCACAAGAAGTAAGAAAATTCAAGAGATATGATAATGTAGAGGTATCACTGCTATATTTTACATTACATGAAACTAACTAATTAATAAGTTAGAAGTTCGAGCGCAGCGACGAAACGCAGGTGGAAATCCGCAAGTTTGCCGCCGCCCTACAGAGGGTCGTTGAAGTTACGCGGGTAAGAGCGCAACAAGAATAATACAAAATGTTTTTCATTTTCTTTATGTCACCCCCGGTAGTCGTAAAGGCATTAAGCGTGACCAAAGTTTTGTTTGATACAGACGATATAACTATGAGCGCAATGCCGTATCTTTTTACAAGTCTTCAAAATGTAACAACTTGTTAGTTCGCAATATGTGTTGGCAGTTATACAACCTGGCATTATGTAATATTATATACTCACTGTTAAATAGTATACGGTTTTGTTTTAAATAGCAAACTAAGCATTGAAGTTAGAATTGTATATCTATAGGATGTTCTTAAATCAAAAACGAGCAAATAAGAGCCAAAAATAATATTTTGTATTATGGAATATGGTAACATAGTCATCTCTCAATTAATTATACCCTAATAGTAACGAGCAGAAGTAACGAATCTCCCTTAAATAATCATTGGACTTCCCTTCCAGTAGCCCTAAAATACAGATTCGTGACAAAACTGCGAGCACCCTCATACATATTGTGTTATAGAAGCAATCCAACAACGGAGGAAAACTTGGCAAAGTCGAGATTGGTTCTAATACATTTATTTCACCGAAAGATGTGCGAGTTAATCAAAAGATGTGTAGGGAGCATAACAAGAAGATCATTTGTTTTTATTTGGGCGCAGATATTATATGGAAATACATACGTACGGACGTTTTTATATATAGAAAATTCTACAGGTAGCTTAATGAAGTCAGTATTTATTGTTAGATGTACGCATGGAATAGGTGCCTACTTGAAAAATAAAATATGAATTTTGTAAATTTATAATAATACTTACAGGCCACCCAAGACCGGTCCTATTGGAGATCTTTAGGGGAGGCCTATGTTCAGCAGTGGACGTCTTGCGGCTGAGATAATGATGATGATGATAATAATCCTTATGATTTTGTACTTCTATAGCCTTATAAAATTATATTAAATCATATTCTGCAATGTTAATTAAACCTAATGCATTCATATTAATAGATATAATTAAATTGAACGTTTGTTATTTTAGAAATAAAGAAAAAAATTAACTTATCACTAAAACAGCAATAGTTAGGAATCCTAATCGTAGATAGCTCCATCAAATTAACCAACCTGAAGTCTGAATCAAATGTCCCTTACTAACGCTATGTGATTTCCGAGCCAAAAGTCTGTGTCAACCCTAAGTTATTAAAACTCTTAGTCGTAGTAGACCACAGGAGCTTCCCGAGTAATTACTTTATTGGGTGATACAGAAAGGTGGTTCTCCGAAATATGCCTCGGTGACAGCCCTAACGGGAAACGACCGCTTACGCAGTTTACCCAACGGTAAGTATGAACGCAAATAGGTAAGGAAAACGTTTTGTTTGGTTGGAGATTTTTGTAGTTTACTTCGACTTTTTTTTATAATTACGCAGTCTTTGAAAATACAATTCAAAATACAAATATACCTACATTATTGTTGACACTACATTATAACTCAGAAGATACAAATTATAAAAGATATTAAATTGAAAATTATTTAGGCAGCCTTATCACTGAAGCGATTTCTTCCAAGCAACCTTGGGTAGTAGTACACATTTATGATAGGTGGTGTATCACATAAATACCTACGTAAAAATACATACATTATGTACTTAATAACTAAATATTTGTTACATTCCACAAATATTACCTATTTATGTAGTTAGCAAATCAGGTACAAAATTGTGAAAACTTGTTAATGTCGATATACTGGGTGATTTTGTTATCACTGGCAATACTTGCAGGGGTGGAAGTACTCATCAATGTGAACAACTTTTGTTATAGGACTAACTGTGAAATCATGAAAAAATTATCAGCTGTTCCATACAAAAGTTCAATACCTACTAGACCAAAATGTATGAAGCAACCATATTATTTTACGCGATATCAGAGTTAGCCCTATAATAAAAGGTGTTCACATTGATGAGTACTTCCACCCCTGCAAGTATTGCCAGTGATAACAAAATCACCTGTATAGCTTACTTACCTACCAATTTTATAAAAATCTCTTAAAAAGAAACAAAGCCAGATAAGTTCGTAACATAACAAATAAAATTATCTCACCTACATACTTAAATCACGTACAAAACAACACTCGAACAAGACACGGAGACACTTTAACAAGAAATTAACAGCTTCAATTACTTACTACTACCGGTACGCTATCGCAACGGCAATGAACTAGCGACTGCCACCCGGACCTACCTGTGGCTCGCCTCCTAATAGCCCAGTAATAATATTTTATGGCCATTACCTTTGTAAACATGGATAAAACGCTCTTACCCGACCTTACCTAGTAAAAAACGGTCGACAATTGCGTTAACGGTTATTCCTTTTTCAAAAATAGAACAAAGGGGACAAAACGGTCTTGTAGGTTTATTCCTTTTTTTTCAATATTGTTTATTTTTTTTAAATGGTCAATTTGTTGTTCGATTTTTGAAAAAATAAGTGCTTTTAGTGTTTTAAATGAGTTTATATTTTATTATTGGTGAAAGCATGATGCAATGTCAAGGGAGAATCGTGGTATCGTTCTAGGAAGTTGCCGACGACGGGATGGGGATGTGCCAAAAAGAGATAAAGTAGTTTTATTGATCTATACGGACGTTCGGGCGGCGCGAGTGTGAGTTGAATGAAACGAAGATAACTTGCCGCCCCAAGATTATTTGTCTTTTTTTCTCTTGTACTTTTTTCATTGTGCCATCTCTCTCGGGCCACGTGACCTAAACAGGGTGTAACTCACCCTACAGCGGCCATAACTTACTCATAGCGATAGGCAGTACGGTTGCGGAAAACATGTTTAAGTAATATTTTTTTGTTTTACGTTTTATTTTTCGAAATTATATTTTAATACCACATAATAATTTAAATAAAAATATCGTTTTAATTAAGCATTTTGTTGAATGCACTTACTTACTTTCTTTTTATTTAATATATTGTTTGAGAGAATATGGAAACCCATTGAAATTTAATATTTACGTCGAGTTTTTATTCCACAATAAGTATTTCGTTTTATGAGATAATGTCATAATTACCTACCTATTTAACTTACACTAACTTTTATCAACTTAACTAACTTTTGTCTATTATGTACACAAATATTTTTCAGATAACAAATAAATAAAATAAAATGAAACAAAAATATTAATATCATAACCATACCGGGAAATAACTTTTTATTTGGTGCTGTTCAGCTCAAATGTGCATCTCATAAATTACGCCGCTCCTTCACTATTTCTTTCTCTGTCTTGATTTATTTTTTGTCTTTCTCTCGCTTCGTTTTATTAACTGGCTAGCTCAATCCTCCGGGGTCCACTATACACTGTATTGTATTTTTTTAAGAAAACAAAATTATAAATCCTTTGTCACCATTTAAATAGTCAGACAAACTCTTTGTTACGCAACGTTTCGAAATCCAGCTTAAAAAATAGATCCTAATTTAAAATAATGAATAGCTTTATAGAAAAATTGTATACTATTAAGAAATTAAGCTAACGACCAACTTAATATGCCATAATATAAAATGGCCATTAAACAATTAAAAATAAGTCAAACATCAATAGCGCCGCGGGGCAATTCATAAAATGAGTGTTTACAAAATTAATTTGAAGTGGCACTAAAGCAACCCACAGCTAAACAATCACTGCACGAGGTGTTAACAGATCGTAAACGTCAAACTTAACGATCACGATAATCGTAAAGTTGTCGTAAAACAAATAATTAACTCTGCTGTTGTAAACTGCGCAGCTTCCAATCGACTCAATGGAAAAAAAAACATCGTGAAGTTAGTGGGTCGCTTTTATTAATCGATAATCGGATATCGACTCGCGCGATTACGGTCGTGGCAATCGGAACGGTGTTATTTATTACTTTTGTTAGTTAAAATAAATGTTTTACATAAAAGTTCAGTGGTTTTATTACATCTTTTTATCGAAATAATCTTTACTGTTTTAATATTTTCCATGTTTCTATCTGCCAGAAGCCAACACATGCAGCGCCATCTGTTGTGGAGTAGTAACAACAAATCGATTTTCATCGTAAAATCAATGGTTTTATTTTATAATGAATGTAATTTACTTTTATCCCGCTGCGTAACTAATGCTTTCTATCAAATCGAGACTCTTTCAATTGGAAAATTATATTAAAATAATGTAAGATTACGATATTATTATTATATAAAAAACAGTGTTTGCCTGTTACGTATCCGTTTATTACTTAGGCCGATTACAATAAAACTTTGGGGTGTCATAGAAAAAAAAAGAGGCATGCAATACACGCCGGGGCGCGGGGCATTAACTAGTTTCTAAATATATTTTTTTAATGTGCAGTAAAACTTTTATTATTGCAATATTATCCCAATATTATATAATCTACCAATTATTCTGACCAAAGATTATATAAAGCTGAGAATAATAATATATTTAAAGAAATATTATAGGCATGTAACTAACACCCATTGGAAATCAAGACTGTAAGCGATTGAAAGATATGTATTATCAAACAAGACCTCACATGAAGCGAGATCAGATATCTTAACCCGCTAATTCAATAAATTACAAAAGCAATAAAAACATTAGTTAGGCACATTAGCACATCGACATTGTAATAGACAACCTGACGCCCATTTGAATGAAGTTTTATAGCCTCATAAACCACCACTTGTGGTAATAAAGTGATTTATCTCATAAAATAACAGCTGATCGCCGTGATTACGCACAATACGAGCGAACTCATAATTTTACAGCCAATTTACAAACAATAAAAGTCGTTCTCTTGTCTTACACGCCCATTCACCCTCCGATATCTCCATATTCGACGGCCGAACGTCGTAACTCGTAACTTTTATAACCCAATAAAACCATAGCTTCCCGGGAACTCAAAGTGAGCAGCGAATAACTCAAAGCTGTCGCCTGTAGATGGCGTACGTAGCTCAGTGAGACGCCGCGCCATCTGTGAGTAAGTCACCGAAGCTTTTTATGAGCCTTATGAGCTATTTGAGGTCGTCACGTCGTAAAAATGATGTTTTATGACCTCGACTGATGCCGCTAGTGTAGCCACTGCAGCGGAAATTATGCTGTTGTCGATGAATGAATATGAATACCTAGGTGAAATTTTAATTAGAATATTAATTTTTGATTGTGTATAAAAATAAATATTATTTTAATGATTTAAGATTATTAATCAACTATTTACAATTAACTAATGACACACATAGGTAAGTCCTATCTTTCAGAATTCGAAACATCTGCAATAGATATCTGACGTTTAAATTACTTTACTTGACTTTAAATGAAAAAGTATTCTCGGAGTAAAGAAACCGAAACAACTTGAAAGGGAATTCAGGAGTGTATTGTCGTGTTATATGAAGTGCCTTGCAATATACGAACTGTAAATTGCATCATAAACATTCGCTCACCACCTCGCCTCCGCCCGCGAGCTTTTCCATCGCATGGTACTCAAAAGTTCCGCAATAACTTGTGGCGCTGTAAACATTTGTGGCATGCGACATCTATCGACAGGTGGCCGAACTTTTAAGCGACTGCCTGTTAACAAACCATGGAGTGTAAAATAAATTCATTTGATAAAGTTACAATTATGAAAGTAATGATTATGATTATTTTGCTATATTTGTTTGAAATATAAATACAATTATATTTAATATTACCTAGCCATGAAAGATAAAGTATCGTTACAAACATAAAACGCAGAGCTTTCTAATAGATGGCGCTACTAATATTTTATACGAATGTTTTTTAAGGTAATATTTTTTCAGTGATATTAACTGCTATTACTTATAGTACTAATGAATATTAAAATACAAAAAAAAGTTAATTAATGAATCAGTAATGTTACCAGCCTGCTGGCGACCTTGCCCATCAGCAACGGCCGCGGCGGCAGCTGCGAGGGAATTTTCTATGTATAGATTGATAGAATGATTATTTGTAATTTTGTGGTGACAAAATATATTTTCAATACAAAACAATACAATTTACAAGAGACATACACGATAGAATTTCGCAAAAATTACCACCTAAATTAGGTACATAGGTGGTAATACATATTAACCTAAAATAAAAATCTCAGCAAAAATGTTACATGATATAAAATGAAAATGTATTCACAAGATGAAAGCTAGGGGATACTCGTGCCCCATAGTGGGTGATGATGATAATAATGAAGTACAGACTACATACAAAACCTAAGGATAACAGAAATGAGTGATGGGTTATTCAAAGAGAGCTTCGAAACTATAGGATGAAGATTACTGTTTATCAATGGAACATGGGAAATTATGATCGAAAGAATACCCTCTAAAAGGAGTAAACCCAAACGAAGTTTCCTACGACTACATATTTAAATAACGCGCAGGTTTACGTAACACCATTAACAAACGTCTCGAATTTAGCCCCATCTCAAGACTACTTTAATCTGAGTTTACGTACAAAACAGTAATAACTGCACAGCTCTACGAAATCCACATAATTACATTCACAAACCAACGCTAATCCACTAAGGACCCAAACCAAATCCTTATATAAATTCGATCTAAAAAGTTATCCGATATCTAGGGTAATTATAAAACGCTGGGGTCTGGGGTGTGAGTGACAAATCCCCGAATAAAACAACAAGGAAATAATTCCGGGTATAAATCGTCCTCTCAGTGTGAATAGAATAGCAATTATTTGGTTGAGTTGGTCCTCCTAATGTCCTACTAATGAACGATCTAAACTCGAACAAATGTCGCTTTAAATTATGCTGCTATTTTAAAAATTCTAAAATGGAACGACTACCTACCTATGTAACATGTTATTGATGACTTAAATTTTTAACAAGATGAAGCGATATTTTATTTTAATTTATTATTATTTATTTTACAAGATTCACAGCAAAGCCAAAAAGAATCACATTGTGTAAGCATAAATAATATTAGGTACATAATTTATTATTCTGTTGCTTTATTCTTACTTGCGTCATGTCACTAAATTGATCATGAAATCACAATATAGGATTACTACTAGATAGGTACTAGTCCTAGGTAAGTACTTATTCGTATCTAAGTAGGTAGGTAGGTAATTATTTGGTATTTGAATCAAAAATCAAGATAACCAACCAAATCAAAGGAAAACAATCAATGGAAATTCCAATTAGAATAACATCACGTAGGATCCATTTAAATATATTGTTTATGGGTCCATCGTGTCAACGATGACTCTACCAATAGATTTTTAAATACGTATTCAGTAAGTGACATTCTCAGTGAGAATATTATGAGTCCCCAAAACCAATAGTATCCCGAATCATATTCCACGACCATTCTTATGAGATCTTCCCCACAACTCTCTGTCACCAATCTAATAGGTCTGAAGGATGTTTTTGTAGGACTACGAAGGTTCAACTTAAATGGTTGGTTATTAAGGGACACAGTGTGTGAGAGCCCATTATGTTGTTTAATTAACATTGTCACGTTTTACATTTTCTAAGGGCCGTTGGCACTAACTTTAACACCGCTACATAGCATTGATAATTGTGACAAATTATGTAGAATATATTTAAATATTGTAAGAAATTAGTCAAAATGGAAACATGGTAAATTTGCTTCCAGGTTCTTAGCTGCACTCATTAAGTATCGGTGCTAAATTCCAATAAGTATATAAATCAAAACTACTTGTACATTATATTGTAATAACCCATCAATAAATCCAAGTAGATTAGAATAAAAGCATTACAATATGTTTTATTTATTAATAATTTTGTGTTTATTTAGCCTGTAGAAACATTAGCTTCCCTTCCTTCATTTTTGTGACAACCCTTTTTTCACATGTTAGTTTAAACAAAAACTACCAACATACCTACAAGTCTCAATTACACATGCAAACGGAAAGCACCGGTTAACGCCCCACTTCCAATCCAACCCTTGAACAATACCGCGGAAAAGGAATCTTTAGGGCAATAAAGAAAGGCGAATAGTGATAAATTAGCGTATCTCTAGAAGACTGATAGGGGTCGGATAGGCCCGAGGAAAAAGTTGAGGGGCTTAACCCTACCCTGTTTATTTAGTCCCGACTCCCGTGTCGCTACAGTTTGATAGAGTTTTTATTTATTCGTATTGTATTTTATAAGATATCGATGAGCGACATACACAGACTAAGTTTACTGTTTCTATTTTAAAACCTGTCTAAATCTTAATATTCTTCTAGTCCCAAGAATTATGTTCAGAAGTTAGGTTTGAATTAAAATACATCATTCTATATTTTATTTAAAAAATAAAATTTTAGCATTTGACACCTCTGCTGATATTATTAATATCTATACCTACACTAGGTAGGTAATATGAGGTATTGTACTAATTCCATTGCACTAAGATTTTTGATATTTTTACATAATTATATCTAAAAAATATTTTATTTCCTATCAATTTACACATCATATCGATATTAGTGAAATATTACATTTTTTTTTTTTATTTTGACATACCTTATTTTATATTCGTGTTAGAAATGATTTCCAATACAAAACAACTACCTTAATTAGATAGTCTGCAAATATGTATAGGGGGAGCTTATTCTTATAGGTATACTAGGTAGTATTATAATAGTTTAAATTGATTGAATGCGTGGATACGCACTGAAGAATTTATATCAGTTCATGAATATAACCGACCGAGCAACTCAAGTTTTGAATAAATTTACATCAGCACATTTTTTCTATTGTGTAGTTTTTTTATTGATAGTATCTAGATTCAGTATGCTAGGTAGCAATAGTTTATGTTAAAGGGATGTATCTTTAGAGCTTGTTCTCATAAATATTTGAACACCAAATTTAAATTGCATTAGACAAACTAATTAAAAACAACCCTTTGTTAAACTCTGCCCCTATTTACATACATAGTGCAGGTGTAAGTGCAAAACGTGCCTGGCTCGATAAATAGGTGCGATTGATATAAATCACTAAGCGACGCATGCGCACAACTTACCACTGCGCACTCAATTAACTGCTGCGATTTCAATTAAAACGCCTCCCCGGATTTACGGCATTTCTAATTTATATACTTTTGCCATTTGGACGAATGCGAATTATCGTTATCATTTGTTGCTTATTCTTATATATAATATACTAGTCCTCCCCATGGCTCTACCCGCATTCCCGTTGGGGATAAAAAGTAGCCTATGTCTTTCTCCGGCTCATAAACTATCCCATCTCTAAGTAAAAAATCACATCGACCCGATGCTCAGTTACTGCGGGAAAGGAGGACAAACTTGATCAAGTAGGTAGATAGAATTGCCTCTACTTTACATAATAGTTTCTATCGCACAATGTCAAGTTGGTAACATGCCCTGCCCCGTATCAGGTCCTGGGTTCGATTCCTGCTCGGGGCAAACATTTGCTTGCATGATGTAATATAGATATTGACATTCTGAGTTTGAATGTAAATATCCATTTGTAATATTCATTTTCAAGTTGCGTATATGTTGAATATTAGTTAACTGATTCCATTGGTAGGTAGTTAAGTACATGCTCTGCTTACTTTGATATAGAATGACTCTATGCGTGAACAATTCCCAGGATATTTTTTTTACTTACGTAAGTAAAAAGATATTTAAATTTTCAACCACTTTTCAGTTTGAAATCAGCTGAACGCACTACATAATTTTCCTACATAAAAATATCTACGCAATTATTATAACCAATTAGCTGTATACGTAATAGTAACTTAAGTTCCCGCAGTGTCCGCCCAATCATAATCATTATAGCGTTGATGCAATTAGGTAAGTAGCGACTAGTTGCTGGAAGTTACCGTACTGGTACTGCGTACGAGGTCGGTCTACGCGCCACAAGGGGCATGTCTGACAGCAGTTTGCATAAACGCCACCACGCCCATCAAAATGTCACCTGATCGCTCCCAGTAAATATTTTCAGCAGCCTTTTATAATAAATGGTAATTTAAAAAATATAGCCTCGATGCTTGAACATGTATCCTCAAGCCCGGAGTGAATGAATATTAAAATTTATTAATGGCTTGTATGTTTTTTTTATAAAAACATAATCTTTTCGAGATAAATTATATGCAAGTTGCATGTGAGTACTCTTTTTTCTTATATCAATCCCAATAAAATTCACGTCTCGAGCCGACAATAATCGTAATAAAATAGGTTTACAAACGTCAGTATAAATAACGAGCGATCCAATAAAATAAGCCATAACAACACATAATTCAGTCATCAAACTGAATCACATCCAAATAATTTGGCTGTCGATTCACACAATCATAACTAGTTAAATTTAGTTTTATGAGTGCGGAGTCGTAAAGTAATAAAATAAAAGTTGGAAGCGCGAACAAACCAATAGATAATGAACTTTTATTGGTCAGTTTTACAGCGGTCCCTTAGTGATTGTAAAACGTAAACGGCCACGTTGTAAATGGTAGTAACCTACCTACCTACGCGCGACCGCCCCGGATCCCGTACACGTTCAATTGTTTGTGTTGCGAGTACTATTTCTTATTCAGTGGTTGTGATTGGAAACTATTTGAATACAATGCTGACAATAAATTACTCGATTATTAACATGAGTTGATTTCGTTACTGAGGACGAGATATTATTACATGCCTACCGACATTTGTTTAATTTCTTTCACCTGTACCTACCTATACTGATCGCTGTTTGATACTTTGTAGTAATCACAACAAATCTTGGATATATTTTAATCCATTTTGTAGGACCTAGAATAGACAAAATACTAAAAACTATAACGAATCGCATAAAAATTAACTTAGATTACTTTTCATCTTTGTATTTGGTTAATTATAACAACATGTGGTGATTACATAACCAATAATAATAATAAAAAAACCGCAAACATCGATAAAAAGCTACAAAGTTATAAAAGTAAACTCAACTTTTTAATTCCATAGTCAATGGCGGGCGGGCTACGGAGTAACTGACAGTTCAGTCCAATTTGCCAAAAAAGTTTGAACTAATTTGAACACATTGCACTTGATTACCTATCTATCTCCCTACACATATTATATATCCTACATGCTTTATTAATATCTTTATTTAAGTATAGAATTGTTTTCAAAATATGGCTGACTGTTAGAGCTTATGAAAACTCGAAACTTTAAGCATTTGTGAACTATTTACTACAAATTATGTAGAGTTTTTACATAGTTCCCTCACCAAAGACTTGCTTCAATTTTCTAAATATATTCTACAAAGCCTCACTACCTAAAAATATTAATCAAATTTTATAACATAATTCTCATTTTTTTTTCATACATAAATAAATGGACAAAACATAAATTAAATGGCAGTTTAAAAATAAACTAAAGTTACTGACTATGCTGAATTATTCTATTTTTAAAATACTATGATAGAGAATTAGTAAATTAAATAACAGAATAACTTTAACAATAAGGAATGCTTTCCACCATATTAATATGAGGCTATAAACGAATAGAACTGAACTATTCCTTACAAGGGATAAGTCAACTATAACACTTGTAACTATCGATTGCAGCAATTATACAGAAGTGACTATTAAAATAGGTTCGAGTAGCGATATAGAGGCATGTTTATTGCTTATAGTGGAGCCCTGACTTTATTGCTATATCGCTGACAATTAATAACTGTTGTGGTAACCGAATATTTCGTATTAGTCGTAAATTTTGAATCGGTCTCGTTATTTTATAGGGGTTAACTCGATTAACGGTTTAGTCGGGGGTTGGTTAACGTATATTATGTAATTGAGTCCATAATTTTATTTACTTAGATATAGGCTTGTACGATGCATATTTACTATATGGCTTTTGTATTTTATGAAAGTCCAATGACTAAGAGTGTCCATTGCCCATAATAATAAAATATTATTAGGATTAGTTTAGTAATGGTAGTTGGTAGTATAAGCACCTACTTACCTATTAGGTATGTAAAATAAAATATTCTATGCAAATTAACTCATACGCTATCAATTTATTCATAAGTCAAACCGAATAAACGTGATTAAATTTCTAATCCCCGAATTTATGTTCACTAAAGTAGTATGCAAAATTAAAAGGAAACAACGTCAGCGAGCGCCCCACACTAGCAATCTATCTCACATAGCCTTAAAGAGTCAAGAGTCGGGGCACACGACTGTGTCCCGAACAAAACACTGAGGTTATTCGTACACTTAAATAGTTGTATGGTAGACAGGGCAGGTCAGAGTCAGGAGCCGATAGTATCGACGTGCACGAACCTTCCCGAACTCTGAGTAACTATTTACATGGAGCGGGTAACGGGTAAAATGGGTAAGGCTGGGAGCATTATGAACTTAACTTTATTTTAGATGCAACTGAATCTTGCTCCTGTAACACAGTTTTATAGTAGTTCCTTTGGATTCAAAAATTTGCTGTAACATTTTTAAATTATTTTATATTTTAGTTCTTGACCATGAACAGAGATTGGAATTGAATAGAACGAGCGTAGATAAATATTTCTTCCAAAAAATATTCTTAATACATTGATTGATTATCTACAATAGATGTCTAGATCTATTAGTGTTAAGCAAAGGTCGGCCGGTGTTTAATTTGATAGCTACTAAGAGACTCTACTTAGTAACTGATTAGGGTTACCAAACATAAGTAAGTACTAATACTACTTAGGAATATTTCATATCTACTTATAAAATAATATAAGTACTTAACTTAACTTATATAAGTAAGGCTGTCTATATTTATTTTTAGATTACTTAATATTTATAATAAAATGACTGCAGTTTACAGAATATAATAATTAGGTATGATATGAACTATGTAACATTACTATTTATAGTAAAATACCAAATATACCTACAATATAATTTACGTATAGGTATCTACTATTCTACAGCCACTTTAAGTAGATATATGATAACCCAGTAATTTCCATATGAAATTCTAAACTCTCCATATATCGCTATGCAGGAGAGCAGAGCTCGTGTCGAGTAGTCTACATAAGGCAGATCTTTCATCTCGAACTACAGCTGCCGGCACACCATACATAATGATACATGCACCTTCATATAAAAGCGGGGCGCACACTCGTTTTATTGCAAGCAACCAAACTGGTGTGCGGCCATATAAAATTGCAATATTTTAATAAGAAACAACCGCTGAATATCAATTAATTAAAATAAAAATATAAACGTCAGGATCCCATGTATTGATTAATCGATCATACATAAATACATAAAGGTTATAATGAAATGGTTAAATTAGAATTCCTGTATATATTTTAAGTTTATACCTAATACATTTTCCGGCTACAAACCAGCTTAATTGCAAAATTATCTGGTAATTAAGCTGATGAAGGAACAATAGTAATTTTAGACTTATTAAATGGTTCTTGATGTATGTATACTTAACTATACTATACTTATCGGTCCAATCATGAGACCCGTTGAAAGGGTTTTAAATGTTCAAATTATGAACAAACACATTCATTTTTTATCATAGCATCTGCTATTAAAACTACAAAAGGTATGTATTAATTAAGTGAGAAACACCGCATTGTAGTGGTCGTTATACTTAATTGAAACCTGTCATTGGTCAGTGGGCCTGATAATGAAGTTAATACATAGCATTATTTCGCTTCGATGAAATAATGAACAAGGTGGAAATAAGTACCTACGATATTTTATAAACTACTCAGAACTAACCAGTAGGCTAATAGGTTTTAAATTTATTGATTACGATCATTATGGAAGAATAATATAATCTCAACTTACTATTTTAATTTATCATTAAACTAGTTTATTGACTAACCCGAAAAAATGTTATTAAGCGACAACTTTACAAAATGTCTAGTTTATATTTTAAAACTACAAAAAATCATGGCGATGGTCGTGGGTTTGAAACTTACAAAGAGCTTGAGTTTTCGGCAGAGAAAAACATCGTGAGGAAACTAAAGCACGGTGGTAGTTACTTTGTAGTAGGTAGGTACCCGCCTGGCAACCACACTCAAGTTGAAAAGCTATCACCAAGCAACTGAACTTCGGTTTTCATCTAACCTAATTGCTTACTACATTCGATCACATTATTACTTAATATGATATGTGAAATAGAAGCCTACGCATACTAAAAATTAAATGCATTATTCTTTACTCAGTACTTAGAGCTTACGTATAAAGACATTTTGGTAGGCTGTATTTTTAACAGTACCTATGTGATTTGTCACAATAACTGCGTTCTGTAAGTAAGCAACATTAATAACCTAATTATTCTCGGTAATAAAACATCAAAGAGTGGTTGCATGGCAACCTCAATACCTCACTGAATGAAATGAAGATATTTAAGAATTCGCCTCGCGATACGTCGGCTATCAGAGCAACCAATAATTTTTCGTATCGGCTAAATAATTATCTGTTATCGTCGAATTGGCAGAGTCGGGTCGAGGACCGTAAAGATGGCCGACGTGGCTACCGACAGCAAAACAAATGAATACAAACTATACAGAATTACGACAAATGTCGAAAGGAGTCACGGGTAAACTAAAACTATATACTTAGATTTTAAATAAAACCAATAATTATCCTTGCTGGTAAACAATTATCGAACCCGTTAATTTAAAAAAAAAACTCACTGTATCCAGCTCCTAACAGCCACATAGTAAAAGAGTTATTCATTCAACAATTTTCAGAAAACACTTATCTTTTGTTTTCAGGAACCAATGGAGCAGATCATGACTTTTTGTTCCCATGGCTTCATCGTTTGTTTATCGAAACAATATACAACTGCATCCAATGATGTAGAACGCCTAAAGTTTTAAATTTAAAATTATATTACTTATTAGTACCTACGCTTGGAATTTTAATGTTGCGTTTTTGTTAAGACTGCATCTCCCGTTCACCGTTTTGTTGAATTTTTGCCCGAATTCCTTGGACAACCTTATTGTTTTCTATTAATATCATCATCTAACTTAGGTACATATCAATATCACAATTTATCCTATAAAATATAAAAAGTACCTACCAAACGATAATAATAATGAAAAAAGTACAGAGTATGAACAAAGTAATAACGTATTTTTTTTTGTCACGTGTCGCCGTGTGCCGTAAAATTGTACCAAACAATACGAATGAGAAGTTATTTAATTATTATGTAATTATTTAATTAATAAATAAAAAAGCGTTTTGAGTTTTCAACACGCAATTTGTTCAAAATAATTCAGTATTCTTGATCAAACGGAAAGCCTTGCCGCGCACGCGATGTGGGATTCTTACGTAAGTTTGTAAACCATCATTAATTTCATGGAAAATATGAATCCTGTAACTGTTTTTCTATACCTACTTACTCAAGTCTGTCAAACAATGCAGTACGAACAACAAAAAAAAATATCGAGCCTAATAAAGCAAGACAGACACCTTCTCGCATACCTCTACAAATGGTCACTTCAGACTACAAGTACCTAACCTAGTACTTTATGTTAGTTTTTCTGCCAATGTTTGATACATAACATACCGGTCTGCTAGTTATTGAATAAAAACTTAACGCTGCTTTAGTTTAATACCTTATTACTAAATACCTACCACAATTTAAAGAGCTTACCAAATACCACAAATCACGTGTCATACTTCGGACACCATTATTATCTTAAGAAATTATATTTAAATCCTAAGTTAACGAGTTGACACGCATGTATAATGTTATTCAGCATTTTTCAACATGAATAACAAGACCAAATACGCATAAAGGAATTTTCTTTTGCAAACCGTACATCGAGCGAAGCATGGAATTCAGTTTTTAGCGACTGTTTGACTCTTTAGCTGCCTTATTCGGTATCGAAGATGAAACTGACTATGGTCAATATAATTAATAGTCCCCACCGCTATCAGTCCGTCGGTCTGTCTGTAAGTCAATAAAGTCATTATGCATGCTTGCGAAAATATTAAGGCCTTATGCCACCTCTCCGGATAGTTTTTTAACACCAAGGTTATTATTGTTTGATGGCAGTTGCGTCTTATTAGTTCCAATTAACGAGGGAAACAGTTTGCAACCCTTTTCAATCATCGTAAATTATCCATAATTGTTTCAATAGGTGATTGCGAGCTTTTATAATGGTTATTAAAACATTCTACACGTTACGA
Source organism: Tetheella fluctuosa (assembly GCA_951216915.1). Taxonomy (NCBI): domain Eukaryota; kingdom Metazoa; phylum Arthropoda; class Insecta; order Lepidoptera; family Drepanidae; genus Tetheella; species Tetheella fluctuosa. Next base: position 4,837,186 of record OX578226.1, read on the forward strand.
TGAGAGATAGTCGGGTACATCAAAAGATGCAACGGTCTTAGTAAATTAAAACATTGCAAAACAGCTATACCACAGTCGTCTCGCTTGGGCGACTTCGAAAATGGCATCGCACGTCGACAGTGACGGCAAGTCAGTTTTTCGCGACCGTCTCCAGTCGATAAATAATGGCGGTGACTTTGACAAAAACTTACCTAGTCCTGTTTGGTGGCCGGCGGTCGCGCGCTCCCCTCCGCGGGTAGCATGTGCCCCGCAGTCGCCCCGCAACTGTCCCGCACTCGCCTTGCACTCTCCCCGAAGCTTTTTCTGCTCATTCCACGGCGCCAACGCAATCGCGAACCGCTCACTTCCATCATTTTCATTACAGACGTAACCTTAACTATTTACACCGCTACTGTCTAAATAATAACTACTTATATTTATGGCAATTTGTTTAACTTCACCGACTATTAAAACTGCAGGAACACGATCACGTTTACACTATACTTATGCGAGAGTATTGAAGATTAGATGGCGCGGAAGGTTATTCTGTTTCACACTGTCCGATATTACGTTAGCGGATAATTAATTTAACTTACGACTCTTTATTTACTTAGCTTTAAGGGTACGAGACCGAGTCTCTTTGGTAGGCATATTAAATTTGTACAATGTAATTATAGTTCGTGTCGCCGACGCTGCCGAGCTGGGAGCGTTACGATCGCACATAATGTAAATCGCACTACGATACACCTACACTATGATACACGGAAGAGATTTCTACAAATTGCACTGGTTTCCGAACGCGAACATCTTCGACGATTACGCGAATTATAATATTTATAAAACTCAATAAATCAACAAAAAGAAAAACAAAAACCCGAAACACAAAAATAATACGACCCGTTTCTAGTCTAGCATTAAACAGTTTATTTTTCATTTAATCAATCAGAAAAACATTGTATCTAGTTTTAAAATTAATTTAAAAAAAATAATCACAACAACCGAACAACACTTAAATAACGAAAAATAATTATAAACAATTTACAAAACACAAAGCTAGGGACTGTTCGGCGGATTGCGATTGTATCACTGGAGAACGACAACGCGCGCGTATAAGGGGGTCTTTATTGTTTTAATGTTCAGGGTGCCCCTGCGCTGCCGCCGCGGCCGCCGCTGCTGCTGCCGCCGCTTTCTGCGCTTGCGCCTGCTTCTCTTGCTCATTTAACTCTTTTATAGCCTGGATTTCTTTCTTTAACTTCATTCTTCGATTTTGGAACCATATTTTAATCTGTCGCTCCGTCAGACAGAGGGCATGCGCCATTTCTATGCGTCTCCTCCGAGTGAGGTAGTGATTCGTATGGAACTCTTTCTCTAACTCTAGTGTTTGATATCTAGTGTACGTTTGCCTTCCCCGTCTTCTTAGTCCGTTCGCTCCTGCAACAATGAGAAAAAAAACATATTCAATACATCAACCACAAATTCAGCGAATCAAATGTCGGGAAAGAGGTAGTTCCTTCACCGTTTGCCTTTGCATCTGCGCTCACGCAAGCGTTTGAATACTGAATGGGATTGGTTGTCTTACGGCTTAGTTCAAATGACGTTACAATTGGCAATGACGACAGCTTCATTTCGTTCAACCGTCGATATTGAAAAACGATGCAAGAGTCGGCCTTTGGCGCGCCGCACACAGGGATTAAATACAAACTTGATTAAGAAACATAAGCAAGCGTGGATAAGATACAAATTAGTTGTATGTAAGACTTGAGATAAAATCTTATGTGCAGATTTTAAGAAAGTTTAATTATTTTTTAATTCGTTTTGCATATACCTCCAGGGTAGCCTATTTTTTGTTTGGTCAATAAAGTGCCAGTGATAATTAATAAATATTTGAACCCCTTAAAGACTAAAAACTTCTGAATTGGTTACCGAGAATTCGATTTGCAACAAAGATAAACTTCGCGAAAATTCGAATCAGTCGAATTATGTAGGGTTGAGTCTCAACTCAATTGTTTTATAATGATTACAGTTTAATTTTTATTTACATATTTACAATTAAAGTAAAAAATACAAACTATGATATATAGAAAACATCCTAAAAGCCCTCGCTGCTGTCGATAGGCAAGGTTCCCAAGGTTCAAGGTTTTATAATTATGTTTTCTATATTCTCACCAATCTTTCTATATATACGTCTAAGCAAGGAGGAATAAAGTATTTCGTATTCCGACCTGATTTCAATTGGAGTAGTGGGCACTGTATGTAAGTATTGTATTTAGATATGCATTTGGTTTTACCCACAGAGATCTGGTTTTACTTAATACTAGATGAGGATCCTAACTATTTAGTTATATATTTTTTAAGCTTTATGAGTCAAAATATTCTGATAAAAAAATGGATATTATAAATAAAATTTGGCAACCCTACATGTATTAAGCCAGCGGCTATGTATCGAGAGCTTTCATTGCATGCCGCAACGTTGCGTGTGCTTCTTGTACAGAACGTAATGTAAAGGTTTCCGAACGCACGCTGAGCTCATTTCGTTTATTTTTTCTTTAGCAAGGTAGGTACTTTCTCAGTGCCTGCATCAGATTAAGACCAATCAGAACGCATATGACTTTGCTTAAACGTTACACACTTGCACGCCTACAACGTTTAAAAGGATTAATATGAAATTTTGGTGGATGATTTTTGCCAATATGATCTAAGTATCAAAAGTTTCCAAGCTTTTCAGTACCTATATTTTTTTCTTTACAGTTAACGTTACTAAAAAAAAGTCAACCTAAATAATACAAATTTATTTAGTAAGCGTATTATGCTGGTAAATAAATTAATTTGCTCGTACAAAAACACTCGAACAACACATTGCCTGCACCGATACAAAATCGATACAAAAATAAATCGATTTACTTACGAAGTCGGGGCGCACTTCTCACAGTATAAAAGGGTTACGGACCAATTTAATGGCTTAATTATCTCAAGTACCAAGATCTGAACAGCATTTAGGGCCACACGGCTTTCTACACACATCCTTATCTGTACCCTTAACTTGTACATTGTACAGTTGTACCAAATCGTGAGAACGTGTTTATTATTATTTTTAATTGTACAGACAAATATTTGATTTCATTACATTAAATGTTTTCACCACTATGTACTATTAAATTTAATCAAATGACTCCTTGCTTGCAAATAAGGTTTTTTTTTACTAATAGTAGGTACCTAATGAATACTAAATGTCCCTACTAAACAATGTGATATAAATAGTCTCTAGATTTACATTCAACAACAAATTATAAATCTACCTCCTCTCACGTAATTTAAGGCTCACTTGAAACAAGAGTTAAGTGCAGCCTTTTTAATAATTAACAAAATTCTTGGGGCCCCAAGAAAGTAGTGGTTAATTGAGTGACGCTAATTACCTAAGCCGTGAAAGCCTTCTGTGGGCTCCACGGCGCCTTGCTTTAGCTATTGTGTGGGCCCCGGGAGATTACCTTGAAGGCTTTATTTATGTTGATTAACTGGTAATCGAGATACATGTGTTTACATTGAGACTGATTCGAATGTTTCTGAAATTTATTTGGATTTATGGTGTACAAACTTACATTTTTCTTTAAAATTTTACAGCAAAATTCAATCTAAATTATATAGAAAATATCCTCAAGGCCGTCACCGCTGTCGATGGGTAAGATTCCCAGCAGGCTGGCAGCGTTTTTTCTTGGGATAGTCAAGCTAATGCGTTGGGGGGAAAAGCTCCCCACTTGCCAGTCTCCCGAAGCTTCGATGAGTTTTGAAGAAAAAATTATAGAAAACCAGTGAGCTTCGGACCCCAGTGGACCCATGGTCTCGACACCAAAATGCAATATAGTTTGGAAATAGTACTTATAAATGTAGACAGTTCCTGACAGAAAATAATTAACACAAAATTAAGACAAAAAAAATATAACTGCAGCTTAAAACAGCTTTGAAGCGTCTTTGTATATAAAAGAAACAAAAACTTGAGTGAACACAGGTATTTTGTTATTACAAAAACGACGCCACAATGCCAGAAGCACACATGTGCAAACTAATTAGGCCGACCATAATTCTGGTGTCATTTTGCTCCTCGTAAATAAATTCACCTCAAAATCCTGAGTACGCCGTAAAAGCAATAAACATGACATAAATGACTTCATTAAAGTCATTGGGCGGAGTTTGTGGGCTAGCAAAAAAAGGTATAGTGGCACTTGGCAGCCTTAATATGTTTAAAATGATGCCGGATGTTTCCGCTATACACAAATCTCAAAAATATCATCTGTGTAAACGCATTACGGGTTCCGGGGCCTGAAAATGCTTGAAGGCATGACGTCGGAACTTCAGATGGTTTCTTTACCCATCAAAGGCAATATATAAATATCAACATATAGATGCATTAACGAAATTTGGCAGCGTAACGGTATCTTAAATTACTGTTGAGAGAAATTGCGGTGATGCATCGAAAATGCGTAATGAATGTGGAAAAGGAAAATAATTCAGAGTTATAATAAAGGACAATAATAAAGCCATGACTGTATGATCTCAATACGATCTTGATTGCATTCGAGAGAAGCCCGGAGCGGCTAACTTAAAAAACTGGTTAAATGAATTTGCGCTCGGTAGGCCTGTAAGGTATGCTTTTCTGTGAAAAAGGAACCAGACAAAATTACAATATTCTCACTGCCGAAAATTTAAGATAAAAAGATAAAGACAAGACGCGCTTCCAAGGAAATCGACTGGGAACTGTTCCCAAGATTCCCTTCGTACAAGTGTCGGGCACAACCCGTTCTGCAACACGTGTCGCAAACAAAAGAAACTTGTCCAACTCTCCCCCCTTCACCCCATCGGGCGACAAAAGGATTGCGTAAGTTATATTAGTCGTAAAGAATTTTGGACTAAGATCTATAGGTTGTAAACCGCTCGTTATTCACAATGGTCCCGCAATTGCGGGGGACATTTGCAACAACTGTTGTTTGCTTCAACGTTTTAATTGTTCCTAATTCGTAAAACTTTCCAGCGTGATTTACTACTGTTGTTTTAGCGGATCGGCTGCTTTTGAGTATTTTTTCAAATACCGAGGAACATGTGGCGGACAACGATGCGGGAGGGTTATATTTACAGTTGTGGGATCGTTAATGACAAAAACAATGCCTTTTTAACTGTTTTTTAAGTTTCATACTGTGACTGAGAATTGTGAGATAACGTAGACCGGGCGTAGGCTAGGCCATGTTACAAAATGAACGGGGCAATTGTGTTTGCATATTTCAAAGGAAGGGTCGCATTAAAACGGATCACGTCGACAAGTGTGCCCACGCGCACAATTTTCTTCGATAAAATTATGTAAAGTAGATATTTGTGCACCGAGTCTAATGAGTCGAATTAAGATAAAACGGTGTGTTCATGCGCACAACATGTTCTACTAGTCAATAAATGTGTCTAGGACTTGTCCAGACGAGGCTGCAACAATCTACATATTTTATTATATAAGGGGAGGTATATAATTTTTGCTGTTTGATTATAATAGCTACAGGAAGGTCGCATAGATTATATAATGACTGTACCTATGTTACTCATTAAATGGCTTTGGTGATTACGTACTCAGATGCATCATTATTCTGGTAGTAGGGTTCAATAAATTATAAAGTTAAATGTAGGAAAATTTTAGAACATTCTAAATACATTACCCTATATAGGTACTCTAATGTCCATTTAAGATGGCCACAAGATTATGTTAAAAAATGTACTAAAACAAAACACTTATAATATTCGTCCTACAAGACTCCATGACTGATATATTCCCTAAGAGCATGTTTATAATAATTTCTGCTCTTTTTTGTGAAATTATCATCTTATTATAGCGCGATTGGAACGGGTTTAAATAATCGCGACCGCAGTTTTGCGAATTTCCTTATTATATATGTGCCCAAACACGACTGGCTCAACGAAAACATAATCACTCAAATTGGTAACACGAAACTCAAATTACAAAATTACGACGGGAAATATTTCGGTGAGACCTTAAAGTACATGAAAAACTTACATACCTACTGTTTATGCATGTAGGTATGAGGTATATCGTTGGTAGTTCAGGTAGGGACGTTCCAAACCACTTGGGTGGTCCACACAATCAACCTAACCGATTATAAATTACATAAGCACCAAGGTATAGTATCCATTGGCTGGGCTCCGCATTTATTTATATAGAGTGTGAGTTATTATTTAAAATAAAAGCTCGCATGAAATACTGTATCAATACGCGGAGTAATTAAGGCAGTACACGATAGGGATGGTTCGCAATTTAAGCATTCGTTGTTGATTGAAAAAGTATTTCACCTAAATTTTTGTTAGTATTTTTTTATTAATTGCCACTGAACTTAACTTAATTGAGACCCGAGGAAGTACAAACTATTTTTGTAAGGAACCGGCTAAACTGGGTAAAAGGACGGGGAAATAATACTTTTACCCACATATTATGATTCTAACTAATTTCCCGCCACTCAGTTTCACCCGCGATTCCCTGCGGGTTTAATTTCGGAAAGTCATACACAACCTACACGTTACAAAAAAATAACCTATTAAGTTCATGGTTCTATACTTAACCATTAGTTTATGTTCTACGAGCCACTCTCAGTCAATCAGTCAGGACTTTATTTTGTATATATTTAGATTGATTAAGATTATTAACTTTACCTATATTATCATATTATTTGTTAAAGGATGCATAAATATTTAGGAGAACGTAAACTCAATTATTGCAGTAAACAAACATATAGATGAAGGAAAAATTTTATGGTCTGTTTGTTTTAATTAACCGAATTCAAATTTATTGTTTCTGATTTGAAGTAGGTATTTATATGGTTATATAAGATAATTAATAATTATTCTCAGTGTGTGTTATTTAAAAAAAAAATACGTGTGTTTTTACTCTAGTTGCGAATTTTTACCTAAATACTACGAATTTTTGCCAAATTTTGGGGTAGGGGTACGCACTCGTACCAATAGTTTTGAGTCCATTTACCCCGAATGACATGTCGAGTGGTTTTATTTTCATTGATATTACACTATATCTTATGTAGTGATACATTTCAGTAATTTTTTTCTTCCTGGAAAACCAGAAAGTTACTTAAACGTGAACTGGTTCTATGAAATAAAGATCCCCGGATATGTAGGTACCTATTACGATTCAGCGTTGTAATTTTAATGGACTTTCCAAGACACCGCTTCAAGCAGCTTTTCCGCTATCTAGTTTGCTGACTTCCAATCAGTCCGCTAGATGTGTATCGACTTAAGAGGTTGCTTGTTATCTCAAAAACACAATATGAATAATACATTAGTGGCCGGTGTAGTCGGGCACTCTTAAATTGGCAAAGCTTAATTGACTCAAAGGTTGAAAATGAAAAGTCCGCGTTCACATCTGAGGTTTGAACATGTTAGCCACTTTTTATGCAATGTGTAGGTACTCGAGCCGCATAACGGAATCAATTTGAAATTGGTTATGTGAGATTACGAATAAGGATTGGTAAGGTCAGAGAAATAAATTATAAAGGCGAACTTGCTTGGAGTTTAAGATCAACCTGTAGATTATTCTGATTTTAGGACATTGGGATTGACCTAACGTTTTTTTTGTTTATCAATATCTAATTTAGTAATTATAGTGATTCTTATAAGATAAAGGAGAAATAACTTAAAAGCATTTTAAAAAAGATAGTTCATTTTATTTAAAACTATTTTAACAAACGTAATAAATTTTGTGAAACTCAAACAAAAAGAACTAGGAAACTAATTGCAATTCCAACAACGGATATTCTATCGTTACTAAATTGTAAACTTATTTAATTGCAGTTTTAAATAAAAAATATATATGCTGGCTGGTAGTGAAGCTAATTCAGCATGATTAAGCATAACCCACCTTGTACTTTGGGGGGGGGGGGGGGGGGGGGGCATGCGGTATCTCGTGTTTATTTCAAACCACCTTAATTAGTTTTAATTTCTTACCACCCTAAATTTTCTTTCCCTGATTTTTGAAGATGTGATAAATTGAAATATTGAAACATACTTGCTAGAAGGACTTTAAAAGTGTTTGTAACTTTAAAAGTGTTCAATAAAAGCGGGTAACTACATAATTTGTCTCGCAAGTATTTTGGTTAAGGGTTTATGGGTTTCAAATTACTATCATCAAATTTTTTAACAAACAAAAGATTTTACATAAAATTTCCATTAGGTAAGTACATAATGTGTGCTATTGCAGAGATCGTTGGTTAAAATGTATAAAAACCATTTTAATAAAACCGATTCGAACCGTGTAGGTACATATTTAATATTACTCGAAGATACATATTAAGGTAATTGCGAATCATTACATGCTACGAAATACAGGTCGATCGCGAAGGCGTTTACCGTGACAATCATTATTATGCTCGCCAAAATGGCGTCGCCTACCAGAATATTCTTTTCTGACTTTCAACCGCACCCCTAGCCAATCATTTCAAGTGTGTTAATGCAAATTACTAAATGATGGTGCCCAAGATCATTCAAGATATCGAAACGGAGATGCTGGTGGCATGATGAAATCAAGAAACCCGTTTATCATCGAACCTTGCCCTTAATTATACCTAGGTACTGCCCTTTAATTTTACGATTTATAATATACATTTAATCGACGACGCTTAACCTTACCACATACTCGGAAGATCTTATTGGAAAATAAATGTAGCCCAAAACAATATTTGAACCCTTTTGATATCACTTCTCAATATATCGGTCCGATATTAGACCATAGATCAGGGTTGACGCAATAAAAATTGGACGTCCCTTAAGGATTAGGCTTAACCCTGACGAATGTGACACGTGAAAGCCTTACACTATTTCGTTATTTAGGGGAGACTAACCTATGTAATTTAAAAATCAATTTCAGATGGCACTTAAAACACCAGTGTCCTTATAGTGACAGTTATGTGATATACGTTTTGAAGTAACGCCTCGGTGTACAATAATATCATGAATACATCAGCTGTTACTCAAAATAAATGGCACTATAAATCAAGTATAGACGGGTATTAAATACGATGTCATACGGCGTATAATTGGCACAATACTCCTGAATACATTTATATCTAGAGAATACAGAATACTGGGGGCGCGATGTTACAAACCAAAAGCACAAGTATTCATTCACGCAAATAATGCTTACAAAGAGTGCCGCTGAAATCATCGCTAACAAGACGCAGCTGTTACGATCTCTCAAGCGGACTCCATTTTGAAAAACTCGTTAGAGTTTTCGAAAATAGAATATAAAATGTGTCACTCCTTCCCCGATAAATCAGTCGTGATTAATGTATCCAAGTTGGGAACGGAGCTGCGTGACGGGGCAGTCCCTCATTGGGTGGCTTGGTCGCCATATTGCTCGGAGCTTGTAACTGTCAAAGTTTGAAATATTACAGCCCGCTTTCTCTAGTGTGCGCCTTGTCTTATAATACCCGACTAAATTAAAAATATCAGGCATCGTCAAACAAACCACATTTACCTTTGAATGCGAAAGTATTTCTTTTGTGAAACAAAAATAAATAAAAAACCTTTTGATTTCACGAGTCTTTGAGAAATTGACTTTTTGTTCTCGAGGTGTAAAATTATAGCGAGCATTGACTACCGAGATATAAAACTTTTTGATTTATATTTTGACAGTTTAAAGCAAAACATTCGTGTTTTTTATTTTATTGTAAACTTGTAATTTATTATATTAATAAAAATGACAGGTATTAATCTCCAGGTAGGTACTGAAATTGTCTTGTGTCCATGCGTAATTTATTTATAAAAATATATTACTTAATGGTGCTAAAAAAATATATATATAAAGTGTGTAAAGTATTTTGGTTTAACATTCTTTGTTTGTTACCTGTGTCTCTTGACTCTTAACTCAGCATAGGGATCTATTTCTTATAACAAGCAGGCAAATTTATAAGGTCTGAAAATGGACAAAGGTCAAGAAAATCAACACTTTTCAATAACTTGATTGATGGCACATAAAGCGTGTTAAAAAGATAATGTTATAAACTATTGCACTTACCATAATCACGGTAACAATATTAATGGTGGACCACAAGTAGGCGGGCAAATCCATTGAACACTTAGCTACCGAGTACTTTGCAAAGTTACCTCACGGTAAAATCACCCCAAAGGCAATGCAATAAGGTTCAATAGTGAGTCTTATGTTCTTTAGTTTAAAGTGTCTGTTGGACCGCATCGACAATTTGCGATTTAGTGTACATAAAAGCGAATCATATATCGATAATAATCTTACTCGATATCGTGTTATTACTATGGAGCATCACGATAAAGTAGAGACAGCAAAGACAATATTGATGAATTAATAAATGATTACTGTTTAATTGAATTATTACTATCGAGGTGCAATCTTTCATTTTTCACAGACCCAAGTTTTTATACATTCTATATGTTTCTAATTAATCAAAGCAAGTATTTACCAAATACAAATTAAGTTAAGTATCAAACACACTACAAGTTTTTTTAACTTCACTTAAATTATAGGAAGCTTTTAAATCTTTATGAATAAAAACTATGTACAGTGAATAGGTATCTTTTTATCTATGATATTAATAATAACCCTTTTTAATTTTTTTATAAAAATTTGGTGTCAAAAATGAACTTAATTTTTTCCAACTTCACCTGCAAACCGTACCAACTCAATGAGCATAATAAACTAGTACTTGAAATAAAATCGTGGACTCGCAATACTTGGCGGGGGTTTATTAAATTGATAGTCCCACCATTGCAATCCATTACGTGGTATAGCAACAAAACGACTGTTGACATAAGATATCATATTAAGCCCAGTATTACATTACCTGCTCACTATTTTTCTCGTAATGTGATAATAGATACGTTTGTGTATCATTACTTGTTACTGCATATTGCTTTCAAAACATGTCTTTATACATACGAGAAAAACGATGCAAAGGGCACACTTTGTTGCGGTTTTTTGTAAAGATTAAGAGAATTGCGTTGCTTATAGATTATTGATTGGTTGATAAGGTGTGGCTTTAGATTATGTAGTACATGAATGTATTTTGGGGCGGAATTTGGCAAATCTTTACTTGGACATAAAAACTTCGTAGGCAATATTATTTTATTTACTCTACATTTCACAATTTGAATTCTACTAATTGTTCAGTTACAGTAATTTATAAATTTGATCATAATATAACGAAACAAAACCCAACCCAACAATAATTTTATCCCCAAATGCCTACAGAGTATCCTACTGCATTCGAAATTCCAAAAGTTTAAATCCGTGAGCGTTCCAAAATCCTCCGAAAATTTTAAACGGCGAAAGACAACAAAGTCACCTGCAAAGGAGTTGGTATTCAGGAGCTTCGGTAACCAAGTTGGGCGTAGCTTGTAACTTAAGTTAGACTTAAGTAAAGAAAACCACAGCGCCGCGCTGTCTGACGACCGACTTAAATCTCAGCCGGCGTTAAGGCCCGGATACAATATGTGAAAGTTTTAGTACACATTAAAATTATTTTGGTTTAGTTAAATGGAATGGTTTGGTATGGTTTTGTTGAGTAATGTTCATTACGACTTTACTAGAGAAGTTTCGGGAATCTCAGGGTTTTATTAAATGAGTAAGTGTAATTAAAACTCCCAAGCTATTGGGTATTCTTACTCAGGTATAATTATATATTCTATTACATTTTAATCATGATAAAAAAGAAAATTGTGTTCAAACAATGTTGGCTACATTAGGACGTACTCCTGAACCTTGCCCATCGGCATCGGCAGCAGCGTGAACTTTGAGGAAATTTCCCATATACATATTATAGTTTGTATTTTATACTATTATTGTAAGTACTTGTTGTAATTACTCATAGGTTTAAGATGTTAATATATATCTATTAGAGAAGAACTAAGACAAATAGATTCCAACGAATGCAGTGTATATAATACTTAAATGCAAATTTCTCCGTTGAGCCGAGGATGCGCAGAGATTTTACCGCCATTTGAAATAAATATACTAGATTTGCAGTCCTGAGTTTTGTGTTGAGACATTACTGTTTCATTCAGGACTTAGTTTTAAGAAAACAAAGGGAAGACAATAACTATAGCAAAACTTACCTACTAAAAAGTAAATATATATCACAAATTTATGTGGAAACTTCTGTAAATTAAGTTTATTACAACCGGTTAAATACCTACTTACGTCAAGTTCAATAATTGCAGAATGATATTATTATTAACAGTGAACAAATTAATCAATAACCTCCGAGTCTTCTCAGTCCAAGTGTATTCCGAACTGGTGGTAGAATCAATTAAGTAATGTTCATATGTGCCTTATTAGGGCCAAAACTGAACTGAGTATGGCAATTTTTTAATCTACCTATAATTTTAAATAAAAAACAATAACGTTTATACACAAATAACTATCAGCCGAGATCAACTCACCGCGTCACGATACAACACCAATAAAATGTTTCCCTCCCGAAACCTGTGTCAATAAAGATAAAGGAAAACTAATATCAAAACAAGAATAGGTACGTGATAAGAAAACATTTATTCCCTATGTTTAATGCATGATTTGTCATAATTCCCCGGCCTCCCCCGCCCTGCCTGTTGTTTTGTTGTAGCGAAGAAATGGGCGTATATGATATATTGTCTATCTTATTTATCTCGGACGGAGAGAAAAATCGTTTGAGGGGGAAGATTTGGAAGTATTTTCAGGTTTATTAACAAATACGCTGCTGAGGTTGGGGGTCTAATTGCAATTTATTCATGGACTTACTCAAAAGTTTCCGTCAAGTTATGTTTAAATTATCAATAAAGAAGAGGCACCAGTGAGAAATTCAACTTCGGTATTGAAAACTGAAATTTCAAAGTGTGCAGGTATCTTTCTAACGAAAATGTTTTATATTTTACTATTGTTATTTTAAATGTATCCTTTCTGCGAAGCTGCAATAAAGCGGCGAATCAAAAGTTGGCAATATATCACAATATGGCGTTCGCTGCCCCATGTTTGCCCTCGCCCACATAATCCGTTCATACGGCGGTAAATCCATCCTGCACTGTCGCGTACAACACTAAATCATCATAAGAGAATCTACCTCTACATGCATGCACGTACAAACACACTACAAATACTGCTTACTCGGTTTGGCAACAGCGTTTACGGCGTAAAATTTACTGTACATAGCCACGAGAGCAATTTATTCGAACATATCGGTCACAAAGCACAGGTAAGCATTCACAATTCAACATTTTCGTCGGGAAAAAAACTTTCCCGAAACTAATAACGAATATACAATCAAATTCATTATCGAATCGTCGAAAATCGAATGGGGCCACTGAAAAAGCTTGGCGATTTATTTGATTCTTTTTTATTCGATTTACGCGCACCGCGCCCGTTGCTGAAAAAGTTTGCATCGTAATGCAATCGTGTGGTATTAGTTTTACCGTTTATCAGCGCATTCTCGCTACTGCAAAGCTTTGAGGGATTAATTTAGCGACGCCGAGTGGAATGAAACTGCAACATTAGTACACTCGCTTATTGTCCCACTAAACCGATATGATTTGGTCATAATTATACGAACTTTAAATAAACAAATCCTAATCCATAATGCATTATCAGATTCCTGTTATGTTTGGCGTAAATCCAAAATAGTAAACTAAGTTGCACATGCAACCTTTCCGCGTACTAGACTAGAGTGGAATACGACCACAGACCTGACTATAAACCAATTATATAAGTTCGTTATAGTAATAAAACAATAAAAATGGAGCTAAACAACAATATGCAATATTTGTTTGTGTAACATCGCAATTTTTAGTTGAGTGCTGTGCGTGAACCGTAGCCTGCAATTTGGCGTTTTCGCTCGATTTATGCGAATATCACCGCCCCGCGGAAAGCGGACAAACAAGCGGAATTTGTTGATGAAACAGAGCTATTTTTTAGTTTCCCCTGCGTTTATATCAGTCAGAAGTCTAACCGTTGGATTGTTTTGTTGGACGATATGTTTGTTACGCTCATGTTTATGTAGAATAGCACAATCGTTCACAACACCAATAAAGCTATTAGAACCTTTTATACGTACAACACGTGTAACCAATTTCTTTATCTATTTTATTAGTTCCCTCGAATTATTTTGCTACAATTTCTGTGTTGACCACATTGACAATGTTAAACTCTGCCTACACAAAGAGTCTGTGGACTCGGCAATGTTCGTGATAGGAGCGAGTTAGATGTGTGTGGCTCTTGAACAATAGGTCCGCAGATCAGTTACGTTTGTTAAACCCTGTCTGTCTGTACGTCAGCGGTTTATTGGACATACGGAGATTGAAGCGATAGCTCGCGCACGCCCGCCAACGTCGGCTCTCGAATTAGGAGCTAAGACTGGACTCGTAGTCTTAGTGTATGTTGTAACTTTATGTTCATATCTTTTAGGTCCATACTTGCTAAATGTGCCTTATTTCTCATCGACGTCGTTATTTATTTTGCTGATTACAGGAGTCAGTAAATAGACAATAATATAAATAGCATGTACAGCCTTTTCTAATAGTAATAATTAAAGGTACTAAATGATATAAGTACGACATTATGACTTTGAATCTTGACTTATTTATTATTCATCATCAACATTCTGCTAGCAATATGGCTTCCTTATCATGCCATTTCCCTCTCTGTGCCAATTGCTTCCAGGTCACATCGACTGTTCATCACTCGTGTCACTGTTTGCCAAAATGTAAGCTTGCCCGACATGATGTATCTACCTACTTATAACATTTAGATTAGTCCTGTCAAATTACTTGAATTTAGAATTAAGACAGCAATTTTAATTCGATAAAGCTGGAATAAGTCCGTTAGTCGTTATATATCATCTTATAACAGGACAGCTAAAAGAAGATTCACAATGGGAGGCGTACCTAGTACTGCAGGCTCCGCAAATATCTATCACTGCGAGCAACTGCAGTTCATATATTTGAACCAAGCAGACATGTTTGCTGTTATTTCATATAAAATTTTGTGCTGGACTCTGATCTGTCTCGCATTTTTGTCAATAAAGGCAAGTGGTTATTTTTAAATCCTATCTGAATATGTTTCTTGTAATAATATACTGTTCACTATTCACTTTGCACAGAATGAAATGTTAGCAATTTTCTAAGTTAATACACGATACAATTTATTAAGCGCGGCATGGTTATGATTCAGCGGGGTGACTCGTAGACAATGCCGATATGAAATATTTGCTGAAGAGCGCCGTACATCTACCCCGGCCCGTTTTAACCTCTGATAAATATAACAGACATTCAACTTGAAACATGCTATTATTATGATTGATGTTCTGTGTAGCATGTTCTCCATAAAATCTGATCAATATATTTTATATTCAAATAATTATTATTCATTGTTTATTAAAATTTTGTTTCATCAAATAAAGTACAATGTGTAAGAGAGAAGGTGAGATATTTTGTCAAAGAAACAAACTCACAGAATTAAAAATATTATTCCTTTGTAAAACGTTGTTAAATTTTGTTGAACATGTTTCATCAATAATTATTCAATAGATAATCCAAATAGATTCTTTTGTAAAAAAGGAAACTAAGTGATTACCAAATCCCACGACTTTTTAAAAGATCCCATTAACCTCACATACGATGCTGATAAGTTAAGAGAGTTTAGAGTAGCTCAGTCTATATCCGGTTTAGACAACAAAGTTGCTTCACCACTGAGTCTCAAGTCGCAATATCTATTCCATTCATGTCTGAGCCCCATACCTAGGTCTAAGTAAAGTTGTAAGCTATAGTTTAACCTGGGTTTAGTAGAGGACATTTACAATCCACTGGTAGAGAATGGTTTATATGAACATGATGCCGATTCTGATCCTTTACAGATGTTTATACTATTATTTTAGAATTATGCAAGATCATTATGCCAAAAATACAATTTCTATTAACAGTACCATCTTAGACTTGTTATTAAAACGTCATCTATTTAGAATAATGTTACAAATAATGTTGCTGCTGTAATTATGAAACTACATTTTTCATCGTATTTTTCTGCATTATTTTATATTTAGAGCACAGAAAACTAATTAACTGATTCCATGAACATAAAGTTGAACAAACAACGGATACAGCTTCGATTTTGTGATAGAATAGATTGCCTATTCGCCGATTCAGCACAGTATGTGCTGCTCCGCATTTGGAAAGGTTTACTTACGTCCAGCTTTGGACATGTGGAGACTGTTAATGAATGGTTCTCAGTTGGAGTTTCCAGTATAAAGTTGTTTTGACTATAGGTAGGTTATTACTGCCAAATCTGTAAGTCCATGTTAATTTACAAGTGACGGGTAATATATTCAACTACAATGACGTAGATTCATATACCAACAGAGTAAGTAGAACAATCTTGATACTTGCATGCATACCTATTACTAGACATTTGCATCAGATATATCTAGATATGCAAGTAGGCAAGTATACAAGAGGGTCTGAATTTAGCCGTTGTTAATTTGTCACAGTGAATTAGCCACGGACGGGGGTAACTGATAGCGTTAGCATGTTGCACCCTGTGCGCCGCCAATATGCTCGTAAACGTCGTTACAGGACAATTTAATACCTAACTAGGTCTAGATTTGTATCTGTCGAGATGTACGGTGCCTATTCTATGCTAAGTTACGTTAATGTATTACTTGTTAGTTGATGAAAAAGTAGGGGACGTAAAACTGTTTTCTTTGGGTTATGCAACTATTTGAAACAATGCTTTGATAAAACTAAAACCTATGTACCTATTCGGATTCCCAAAAGTTTTGTTTATTACATACATTTAACAATGCTTTCTTTTTGAGTTACATTCTGAGTATTTAAGCTATCTGTTACGGTGCTATTACGTATCAAAAAAATGTGTACAAATACACTTATTTACACTTAGACCCACTGGTCTAGAGTTTAGTTGTCAATTACGCAATGTAAGGACCAACCGTACAATGAAAGTAATAAAAACAAACCTTCATTGTTTGTTTAACATCCAAAACAAAGATTAAAAAAACTTTGCTTAGAAAGTTTGACCGTCATAAAAGACAACGGTATTCTGACCGATACGTTACGGGCAAATCATAAAAAAAGAAGTGAACGACAACTCCATACAATACGTTTAAACTTTACTTACCTTTGTCCTGGAGATAAAGGGAGAAAGTTGCACAAGCAATGGTCAGCTTTCTAAAATTCGATATTGTCTATTGTCCGATATAAAACTGTTTCTTGAAAGAAAGTTAACTGTATTTGAGAAATGACGTTGCAGGGGGCTAAAATTCCACAGGACTGTAAAGTTTTTAGCAGTTCTTTGTGAAAAATAGTAGAGTTTTATGACTTATGGGGATGATTTGCTGATATGGGGATCTTTGTCAAGGGTTGAGCTATGCTGTGATCAGCGTTGTTTTTACATAAAGCTTGTAAGATTTCACATAAGTCTTGCTCAAAGTGCTGTTTTGTGCTATGCAACTCATAGTGCAAAACTTAGACTTAGTAATGTGAAATCTTGTTTTAATTATTCTGCGTGGCCGACTACCTAAAGTTATTTTTATAAAATACTAGCTTCCGCCCCGCGGTTTCACCCGCGTTCCCTAGGGATCTTGTATTTTCCCGGGATAAAAAGTACCCTATGTTCTTCTCCATACCATAGGCTATATGCATACCAAATTTCATCGCGATCGGTTCAGCGGTTTAAGCGTGAAAGCGTAACAGACAGACAGAGTTACTTTTGCATTTATAATATTAGTAGGGATTGAGAAGGATATTTTCATTAGGTACCTAAGTGAATCGTGGAATATGAATATAGTTAAAGCAGAAATGTCTCCTTTTACGTAGGTATTCTTAAAGTAGCTAAGTTTGTACTTATAAGTGCATGGCTTCGCTGTCGTGCCAGTGCGCGGTTAAACTGGCTTGTTAGTGAACAATGCTGGGGACAGAACTACGTATGCACGTTTGTAGGCCGTATAACGTCTAGATATCGACTTGGCTAGGTCTACATATCCATAGACAGGGAAAAAGCTTGAGTCTTTCTAAGATATTTGCATATCTAGCAAATAATTGCGCTAGTGAAATGACGCAAGAAAATTATACATCGCTACTGACAGCTTCTAAACTCTATTATTGCTTAGAAAATGTTTCGAGACTAATCAATTGTGACCTAGGATTTCAATATTTTAGAAACTACACACCGTGACTAATTAACAAGGTCGAGATGCTAATACACCACATATCTTGGAGTATACTGAGTCGAATCCTTTTTGGCATCACAATATTACAGCAGACTTTTTATGTAAACATATGTATATAAATGTATATATTTATTTGTGATATTTTTATTTTATTTTTTATTTTTTTTGCCTCTGTAATGTTGTGTGATTGTCCAAATAAATGTTTTCTTTCTTTCTTTCTTTCTAATAGACAATAAATAATAACATTCTACTAATGTAGACATTAACAACGTCTTGTAACACGACAATAACGCATCAACTGTATCAAGCCTCATTGAACTAAACACGGTCCATGAATTTCCGAGTCAGATTAAGAAATCAATCGAATCGAATAAAAAATCAAATATTGGATCCACAATTTTAAACATAGCCATTCGAGAATACGATTTTTATTCATTGATGTAAATTTTATAGTCTTCGTGAAATTTTTATGACATCGTCTAACGCTTTGTTGTTCTAAATTTTTATGTATTTGTGATTTTTGCTTAGTTTTGCCGTATGGCATGAAATTTTGAGTATTTCCATAAACATAAAGAGTGTCTAGTTCATATGTTGCTACTCGATGCTTGAGTGTTGTGTCGTATATAGAATTTCCACCTAATAAAAGGCCATGTTACGTGTAGGGAACGTTAGACACGCAATTACCGAAGTATCCAGTTTAATAAGGCCTCTGCCTCCCTCCATGGATGTGAATTCCGGGACGACTAAGGGAAAGATATATGAACTGCCGCGTATCATGTTTGATTGGTGAAGGTACACGACGAAGTTTCACGTTGAACGTTAATTAGTGCGTGCCTCACGTTCTCGAGCATGTACCTATGGATGTGAGCTCGCGCGATTACCTACTACCTCGACAGGATAAAAAAATGCGGCAGAGTTTATTAAGCTTATTTATTCAACTAGGATTGCAAACAAAGCGTTAAAAATTAAAAATTACACATATAATTGCCCACCTATTTCGTTTAACATTAGATCTAATATGCCGTTAAGTCAAGAAGCAATTTGATGCAGAGATTAATGCGCGGAACAATTTATTGACAATTATCGTAAACCAACACTGTCCTGGGATCAATTAACACAAAGGCGCAATTATAAATTAGGCTAACTCGACGTCTATCTGAATATCTACAGTATTAGATTCAAGATTGTCAGAGGGTTGATTGATTGTCAATTTATCTCTAAAAGCTTTGAATCTGTTTCAAGATAAACGATTTCATGTGGATTGTAGAATCAAAGCATATTTACATAATTAATTATCAATTCTTCAGTATTAATGATAATATATCCTCTTCCATTGATTAAAATGAGCACTAAGGTATAAATATAATTTACCTTTATTATAATTAAATAAATCGTAATTACCTACTCTTGAGTATCAATTCGTATTTCGCAATATCCACATCCTTTTCTGTACTTATTTAATAGGAATGGAAACTGTAATATCGTATGTAAACTTTAGATCACGACTTCCTGTATCGGGATATTTCTGTCTCTAAAGTAAATGTCAATGCGATTTCTAACGATGCAGTTAGGAAAACTTTGTAAAGATTGCGTATGACTTTATCTCCGTCAACGCTGTTTACAGCTGACGTGACGTTCACGCGACGAGTTAAAATACAATTTACTAATTGGTTAATATATTTTGTGAGCAAGCCTAAATAGAAGTGGGCAATCTATCTAAGTCTATCCCTAGGCGACTAGTGGGTCGTAAACACGCCACTCAGCCTGTGAAGTCACCTCCGTGCTCCTGAGGGATTTTACACCCGAGTTTTATGTGGTTAACTCAACGCTATTAGGTTAGTTTGTGAAAAGTTATACTTTCAAGATATATTGAAAAAGATTACATTATGTTTCAATTTTTTTTTTTTTCTACGATTTTATTTGATAACTATGTTAGTGTCATAGATATGCAAAATTTCAATTTGTTATCACTAGTAGTCACGAGTAAAATGATCATGACAGAAAGACGGACAGACGGATATGACGATACTATAAGGGTTCCTTGTTTGACTTTGGTACTCTTGAAATATAAGAAATAGATCATATTATTTTATATTGTAACAACTAAAATGAGAATACAAGATAAATGTATTTGCTAATTCAAAGATGTCAATCTAGCATTATTATTTTTTTTAAGTCTCGACCCATGTCCAGTCAGATATCGCCTTCGTTACTGTTACTTCATTAAAAGGATCATTCCACGCAAGCCTGTTTTCCATGGTTTACGGGACACATGGCAATCGATCCCTTTGTTAAGTCGTCGAACAGGTGATTTTAATTGAGTTTTGTATAATGCTATTACGAGTACTGACTCCAAATGAACTTGGGAATAAAGCAATTAATGTTTATGATCTTCTGTATAATTTTTCTCGAGAAGCATTTATCAGGAATCGAGATCAAACTCTTCATAACTCAATTACTTTATAAGAGTATCTAAGTCTATGAAAACGGTTCGTACTAATATAAAAAAAACAGAGAGGACAGGAGAACTACATTATTTTTCAGCAGATATTTTACATAGGTACGCGATTATTTTAATAATGTAGGTATTCAAACGAAGACAATTTAAATACCAAAAATATTAATAAAAGATTACCGGAATTAAAAAATAATTTGTTAATCTGAAGGGTATAAAAAAAAACCCAAACACTAATCCAAATTTTCCAAGGGAGGATTTCGCACTAAACATTAAAATTCAAGTTGAGAATTAATAAAGAGATAAATATATTTAAGAGCAGCGGGAATGTGAGTCTGCCGTTACGGGGCCGGTTCGCTTTATGTGCATATCGAAGATAGATGACGCTGTGTGCGCCAAAGAGCAAGGCGCGGGCGGTACAGGGAGCCAGGGGAGGAGGGGCAGCGCATACCTCCCCCCACCACGGTCGCGCCGTAATGGCCGCGACCACTCGAGCCCCGTCAGACGACAAAAATGCCATAATAATGGCCCCAGAATAGTTTTTGCTGCACCGCTCCAAATACTCAGTGGGCCCCCAGTACGTGACGACACGCCGGTCATCTCTCTTTTATTGAGAAATTCGTCAGTTTTATTCCCGTATCGAAAAAAGTACATGTCGAAAGACCGGGAATCCGGTTGTGTCATTTCAAACACTTGATAAGTATCGGTTGGGAAGTTTTTGGTGGAGAATTTCAGCAGAGCTGCTTTCGCTTAGTATTCGATGAACGCGCGGTTTTTATTTGCCTTTAAGGATGCACGGTCACCTTCAGGATGCTTTAATTGTGAACCAATAAGAAACTTGTGCTGCCATCTTTGGATAGCCGCTGACAGTAGCTACTTTGTATTGGGTATAAAAAAATGATTTAGTTTGTTTTACTGTTAATGTTATTCACTAACCAAGCTACTTAAATTATGTTATAAGATAATAATAATTATGCATTCACAAACAAATATTAAAGTCCTTGAAGTGACAGAATATAACTTTAAATCTCTTTGGCATAAGAAACCTCCTTAAAAGAGGTGGACCTCGTCACTACAAATAAAAACTTATTAAAATCAACGACCTGCTAATAATTGGTCAAGTTATTATCGAAGCGGCATTATTGGACATCGCAAAAGCTGGCCCAATTAAGAGTTTCCCCGAATGTCCGAACGAAAAGCTCAGAATGATAGCACCGTTAATTATGGTTGCCAGCGTCCCAGTCAGCTTGGCCAATTACCTACCAACCAGTCCACCAATTGATAAAAACAGCATCGAAAAATTCACCCAAACAATATTTGGGTTATCTCTAAAGGAGAACCGCAGGCATTGTACGAAAGTACTTTCCCAAAACAACTTAACCACTGATAATGTCAATAATTATTATAAGCAGCACAAAATTATAAGTTGATAAAACTTTCGGAAAAGCCGAGGAATTCAAGGACATAAAAAATTGCACGAAGCGGCAGAAATTCAACATTTCACGAATACGATTTTATTTACGAGTCGAGGACGAGTGGAACCTCAAAAAAACTAGTTCGCGCTTCATGTATGAACCATGACGCGGTCGCAAGAACAATCACCGAGAATAATTCATATTCCGAGCGCGCTGCAAATATCCAGCTCCGATTTACGGTTCGCCTTTCTGCTTCTTTCTCGGCCGAGTATCTTAGTTACTTTCAGAAATAATTGGATTTCGATTGTGCGAGAAAAAGGCATCCGCGTGGTACGTCATTACCGGTGCCCTTTTAGAGGCTGTATAAATAGTAATTGGGGATGTGTAGCAGAGACGGTATCGCAACATCGGTCGTGTCTAACGTTTCAGTGCCTGAGCTTAAAGAGCCCCTTTCCTATTTAGTTCCCATCGGCGGTTATTTGAAGGGGCGTCGGGCTACGAGACACCTGTATGCGTTATTTAGTCGTATAAATTCTCGTCGATTCAGTTGCGAGGCAGTAGCGTCCCATGGTTTATTGAACCCCGTATCCAGATAAGGCGCACCTTCCACGGAGTAGCGGCGAAAATATCCTATAATCTCGTAATTTTTCCCGGTTCGTTTGCATTTCTTGCGGGAGTTCGTGAACGAGTCTCGCTCCTTCATAATTAATTCAATTCAAATCACATCGCCCACCAGCTTTCCAATTTATCTGGAGAGCCTTATGTGGCACACGATTGTACTCTCTGAGATTTCTTCTCACACTATATAAATTTTATATTCCGGTCCACCTTTGCCCCTCATTTATGCCGATTGTGCAGTCTAAAACATAGTGCATAATATATGTTACATAACTAGATAGTGGCAGTGTATTAGCACACAATAAACTTTATCTTAGAAGAATCTTCTGTATTTGTAGCCGCTCTCCTAAAACGTCTATTTTCCACGCAAGCAATGGAAATGTCGTCGGGTCTGGATAAACGGGTGCGCGAGTGCAAGAAAGGAGGGGTAAAGGCAAAGGGGAAGGGCGCTTGTTCTAATGAGGCGCGCCCAGGCTGCGCGGGCGCTGCACTCACGCACGCTCGTTTACAATTTATGTGCTTAGGTATGAATTTAAATGAATACCTACTCCCATTTCAATTATGCAATACTATAACTGAAGTGAATTGTCAATTTAATCGGAATTAATAAAGAGATTTATAGCAACATGCAAAATGTAGGTAGTCACGGAACATTGATGTTTTTCACTTTAGTATTTTGGAACATAAATAATGATTATGGCTTATCATGATTAATGAACACCGTCCAAGTATTTTATAAAAAAAAACGTTAAAAGTTATTCTATGAAACTACGTCGAAACAAGATTTATGGTGTAATTTTCGGGCTTCTATAAACATCAACATTCTTTTTCTCCATCTCGTAACCCTCAAAGGTACTTACTTTAGCTTAATAAATATTAGCGAATAGGCACTTCTTATGTACTACCGTAACGCACTAGCTTTTAAACGAATTGCTTCGCATAACAATAAAAACGCCTATAGGCCCTTTCACACATTCTAATGTGCCCAATGCTCCTTCATTTGTCGGGGGCCAGCACGCAGAGGAAATATTTTCCCAAATCCATACAGCCTTAAGGATCTCATAAAGCAGTCGTTTTCCCCGCGCGAAAGTATGGAAGTGAGATTTATTCGGGGGACTTCGGTCTCGAGCTCAGGGCTTACTATGATGAATTGACACTTTTTCAGTGGCTGCCTACGAATTTCAACTCTAACAATATACGCACTCTGAATGAACAATGAGCAGTAAGAGTTGCTCCGTTATGGCTTGGAAAACTTTTAATGTCTCCAATGAGGTAAGGCGGTAATAAATATTTCCATTCGTGAGATTAGTAGCTCTTTCTGGAAGTTGGGTAACGCGTAACGGGACACTAAGTACTGTTAATTAACTGTAATAATTATTACTCCTGTGTTATTTTTTATCAGTTTTAGTGGCTCATTAACTTTCGAGATTTTGAAGCAAACGTCGTCGTGCTGTAAATATGGCCTCGCCTATTTATATTTTAATTTTCCCCTCATTATACAGTTTGAAGAGCCATGCTCACGTGTAGAGCAGGCCAGCAAAAAGTATAAACACATAATAAACATGAACGTGGCACCGACATGGCTTTGCGTCACGGAATCTTCGCTTGCATTTTTGCATAACAAACACAGCTATGATTTGTTGTCCCAGCTTTATCAACTTTCTTTAACTCAGAAACAGTTGGTTAAGAAGTTATTATGTATTTTGAAAATTAAATCGACTTTTAGGTATAATAACTCATCTACACAAATGTTCTAAAACGAGTCGTTTCGTAGTGTTCGTATTTATAATTATAATGAAAAAGTTATACCTATATACCCGATATTGTGATGACTTCATTCTACGGATGACGCTTTAGGCAATCGTCTAAATTATAATAATAAGCGGGCGTGAGCTCAACCGCTGGCTGCCTTAATAAAGCCATTATAAATATCTGATACCACGATGCACGTCCACTCAGTCCAACACCAAATGCCAAAGGGTTACCGCTCATAAATTTTCTTGAGACAAGAATAATTTAAATGTGACATCCATATCTTCTTACTTATCGTCAACCAGTAGGTACACATATTTAGCGCAGAATAAGGACCCATAGCAATATGCTGTATCTTGTTTTCGTTTTATCTTCGTAATTTATTAAAATCACTGATAAATAAGATAAACTTGATCCAACTTTTAGTTTTGTTTTAACGTTAATTTTCATAAAGCCTACTGGCCATTTTTACAAGCTAAAACATATACTCGAAACAAAGCAAATCATGTACACATGATGTCGTAACCGGTGATTTAAATGGCCGGTAGCTAACAATAGTGGTCTTGGTCGTATGCATAAAACGTATACAAATTTAATCAAAGAGAAATCTATTAGTAAAATGAGAAGTACGGAAGGGAGCGCATCTATACATATTCAACGAGGTACTGCATCACGAACGGGCCAATTTATGCGGCAACTCCTGAGAGTATTTTACTTTTACCTCGGCCATATGTAAAACTGGAGTATTTCTTGCCCTGATCAGATCGTCACCTGGTAAATTAAAGGTATTTTATTTACTTCAAAAGGAACTGTCAATTAGTTAGCGCTTTTATTACGACGTCCTATCGATTAGGTTTTGGTCATGAGAAGCGTTACAAAATTATTGCAATTTAAAAAATAACTGACTTGAGAATGCACAGAGGCAGCTAAGTTCTGTCAAATACCTATACGTGTAAAGCACTTGCCGACTGCCTAGTTCGCTCGCTCGCTCGCAGCACAAGTTTCCTTTAAAGTATTAATCAAGAGCCATGTCGTGTTTTACCTTTACTTTTTTATTTCGCAAGTGCATCTGCCCTTCTGTACCGGTTTATGTAGTTACTATTGATATTATTTGGGTTAGGTGTCTCTACAGAGTTAGTATCACTGCGACCAGACTAGGTATAATTGTGATCGCCAAATAAATTAGATTTTGCCGAAACCTGCAGCACAATAAACTGCAATATTCTTGACAGGAATAGATTTTACTTTATCTATCTACCTACACTAATATTATAAAGAGGTAAAATTTGTTTGGATGTAGGGTAAGCTTTAAAACTACTGGTCCGATTCAAAAAATCTTTTTGCGTTAGAAAGCGCGTTTTATCCCGGGAACGCGGGTGAAGCCGCGTGAACAGTTAATATTTTGTATAGGCTTAACACCCATATGCCTCATGGGTGTTTTATCTACATCATAGCAAAACCTGCACGCCTTTTTTCCCAAACCTCGATAGTGAACAAATTCTTGTTCAATCCACAGCATCCTGTTAGTTTTCGTTAACGACTGTGTTTATTCGACGAGCCTTCAGGAATCAGTGGATGAGTTTACTTATAAGTTTCTCATAGTTAGTTTAGTCAGGCTTTTAGCTGGTATAAAATAAATTACCTCCGGGCTATAAGGGGTTCGTTTAGCTCTGCCCCTGTCAAGTTCACCAGTATTTTCTGTGCCTACATTTCCTGTATGTCCATGAACTCACCGTAATACGACCTATTTTAGGGCCTTATTATATAATGCTAATGAGAACTTAAGTCAAGTCTCAAGAATATATTGTGTTAAGCGAATATAAACCTTATGTCATACGACCCGAACCCAAATAATGGCATTGATTGACTTCTTATAATATAGGTCTTTAAGTTGGTTCATCATCAGAAACCCACTTTTGTGTGAGTGGGTGTAGTTTCCGCTCTCAGTCCTTGAATTGGACCATTGTACGTGTTTTTAAGTTGGTTAATGCAGTTAAAAATATCTTAGATTTAATTGAAAAATTTAAAGAATAGTATCCAGTCCTTCTGAAGCAGCCACATGTAGAGTTAGGGGAGACCGGGGATAGTTGACCAATTTTTTACTAAATAGTGCATATTTTTTATGTTTTAATATATATAGACAAGAAAACCATATCAATTGATAGAAGAACTATTAATCTAATAAAAATATGTGATATCAAGTTCTTAGTTAAGCATAATGTCGATAATTTTATGCATTTTATAGAACACTAACTCTTAGTCAATCTACCCCTGGTCTGGGGTAAGTAGACCAAATGCCAGGGGTATGTTGACTTATGTACCTATAAGAGTCAAATCATGAGAAGGGGCAAATAATTAAACATTTCAATCAGGCATAGCTTTGTTATTTTGTTTTTGCGAACTCATATGCAAATTTCCGAGTCTCATAAGACGCCAATCCATAATAAATAGCAGCTACCTCAATAAAACAACTGGCTAAAGTTTTCTCTTCAAAACTAGAACAAATTTAACTTTTTTTATATATCAAACTCAAACTCGGAATACACTTGGACTGAGAAGAATCCAGCAAGAATCCTCTGTATCCAGGGCTATGCTTATGGTTATGGAGAGGGCTATGCTCGGGGTTTCTCTACGGGATCGAATAAGAAATGAGGAGATTTATAGATGAACTAGGGTCACCAACATAGCCCAGTGGATTGGCAAGTTGACTGATCGACTGACAATGGGCAGGGCACATAATGCACAGAATGGATGGCCGATGGGGCCGAAGAGTTTTGGAGTGGAGACCATGGACTGGCAAGGGCAGCGTGGGACGTCCACTTACAAGGTCCAATGGATGCAGACCGCCCAAGACCGGTCCTATTGGAAATCATTAGGGTAGGTATATGTCCAGCAGTGGACGTCTTGCAGCTGAGATGATGATGATGATCCAGGGATGAGAATTCTGCTCAACAAACTCTCGTCAAGTTTGGATTACGTTCAAATTTTTTGTTTAATTTGGCACCGTAACGATGTATCTTTTATAACGAATATTATACTGTTTTGGTGTCGCATTAATGCTTTCTCGTCAAAAATGACTGCGTGACAAGCTATTTCAGATACATTTTTTAATGTTTTAGCTCATTCAGTTGTTCTTTCACAGGTCCTTTTTGCTATGTATTAATCGAAATAGCTATACTTCTTTAAAAATCCAATAAATGGTTAACTTACGTGTTGTTTTCAACTCCATATTTTAGCTTTTGGGGTAGGTTGAATAATTATTCAACCAGCCCCAAAAATAATTGGTCTACTAGCCCCAGACGCCATTTTATATTTTGATCACATAGCTAGCCTAAACACTGCCGCTGATTTGAATAATAAGATATGAAATATGATAAATATGTACTCATCAAACGCTAGGGCTAATAGAAAAATGGTTCACATAAAACGTGTAGGCATCACATCAAAAAATGTACTATATCGAAATTTCACTTACGTCATTAACAAATTAAAAACGTGTCACCATTTGAAAACGACCTGCGACCGCGATGTGGCACTTCGGACAGCTGTGCGGGATGCGGAGTGTAATACTTGGCTGTGATCGGATGATACAATACTCATACTGTCGACGAGTTTTTGGCAGATAGTCTACCTACCCCTATAGTCAACTATCCCCGGTCTCCCCTACTCTATGAAATAACGTTTACTAGCTACCCACAAAGGCGATTTCATCAGTGCCATCAGTTTCTCGACGATAATCAAACCTATTTTAATTATATAGTAGAACATTTACTTAAATAGATTACCTATTTATACCGTTTTTCATCATACTATAATAATCAATAATAAATGATCAAATCTGGTGACTCAACGTTTTGTTTATTATTAATATTCAATTTATTAGAATATAAAAGTTCTAGGGTAACTTAAATCATTCATAGCTAACATAACTATTGTGATGTTTTGACTTTTTAGAAAAATACTTGAAAAGATGTTATCAGTTATAAAACAACTTTATCTAGTCACGTTATTATGAACAGTTAGTTCTGGTAAACACGAGTCGCCCGTAGGTTTAGGTACCTACCTATTTTGTGCTTTCTGTGGGCATATTGTAACATATAGGTAAGGGTAAGAAGGTGCTAAGTAGGTAGGTATGTTATCTTGGGAAGATTCGAAATTATTGGTAATAGTATCTATTATTTTACTCATAGTTTTAAATATAAATCACATCATAGTAAAAAGAAGGCCCAAAATACACCACCACTAGTTCATAAATAAAATCACTAAATTTTAAAACTTCCTCTCAACAAGATAGACTAAAAATACAGTTGCGTGTAGCGCTAGACGAGCGCTAAAGTAACACGGGATCAATGTCCCAATTGGGATCCAACTTGGGCGAAGTGACGACGGAAAAACTGCTTCAGCTTTTGAAATTTATACCGTGAACCTTGTTAAAATGTTTTTTAAAAATAGTCATTGAAGATTGTTCTCTCTCTACTAGAAACATCTTTATAAACAAAATAATTGGATTGCTTAAAGTTTAGAAGTTCAATAGTGCCATAAGTCATGAAAGTGAACAGGTGCTGCAAACGGCCACTGAAATGCTTTGAAAATTTATTAAATGCCTATAGGTAGGTATTACGATTTGGACATAATTTTAAAGTTTTTGTTAAATATAATGGAAACAAATTGGTAAACTAAGTTAACCATGAGCCCAAAAAAAACTTCAGAATTGAAATTATATTATATAAACAACATACTTACCTAAAAAACGATCAAATGCAAATAGAGCATACGCCTTGAAAGGGTTTTGTACCGGTACGTACTCGTGTATTTTATTTTTTTGGCCCTCGCGTAGTATAACCTACCTACTACATTGTAAAAAATCAGCCACACACAGGATTTTAAATATACGATTTTCGAGAATTCCTTCAACGGTGAAGACCTTTTTTTTAAGGTCGAGCTAGGAAGATTGTAGATCATCGGACATTATCCAATAGATTAAAATAAATCAGTGACTGGGATTTTTGAATGAAAATTAAAAGGCTGTATATCTGTTTATTCCTAGAAACTTGAATTTTATAACGTGAGGTTATAAACCAACTTAATACTTGTTGAAATAGAGACATAGACAGACTAAGTATAAATTAATCCTATAAAGAATCTTTTAAGAGGTACCGAAACCAAATAATATAAAACGCGGATTCTTTTCAATTACACAACAACCGAACAATTTTCTTCACAAATAAACATAATATCTGAAGATTTATTGATATCAACTGAAATTATCTACTTGTTAATTTATTTGCTTTTGCATTGTATATAGAATGTTTTTAATTAATAGTAAGTTGAATCAGTCCAGCGAGAAATCGTATCCCGATAACAATATAATAGCAGCCTTAGACATATTTGAATATCTTGGCGCGCATCGGTCGCCGGCCATTGTTGTCTCTACCCAGTATGGACTTAATTAAGGAGGGCTGGAATAGGTGGAAAGATCTACTGGAATTTAGAGGATGGTCAGCGGTAGAGCTACCCAAATAAGTACGAATACCTAATATAGATTGTGGAGCTTTAGAGGTGTTGAATGCTGATTTGAATAAGAAATTGTATTACTATGTTTTGGTCATAAAAGATTCAACTGGTTCCTTTTAAATATTCATTAGTTTTCGGTCACAATTTTAATGATTATTTTCGCCTTTTAGGTATTATCTTCATTCTAATGTCCACTACGGAACGTAGGCCACTCATGAATTTCTACATCTGTAATTGATTTTTAACTGCTTACACAGTCTCTTGGTGTCTCTCGGTATTTTCATATGTGGTTGGCAAATTTTTTTCAGATTTTTAATTGGTTATTAAGATTTTATTGTTATCATTTACCTACATTCTGCTATATACCCTTTTTAAATGTAATCTTCAGTGATTAAATATCTCTTTCAAACATTTGTACCAACGAAGGCCCTTACGTTAGCTTCCCGCAATATTATAACGATGCTATCTCACTGTATGTTTATTTGCTTTCAAATTCGGCTGTTGGGAAATCAAGATGGTAAACTTGCACCACTATAGTGGTCACCACTCCTGCCACTGGGAATAATAACAATATTTCGAATGTTAGTCCGAGAAATTCTCTGCAAAGTTAGATGCATTTGTTTTTTATTAATTAATTAATACTTTAATTGAGGCCATGTTTGTTTTAAATTCAAATTTATTATTTCATTAATTATGTCTAACGATAAATCATAAAATTCTACATCACTTTGGTACTCGAATCTACAATAGAATGCCTGAATTTCGGCCTTAGTTTGACAGGTAACTGTCTGAAGATGAGTAAAATTTTCCAGCGATAGAATTAGAATTACTAACGTTCCTTTATAAAATATCTGTGATTTGAGACAGTTTTCAGGTAGTAATAGTAAGCATTTGTTTTCGCTAAGTATGTATATTTATTTCCTAACGGTTTTAATATAATTTGGAAACATATTACTCGTTTATAGAAACATAAATAAATTTGGAAATAAAACGAAGTCAGTGTAAATTCTCTCAATTCGGTGTAAAATCAATTAAACACTTGCATTTGTTTGCAAAAGTAAGCGTAACTCGTAATTAAAATAGTTTATTCTAATCCTTTATTCACGAATGCGAGTTTTTCCACAACTATACAACAAATATGAAGCTGTTTAATTCAAAAGCGCGTAGCGGTTTTTTCTGGATCAATTAAGGAGCAAAAAATGGAATCTAGTCATAAATAGTAGTTAATGCGATAAGGAAAATTAATTGGAAATATAAAAGAAAAAACTAGGCAAGTGCGTATCAGATTATGCATGTATGGAGTGCAACCCCATTTTATTGTATTTTAACTGCTTAAACTTTAGTATTGCGGTTCACAAAAAGCACCTATCTTCCAAATTTCGTAATTATAGTGTCGTAGATCACAGCCATTTTACTCGGAGACTAGATTCGAACTCCTATTAATTATTTTATTAACTGACGTTAATTGAGTATCTACTATAGTAAATAATATAACTATCCATAAAACTAGATTTTTTGGAATGGATTTTCCACTCACAAGTATAGATCGGTCCTTTTTGACCGACTTCTTTATGTTCAATGTCGACCCGCTTCCCGCTTTGCTCATGGCCTTGGACCACAATAGAAGAAGCCGCGGAGTTTACTGCAGGGATATAAATTAAATGCTTACGTTTCGCTTGCCTCGCTTCGCTAGTTTAATTAAGCGTCTCCTTTGTGTCTGTATGTGCGTGAAGACATTCAACATGTTCCCTGTTGTTCTTCAGGAGACCACTGGAGACTCATTGTCCCATAGATACGGAACCATTATTCTATTAAGAGTTGGTTTAATTGTGTAATGGGGCGAGGTAATCTGATTTTACAAACATTCTGCATATAGGTACTCCAGCTGGATTTAGCTAACATTCTACTATTTTCATGAATAAGACTACCTAGAAAAGAAAGTAAAACTAAAAAGTAAAAAATGATCCCTTCGTGTGTTTAATGAACAATTATTTCCACGATTCCATGTTAGTAGAGTCGTAAATTTTATAAATTGAAATTATCACAAAAGTTTGGAGCTACATGTTTAAAACATGGACTTAAAATGGACATACCAACTTATAAATTATTGTAGGCTAGCAGCAGCTGCAAAAATACAGCATTTCAGAATGTATCCCACGATGGTGTTTGTCTCTATGAAAACATTAAAATATACACTTGGCAAAGAAACTAGCGCCATTATACATGGGGTGACGAGAATTGGAACTAAACCTAACGAGCAGTTATCTTATGTTGTTTGACAAGGGGTTTTCTCCCATCGCGAACATTGTGCAAAATCCTTTTCTCATAACGGTTATGGTGGGAACAGTAAGTATGGGTTAAGCATTCAAGTCCCTGAAGTTTAACTGACACCGTGTACGTTATAAGGTGTATGAAGACTTTCGGTATATTAATTATTCAATTCTAAATCGATTGCAAGTTTCAGTATTATGAAAGTACCTGTATACCTAAGAAAAAAATGCCGCGTGGGAGGAATGTTCCAGGATATTTATTTATTTATTTGATTAAAATTTATTATAATTTAGGATTATAACAGTAAAAAAATATTATAGGTCCTGCTAATGTGATGTTAAGGATAAGACGGTAGGTATATTGACAGCAAAATTCTACACCAATTAGTAGCAGGAAACTATGAAATCATGATTTTAGTAACCTTACTAAAAGCTATAGCACCAACTGGACCTATACGCGCTTTTATACGATAGCATACCATCATAAAGTCACCCTTAATATACTAAGCTCTACATATTGCGTCACATAAATTGCCTAACTCAAATTGCGTGAAAAAAATTTACAACGTTAATTTGTTCGGACAACGTACATGGTATCAACACGGCCATGAGATTAAATTTTCAAACGTGTCACACTCTCCATTAATATTCCCGGAGAAAATTCGCTTTTATCATGTAGGTACCTTGGTGTTTTAAATGTAAGTATATTAGTTACTGATGGTTCCAATAATTCGCTAGCACAAATTTGTGTTGACTGTGTATTGACAAAATCGTTGGTAGGCTTACAACATGACCTAATACTGAATCTAGAGCTCGATCATTTCACCAGTACTAAGGAAATAGAAATATACATCCGAATACTACTAACATAAGTAAGGAGATATTGATACCTGATCTGACGATGGATCTTGGATTTTTTAGCGTTTCCACTGCACTGAGAATCACATTTTGTAACAAACTAAATACACATTCGCGCTACGTAAAGGTTATACCAAAACTAAAAAACTTTAAGCCGTTGATTGTACTGCCCTTTTAGCAGGTATAAAAAGCTTTTTACGGTGACAATAGCTACTTTCTCTTCGACAATAACTCAAAAAGCTCCGTTTTTTGCTTGCTTTACGCAACAAAACTTTCTCTTTGCACTTGCATCAACCGTTACAGTAAACCTTTTTTCTACTTTTCAAATAGCTTTTTTTAAATCAGTAGTTGTCGCACCACCGATCGAGCTATCCGATCCACGGCACAATCGTGATGATACTGAAAAACGGTATTCTTTTATCCAGAAATCTCTTAACGAGGTTAGTTTAGGCAAACTTTTGTGATGTGATTTTTTTTTGTTCCGTTTTGTATGGACCCATATGAGTATGTTATATTGCCCTTTCAAGCTCTGAGTCCGATTGTAAAGGGTTGCGCTGCTCTATCAAATATTGTATGCGCACGAGTGAGTGTGATGCAACGATTCTGATATTAGCCCACCGGTTAGAACGGAGAACACGTTTGGAGAATAATTTGAATACCGAAATGCAGATGGCTTCTTTTATCCGAGGGGCTTTGGAATCGCCGCCGCCGAACTACAAGTTAATTAAGGTTTGCCCATCAATTAAATATTGGTTTTGATTGTTTTCATTTTGCAGATGAAGTTGTGCTCTTGATTTATTCTTTAATTGTATTTTTGTTAATTAAGAGCTCCATTGTGAGTTTGCGAGTGGTCATCCCCGAATAACTTTTCAATTCTTCAATGGCTTGCAGTTAATAAATAAATCAATCGGTAGATGAAATTAAACTATGCTTCTTAATGAATCAAATTGGTCCGAATGCCATACAACTTTCTACGATATATTATAATTCCGAACAGATAAATCGCTTCAGTCAAATCCTGTATATTCGTATCTGGGACGATGCATTCGTTCAGCGAACGGATTCACTGAGCGAAACACCAAAATTTATTGGGTTAGTAGTTGCCGTAGGTCGATAAAACTACAAACCAAAATCAAAATGACTTATCTCAATAAATCGAAATGGAAAAAATACGACCTACGTTAGAAAGAAACAGAGTGAACTATTGCGTGATGCCTCTCGAAGGCTGTATGACTGAAAAGAGCAATGCGCAGTGCAATTCTGTGATATCTTTTTCACTCTTTCAATGGTGGAGCTGCTAGGCGACATACGGACGTTATAGTGTTGAATTAGCATATTTATTGCTAGTTACACGACAAAATAAATTTATCTTAGCCCATTGGGTGTAGGCCATATTTGCTTTTTTCGCGTCACATATTCTCGCTTCCGCTTCACTGTTTGGCCTAAGCTGGGTGTGGCTGTTTTGTGATGTCTAGACGTAACATTTTATTTGGTGCCTTTATTTGGACTAAATTGATTGTATAAACAAACCCAAATAAATTACCTTTTTATAAAATGGTTTGGTGTTCAATTACTTAACTAATATATTGGGATCATTAGTTCATATTTTCATTTTATTATTTTTGCAAATTTTAACAAATTTAGGATACAATTTCTAAAAGTGAGAATGACATAGTTTTGGTTTTGTAATTTAACATCGGATGAACAGTAGACCCATTTAAAAAAGGAACCCTTGATTGAAAGAAGTATAAGAGAAAACCATCTTGCAAGAAACTAATTATACCTACATGAAGACTGTATTTTGTATTTTTATTGTAATGTAGCTTTTTGCCCGCGGTTTCACTCGCGCAGACTTTATAAAAGATATATAATATCTTTTCGTCCTTCCACCCGATTTCGATGAAATAAAGCCTATTCAAAGCGCCAAACTAAGTCGCATGAACCTAGCTGTGAAACTCCATGAAATTCCGTTCAGTAGTTTTGACAATTAGCGTGTTCAAACAGACAGGCATGAAAAAACAAAAATCGCCTTGCATTCTTGTTGTTACTTCTCCTACATTATCCACACTCAATTGTTGGTAAAAAAAAAATGTAGAGACACGCCGCCGGTACTACAGATTTATTATAGATAGATAAATTATGTACATCTAATCTAATTTATTGGATAAATGACCGTAATTAATCTTTTCCACTATTGTTAAATGTGCATTTACTTTTATCTTCAAAAAACAAGTAATTACAAATTAAATATTGCCGATAACGCGCTCGTCTTTTACAGTTTTTTAATGCCTCTTAATCCAAATGTTGCCTGGTAGAGATCTAAGTAATACTCTTATTGTATGCTGTTTATTAGACCTCCAATCATACATGGTGTAATAATAAAGGTTTCTACCTATCTATACTTATCTTAATATTTTTTTCTTAATTAATAACAAAAAAAAATATTTTACGCTTGCTTATGTTTTAATGATACGTACGAATTATTCCGTGGTTTTTTTTCAGTACAGCGAAGAATTTACGGCTTACCTGAAACAATAAAAAAAGATTATTAAATATTTAGTGTTTAATTCGCCGACAGCGGAGCGCTCCAATCCATCATTATAAATAGGTAGCGCGCGCTCTACCTGCTCTCGGCATATAGCCGACCTGGCCGCACATACGCACACTTCGTAAACGCCTCTGACAAAACCGGTCAGAACGCCGCCAGCATACAAATGTACTCCCGTTCCGACACATTCTCCGTCTTTCATCGGCGCCAAAACATCACATAAATCTAACTCGCTCACTCACCCCAGCTAACTTCACGCCAATGCGCGTAGCGACCAATCGGCGCACTCTAACACATCGCCATATTGAATAGAGCGACCATAGCGACCTCTGTATCAACTTACGTGAATCGTGCCTCTGTTGTTTTCCGTATTGTTTATGTGTGTTTTTCCTATTTTAAACGTTTTTCATCATTTACTATGCGTACAAACAGTGATTTAGTATGTGTTTTGTTTATTTTGCCAACAATTACAGCATATTAATGCAGATTTATGTGAAAACATTGGTTGTTTTGCGAGGACGCCACCACAACGTTACTACCTAAAGCTAAGTTCAGTTCGTCCAATGCTTTGTATCCAAAAATATATTTGTTGTTTCTTTTTACAGAATAACGTATCTGTTAATTAAAACTACCATAATAATCAAAAAATTAAGCAAATAAAGTAAATACAAATAATCTCCAATAAGAATTCTGATAGTATAGAATAGACAATACTAACCTTTCTATTATTCTGTAACTTTTGGTTATATTTGTCAATACTATACGACGATTAGCCATTTGCGTAAATAATTTTCATCACTCAATTCAAATTTTTAGTACTCCGTTTCATGCATAATACCTAACCAAGTTCAGGAGCATGAATGCAAAGAAAAATCTTTGAGTACCTACCGAATGAAATGTATAATAATACGGAACAGTTCTATTACTTATTATTTTTTGTAAACAATTGAAATGCCCCGAAAATAAATATTATGTACTAAGTACATTGTCGATAAAGGTATTTTTTTCTCACATAACCTAAAATAGTAGGTAACCTACAGCACACAGGGGTTACACAGTAAAATTAAATAAAAAGTACGAATATTCAAGTTAAAAAGAATTAATCATTTAAATATTAATTTAATTACCCTACCATTTCAATTTTTAATATTTCTTTCATAGCCAAGTCATGTCCGTCGGGCTTGAAAATGACGTGCCGTCGGCGCGCATGCGTAAAGCCTTCTCAATTTTTTAAGACAATCCTGTATTTAGTATACTGAAATAGGCACCTTTTACGACCTACCTACCTGTACGAAGGCTAAATGTTTTATTTAAGTAGATTTCAAATATTGAAGGAGTTTATTAATTAAAAACCAACTAAATAGATTTATTTCGTTTCACAAATTATATAGAAAATGAATAGCTAAGTACCTTCCTAGAACCTGTAAGGTTTTAGATAAGTACCTATTCATTTTCCTATCTAGTCCTATAAGTATAGGTAAAAATATTATGTTTCGCCCAAGAGTTTCACTGATCTGAACATTTAGTTAGTACCTATTGTCTGTATTGATTGATAAATAACTATTACCCAAAATTTAGGTATTTAATATACTTAAGTATTTTATATTTGAAGTAGACTCTGACTGAGGGACGCTATTTACTAAACTTTGTCTATATATTCATAGACTAGGATCAGTTTCTAGTAAAATACCTAACGTGTAAGTTTTTCCTAACAGTAAATTAAATAAATGTTAATTATGTAGCCCTTGCTACGAGTCAAGGATTCGTGATTCGTAGCAAATAAATGCAACTTTGTAAGCATGAAAGCTTAAAAAATCCTGCCCGCTTACTAAAGGAAGCAGATAAAACTTTTGTCGCAAGACATTTTGAAACTGAAAAAGATACCTAAAATCTTAATAACACTGTTTAAGTTTAAATCAACATACAAAAACTGTACGTAGAAATAAAATTTAAATACTTAGTGTTGAGATATCTAGAAGATGAATTATTTCAATAAAACCTCGAGTCGAGACGTAACATGAGGCCGTTATATGAGTCATTTATCTACACTGTATAATAATATCGTTTTTCAACAAATTTAATAATAAATAAAATTCACGTTTTAAAATAAGATATATCAAGGACGCTAATGAACCTTTCACCGTATCTTTGGTTGCCAAAACTTGTATCGTATTTAAATTGAATCGTCATTAAAACAGATATTTGTGGGGTTTAATTAATGTGTAAACAGGTTTTAAAGGCTGTTTATTCTGAATTGCTTTTTCGTTACATCTGAAAATTCTTAAGAAGACTAAGATTGCTATTTACCTAGCTAAGTACAACGCAATGCAACGGTTGCATTACAGAGATAAAATACTGTGCCAAGTCTTCCACGGGCAAAAGAAGCGAAACGAAAGGGGGGAGATTTAGTGGGAAAATTTTGGA
Organism: Tetheella fluctuosa; assembly: GCA_951216915.1. Taxonomy (NCBI): domain Eukaryota; kingdom Metazoa; phylum Arthropoda; class Insecta; order Lepidoptera; family Drepanidae; genus Tetheella; species Tetheella fluctuosa. The sequence continues at coordinate 4,875,252 of OX578226.1, forward strand.
AGTCAGCCGGGACTGCGTTGCCGTTGTGGTGGTCTGCATTAATCACGCTATAGAAAAATACGGAAAAACTTCTCGACTGGAGCTTATTAAGAGACTTATTTGCTAGATTTGGTGAGCTGGCAGCATATAATAAATGCATACCTACGTCTTATTTAAAATGTATATATGATTGGGCATTTTGGGAGCATAAAAATCATCACAAATTAGTTAAATATATTGTAATTTAAACAAACGGGCTGGACCTAAGCCTACTTAAACAAATTTACAGCGATCGTTCCTTCTGAAGGTGACCCAAATTACCATGAAAAAAGTTTAACAGCCCTTTATTTCAGAACAAACAGAGGCTGTTGGTGGGAATCCCGTGTAATCCGGCCCACTTATCACGCGTGCAAAATGCAAATTCAACCGGCCCGGCGTACGCAGAATTAACGAAAACGCAAACCGGACCGGGTAGCCCGGTAGGTACGTCACTAAAATTGACAAAGTTTCCAACTAACATTATCATAGGATAAACGCCTGCCGCTACTAAATCTAAGCGCTTAGTTTTGTTCAATTATTTTCTTTAGAACAATACAATGAATATTTTTTATCGTTAACAAGAAATTAAAAATTCTAATAGTGTACAACCATAAATGAAATAGAAATCCGAAAAGAAACAATAAACAATCCTAGCTAATTAAATCAAACGGAGGTGTTTTATAATTGATTCTCAAAAGGAAAAAAAACGTGAACAAAGGAGTTAGCGTGTATAAATGCTCACTTGTGCGCTTTTCAATACTTCTTCACATTATTGATTAGTTTCTGAGAAAAACTTGGCACGCCTGTTACAAGGGATACATACGTAGTTGAGCGTATGTGCGGCATATTATAGAGGCAATTATGGGAATGTTCCTTTCCGATAAGCTTTGTCACGAAACATACATTCTTCACTTTTTTGAACGGTATAAAAGTTCTGTTTAAATAATTATGCATTTTCTTATGCCTATTATAAATGATTTATGTGATACCTTGTTTACCAATGAGAAAATATTTAGTTTCCTTTCATTATAAAATCGTTTAAAATCCATACTATAGGTATTAATTAATAGTCCCTGGATGACCGAGCTTTGCTCGGTATCTTTTTTTTAAACGACGTTTTCTAAAAATGAAACCTAGCTAGATCGATTTATCGCCCCCAAAACCCTCTGCATACAAAATTTCATGAAAATCGGTGGAGCCGTTTCCAAGATTCAGATTATATATATAGGTATATATACATAAGAATTGCTCGTTTAAAGGTATTATATACATATATATTATATATTTATACATAGGTACCTAGATTATAAAGCTGAACAGTTTTTTTGTTTGGTTGGTTGAACGCGCTAATCTCAGGAACTACTAGTTTGAATCGAAAAATTATTTTAGTGTTGGATAGCCCATTTATCGAGAAAGGCTTAGGCTACTTTTTATCCATTAGATCTAGAGTTTATACAATAAAAGGACTGACTGAAAAACTAACAACTCAAAGCTGGGTCTAGAAACTTGAAATTTTCACAGGTTCCTCATTTCCACATCCACCGATTTCAAAACTCAACTCCTAAGGCATTAAATAAAACTAGTTTAAACATTATTTTCAAGTAGCTTCATGCATTTTCACACACCCGGATATTCTCTCCTCATTCCTACCTTATAATATATCTTCCTTTTACATACCTAAGTATTAGCATAATGTGAAGCAATTAATAAGCGTTATTTTTATTTGAACCATATAAATAACTACTACTATCCAGTGAGTAAAATTTACGACTCGTATATTCAATCAATAAACAACTCATTTATATTACGTTTTTTTTGTCACGCTTAAACTAATATAACTTTTATTTTATAATGAGAATTTATGTTAAAAGAAAACTAGAGTTACAAGTTTTTACTCATTTATACTACTCGTAGACATAAGGAAATCGTTGTAATGTAAGCTATGATATTTTAGTTTATCCAAATCCGCTCGCGCCGTTCGGCTAATCTTCGGCCATACCAGGTACCTAACCATCGTATGCCGAATCCCGAAGCTTAACGCCTGTTTGTTACCCCTAATACGCTTTTAACACCTGCGTTTTCAATGTTATGTAATGTTTATATGATATAATGTACATTTTGTGTAGAGTGCTGAGTGAAATGTATGGTACGCATCGTGGAAAATGTGTGGGCGCTGATCGTTTCGGTTGATTGACTGATGTATAAAAATAATACATAAATAATATTAGTACCTACTTAATTTAAGTATTTTACTTGGAAAACAAAGTGTAGGTACCTATCGTAAAAATGTGAATTGATTTGATTGGTGACTGAATACGGCTGAATGATGATTGGCGCATATATGTTATTTAGAATTATTTATATTTTAAAGTAGGTGTATAGGTACTTTTTTAGACGAAAAATCATCGAGGACTGATTTATAATTAGTATACTTTGATCAGGGTAAGTTTAAATTGTCTTCTACTGAAATTAATTGAGTACGTCATGATTATTAAAGTAGGTATCTACTATATATTAAAATAAATAAATATTCTGGGACATTATTCCACACACACCGCCATCTGACCCCAATCTAAGCAGAGCTTGTGCTATGGAGGCCAGATAACTAAAACACAACTTTGCCCTTAACTGACAAAAGTAATTAATTTTATTGTCACCTATCTTTCATATTATATTACTATGGGTAAACTAAAGTAAAATTTCTAATCAAAACTAAATTTACTAGTCTAAACAAAAAATATTTTGGTATAGAGATTGCCATACTAAATCTATTTTGGTCTCCAGCATTAAATAAATCGACCACTAACAGCTGTTTCAATGGTACCTACATTATCAATATATTTACATAATTGTATAGTAGGCAGACACGGAAGACACATGTTGGCAGATACGTCCATGTTTACACTGAGTAATTAATGAGTAATGTGATAATTGGCATCTGTTTTGTATTTAATTACCAATGGTAAAGTTTATATGTGTTTTTAAATATCTATGATACACAGATGACAAGTACTATACATTACTTATACTTATAATTATACTTATATGGTATAGATAAACAGGTAGGTAGTAAAATAATTCTACCAAAACCACTAATAGTTGATGTCAACAGGTTTGGCTCTACTTATTCAATTTTATCCGGTTGAGAGACACTCAGCGCTCATCAAACTATTCTACGGAAGGGTGTTAAAGCCATTTGAGATTACCTCTTTGTCCACATAAAAAAGGAACTGCAGGCAGTTTCACTCGTATTTGAGCAATTAATTATTTAAAAACGTATATTATACTATTTTTGACAGGGATTTCCCCTCATTCAGTCATTATCAGATAATAACAAATCGTTAAGCCTATAAGGGCCTACGTACACAAAACAAAATGAGCGAGGTTCACACCTACTTATGCGAAAGCACGCCACCTAACAAATCTATTTTAGCACGCAGAATGTATACCTATTTACAATAAATCTATTACGATAAATTGGCGAGCTAAATTCTGTAGCTTTACTCTTTAGCCCAGGTGAGGGCATATCTGCATATTTATGAAACCGCGGAAGGCTGTTAAGGGGAGCGTCTTTTTAAAAAATGGCGGAAAATGCGCCGGTTTTTTTGCCCGCCAAGTTTTTAACAAGATCCACCTTATTTATACTGTATAAGGGTGGGTATCTCGAGATTTATTATAGGGAAGCGTGACGGATCGGAGGACTTAGCCAAAGATACGTTTGATCTGAATTTAAATTGGCTTTTTTAGGGTTCCGTAGGAAAATAAAGGTAGAGCCTCTTGTTAGGTTGGTATTACCCGCCCATTTTATTACATTTAAAGTTTTAGCCTGAACTCTGACGATTTACCCAATACCTAACTTACTTTTGAAAATGCTCTATTAGGTAATAATTAAGCTATTATAGCGTGACTTTTAATTGACATCAAATATTCAAATTTGATTCCAAAATAATTTGTTTAGTTTTTACTATAAATTAAAAACTTTCACAGAAACGAACCTCATGTCTTAAATATATATATTTATATCTAAATTCTACATTAATATATTATTTTTTTTAAAAAGTGGAAACATGGTAAGAAGAGCATGTTTTACAGGAGACAATTAATCAAAAGCGCATGTAACAACCGAAATATTCCCCCTCAAATAAATTTTAATTAAAATTATTCTTATCATAATTAAGGATATCTCAACTGTATCAAAAGCATTTCATAGCAATTAAAGTTAGTAACTAATGGACGTGAATTTCAAACAACCGTACCTAGTGCCGCACTGTTGAATAGTAATCAGTAATTATAAAGTAGCATTATTTTTATTAAATTATGTATGAAATTAAGTCATAAATTTCTATTATTTTAGATTTATTTTCAACTGCAGTGATTATGGAGTAAGATTATATTCATAATTATAATAAGGTACTCTTATTCATTTGAAGGTCATTCATGAACCTACTCAATACCAACACTAAGGAAATTTAAGAGAGAGGTAGAGCATAGCGAGCATAGCGCTCAAATAGCAGCTCAACTGGGGAAGTACCTCTACCTTACTGAATACCGCAGCCAAATAACTTAATCAAATTTATAAAAAGATACTTCCAGATGTCATATTTTAGAAACCTATAAAAATCGATTTCAACACAATGTTTTATATGTACATTTAAGAATAGTATCCTGACATAGCTGATTTATTTACTTTTAAATAATGTTTATAACAAAGTGAAGATTTAGTTCTAAAAATATGTTAGTAGAGTAACTTCTACGTAAGCATTATATCACAACAATTAACTAAACAATAAAACGTCAATCATTTTCCGATTACGCCAGTCACAGTATTCGATCTGTCACAATTCCTACCGGCTCATTAATAAACTCTGTCGAATATAACTTGACCTATAAGTATCTGTACATTTTCCCCACACGCTGGTTACTTTATATGAGGTCGAAAGAGAGGCAGGGTAGTTCAACTTGAGTTGGTTGTATCATAGTGCAAATCAGTCATAGGTGAAGTGAGGTTAACTGTGCGATATGATAAGCGAATGCGTTGACAACGCAATGTTGTTGTGTGCTCAATTACCTTTGTGTCCAAGTGAATATGATTATGCAATAAGTTATAAGTAATCCAAAAAATACTTTATTTTGAACATTTTACTTCAATTGAAATTTCTATAATCTCAAATATTAAACGGTTATTTCCAGGCCGTTTAATAAGGTAAGCACTGGTTTTTTCCCTCAGTTTTGCCCGCGTCCCTGTGTTTAAAAGTAGCTTAAAACTTTGCACAATAAACAGATATTCTTACACATTTTTTTTTCTAATCTGATCAGTAGTTCCGAAGATTACCTCCTACATCCAAACTCACGAACAAACTTTATCTTTTTATAATATTAGTAGGCAAGTTTAAGTATAAATAAAATAAACTAAAATTAAATAATGATCGCCAGAAACCTACTTAAGAGACTATTAAACTGACTGATATGAAGAAAGACCCATTCACAGCTCTTATCAATAAATTAATGAGCAATTTCCAATGCATAAAAGATAATATAATTCAACACTGTCGCTAAGAATTATAAAAATAATGATAATAGTGAAGCAATAAAAATATTTATTGTTTTGTATTTATATTACTCATATAAGTAGGTGAGTTGTAAAGTGATTTATGACGTTTTATCATAGACACATAATTAACATTAGATTTATTAGGTGTCTAAAATAATGCAACAAGTTGATTCGGTAAAAATACAGCGCATAATATGTATATATTTGCATTTACTTCTATGAAAATATACAGCTAAACTACCAGCATACTAGATATAGGTATCTTTATATGTATATTTATGTTAAAAATTCAAAATTATAAACATTCATGGAAATTATCAATAAAATCAGAATATTTTTTATTTAATTCATTAAATACATTTATTTAATAAAAAAAAAACCAATTTAAATGTTAGACTTTGTGGTATTATCGATTTTTGTATTCATTATCATGCAGTTACGTTATTAGAGACTGTAATACAGTGTAAAAAGATTTCCGTCATGCATTGTAATTATCTATCTATAAACAAGCTCCAACAAACTATAATATATTTTATAAAATATCTACTTATCATGGCAGATATAAAAACTATATTATAAACTGATAAAAACATAACAACAGATCAAAAGTACCTACAGCAACGAAAGCATTCATTAATTTTCTTTTGAAAACAAAGAAAATCCTTATTAAAACCGTGGCGGCGGCAAACTAATTACTTGCAGTAACTAACTGAAAACTAAACTTAACTTGTTACCATGATAATAATAGGACACCTGAGTTAAGTAGAGGAGACAGAGCGCAAAATAGAGCTGAACAAAAGCGCTTTACAAATGTATAAAGAAAATTTGTTCAAAGAAAAGTTATCAGACTGAATTGTCTAGCAAAAAAACAAATATACTAATCTAATTATACTACATAGGTAAGTTCCCTTGACCAATTATATGGTTTTTCAATAATTTATGACAAAAATATTTAATATGTCTACGAATCTGAAAACAACACAATACTATTTAGTGATATCATAATAATTTTTCGTGTATGTTTGTGTGGATATTTCTGACGCAATCCAAGAGTAATTAGATGAACGGATCGGGATGAAACTATACTTCTAGGTAGATCATACCGTGGACCATAGACTTTTATCTCGGAAAAGTGCCGGTCTTTATAACTTATTTTTGATTGAATTGAAGAATATTTTTAGAACCTATCAAAAAGTCAATGAAGTATTTACATAATAAATAAATTACATTTAAATAATAAACAGTAGAGATAAGACCACAATAAAGTTAATTCAATAAATTATCAAAACAAAATACAACTAACCGATCAATTAATGAATCTAGTCTTGCTAACTTAACCATTCTAATCTGGTTAGGGTTCAGACTTGATAGACAAGTGTTGAGTGGCTGGGGTTCTAATGCGAGTGGGTCTAGTTTTGCTATTGTAAATCCATTTATTTCATGAAAATAGACAATACGCCTATCTATATACAGGTCACTTGTAATAAAAAATGTAATTTAGCTAAAACTACATTTATTTCATGTTTGGAATATACAACTATTCGATTATCGATAGTAGACTAAAAATTATATCTTCAACCATGACCGAAATATATTTTTGGATAATATTCAAGACAGTGAAAATGAAAATATTTTTATTCAAATAGGCCTTCATAAGCACTTATGAATAGTCTGACTAACGCTAGGTTTGGAAGGTTGCTTTTACTGAGAAGAGCCGGCAATAAACTCAGCAATTACTCTTTTCAAAACCAACTCAGATTTATTACATTAAATTATTTATGTAATCTCACCGACAATATATTATTATAGGTATGTGTGTTATAGCAAAAAAAGAAAACAAACAAAATGAACTTAGTTAATAAATAGATAGCAAATTAAGCAGATTATATTTAACTAGTACCAGCAAAGAAACTGAAACCATAAATACCAAAGAGAAAAGAACTAAAGGAGAAGACATCCTAAAACTTAAACTTAATGAGCATCTCATAAATAGGTTCATGTATAATTTATTAGGAACCCAGCTGCATTTTTTTGGCTTTCCCCCGTTTCTGCGAGACTATTTACTGGAGCTTAAGTTAAGCAGTTACACTTTTTTTATAAATAATGAGGCTGAGTTGCACAAAGTTATCTTTAAATGTTTTTTAGGAAATTCGGCCTCAAGTGTAAAATATAGAGTTTATTTGAAAATAAACTTTATTAAAGTAATAATGAAAAATATTCTGGGATTTTTCTTTGCTCAAATTTGATAATTCACGAATGATATTATTTTCTTAATATATACAAGAAAACTGATTTATATAACTGAAGTATCGACACAAATGTAACATTGAGTAGCATCACTATTACAATGCACTGCACACATTTGAAAATACATACTTTAAATTGTAAAAGCAAAATATTCAAAGAGCCAATCCAATATGTTACAAAATGGGACACATGTCACCTGTATCGATATGCAAAGCGATTATTTATGAATTATGTAAAGATTTCCGAACAAGCTGCCGGTGTTAGTTGGTACACAATGAACAGAATGTAACAGATTCGTACCAGCCATTTAAGTCAATGAAACTTGTATTGTTTGCCAACTTAACTTCAAATAATAGCGATTATTATTTGGTCGATATATTTTTAATTTAGCAATATTGAGTATATGTGCCAAACCTTTAATTAGAGCGCATTTTATATAGGCTGTTAGAAATTCCATTCCAAATTTGAATTTTAATAAAACATAACATGTACGTGTATTCATACGTCACATCAATGCTTGTTTCCACAGCCTGTGTTCGCAATTTATGTCTCTCACGGGAGACGAAGAGTAATGTCGGCGTAGGGAGAAAAAGTACAAAAAAAAATCGCTACGAGTCGGTCGACAAGTTCAGCCAATTATAACTGACAAGCAGCGCAGGCGCGGCCGCCCGGTCAATTTCAAGCCTTCAAGCTACATACTTTAGTATTTCTCTACGATACAATGTTTTTTGCTAATAGTTGTACATGTGAAACTGGGTTAATATATTTCAATACCTATTATTTACCGGATGAACATTTTAATAAGATCTTGAAATTACTCATTAAACGTGCAGATTACTTAATCTCCGTGTTTAAAACGGAATAGATATTAAGTAGAATAGGTAAGTAACTATTTGACAGCCTGCTTATCGCTTGTTAAGTGAATGAAAGATTGAATAAGTATGACACATCTTTGGTTTTTAAATTCTATTATCTACCTTTAACCCTCATTACAAGTCCGTTTGAAAATTTAAAAAGTGACTTGGAATGAATCATGGCGTGCGATCCCGAAGAAATATTACACCCAAGCTGGCACCATAAAGCAAACGCCGTGGCACAGGCGATACAACGATAGCGACACTGCCAGACCCGACAGGCACCGGAGAACTCGCTTTTCTTAACTCTACAGGCTGTTCGGAAACAGTAATTAGATTTTATAAGCATTAATATTATTTGCGCTTAGAAATACTGTTAGTAATGAAAAGTAAAATGGTTGTTAAGTTATATACGTTTACGTGTACGTCTATATATTTATTTAGTTGTCCAGCATGCTTGATTGTATCTAAAGACATTATAAACAGGATCATATAATAAAACTTCATATTAAATGATAAAAATAATTTGTTGAGTGAAAATAACTGCACTGGCAACTGTGCGAGATGCGTAAATTAAAATAAATATACTAGACATTCTCTCATCTTTATAAAAGTAATAAACTTATTTTTTTGCTCATGAGTGAACAATTAAATTAATAGCCACGGCATTCTAAGCGTCTGTGATATTATATTGTTAGAAATGATATGATATACTTTACAAACAAAGGAGGAACCGAGGAACAAAAACATCTCGTTATAAATGATGAGAATGGTGTGGTTGGAGATTTATAAAGCCACGCAGAACATACTAATGAAGTTCTAATTACGATAACACTTAAATTGAGGGTCCGTAAAAAGCCCCAATAAAAGAACCACCTGTGTGCGACTCCTGCATATTTTACTCACCAACACAGGGACGTAATGAAGCAATTATATATCGATATTTTTATGCATAAAATACTTGGCGGATATCTGGTCGGGACCGCGTCGGAACGTTCAAAAATAAAACAAAGAGAGAGGTTATTGTTGGCGCGGGTAGGTGTGTGCCCGTCTCGGTTATCGAGCTTTTAACCCGACGCGCGACACGTCGCGACATCGACACGATTTATCGCCTCACTAGCCCACTACTCATTCGTATTTTCCCAGCAGAATACATTTTGAATAAACAACCGAAATGACTGAATACTCGACTGGTGATTTTTATCAAATATATGTGGTTTAGAGCGGTCAACGTCAGGTATACAGTTCAAACGGAGCGCAATAACATTGTTAATGAATTTTCCGGCGTGTTTATAATTTTAGCTGGTGGTTAATACTTGAGAAATTCGGACGTGGTCGTCGAGGACGCATCGCGAGACATTAACAGGCGTATGAGATGCCTCGCTGCATACAATTACGGTTCTCTTTTCCTTTCACGTGGTTCGTGATGATAACAAGAGAGATAAGGATGGGCTGAGTCGGACGGTGGATGGAGACGTTTGTCCGAGTGGTTTATGCGACTCGCTGATACAACGTTGACGTATGCGCTGAGTGGCCGTGTTCGTCATTCGTTCTATCTTACAAGTTTTCAACTGTTTTTAATTATTTTCGTTTGGTTGATTTACAATTTGATCTAACTTTAAATGATAATTATACTTATACAGTACATAAATTACTATTCAAAGCGTTTTACAAATATAAGTCACGTCTTGCATTCCAGTTACCGCTAAACAGTCTAGACAAATATCGAATGATTGAATCTGAGATTAATATACTATAGGTATACTAACCCAACGTAACCTACTTGTTAAATGTATCCGTGTATTAATAAAAATCAAGTATGTTTTAGAAAAAAAAATGTCGTTGTGTGCGTGCCACAGCAGTTCTTGGCCGAGTTTGTTCAACTCTATCTAGACTTCAGTTAACTCGTTCCCTCGGATTTATGTCCGTAACTTTTAGCTCACAGTTCCTTGCGACACTGACTTCCTTTTGTTCCATGCTATTGTTTCTACAAAAAAAATACTTTTCTCTTTAATTTTAGCTTTATCAGATCCGTGCAGTTCTTTTCCCAAATAGATCTTATTCTTATGTCTTCAGATCTCTCAGTTATAATCACTGAGGTAGGTATGTATCATCGAAAAACATTTTAAGTGGACATAAACACTTCTAACACATGTTTGGTGCGATAAAAAATTATACCTACATGAACAGTGTAAATAATTTTTAGCAGCTTGGACACCCTTGCTTTTAAAAATTAATTGCGTGTTAAAAACAACATTAAAAATGCAGTGTTTCAGAAATACACGTTTGTAATTTAGCCTTAGGCATCGCTAAATATATTTAAAACGACCATAAAATTAAAATAGGTCTTTAAAACAGTCCCCTGCTGTTTAAAGTATCTGATGTAAGGTTTTTATAGTACTATCTATAATTATTCTTTGTCATCAATTCACCATTGAATAAATTTTTTATCTACTCTGATGTGAAAAGAGAAGGTGTAATATTTTTAAACATTCTTCTATATCTGTTTTGAAGTAGTAAAGAGTTCCATAATCCATAAATATTATGATAAAAATTGGATAAATCATTTGTTTGTGTAATAATGATCAGTAGGTAAAGGAAAAGTTGATGAATATTATGGATGGATGAATATTATGGTAGGCCAGGGTACTTCAAAGTCAAAGTCAAAGCCATTTATTCAGTTTAGGCCCTAGGAGGGCACTTATGAAGGTCAAATTTACTGAAGTTACCACCGGTTTGGAAGTCAGCAAGGTGACATTTTTTATATTTTTTATGATCTGACGATATTTAAAAAAAAAAAAGCAAAATATACAATTAAAACAAAACGAAAAATAACATGAAATAGTAAATAATAAATGTTCTTATTAATAATAGCGAATACGCTTACTAACTTAAACCAAAATTTAAGCGTAGGTAATAGTTTACCTTCTTATAAATTTAACAAAGCTTCTCTAGCAGCGTTAACTCGATTGAACAATTTCAACAACATTAGTTATAAACGAACCAAACAACCGCAAAAAATAGCACAATTTTTGCAGACATTAAAAGATTAAAGTTGTCGGTCTAAAAGACATTGCATGTTTGTAACATGGGTAGGTATTTAAGTGTTGAAAAAAAGTCAATACGGCAAAGCTACAGCTTGCGATGGCAAAGAATCCTGCACGCAGGTGTGTCTGCGAGCTGACAATTAGCCGTTCGACATCTGACGTCTTCAGGCGTGGTCGTGAGCCACGATCAAGCGCTCCATGGTTTATATCATAGAAAACTATGCATTATAACGTAATAGCTGAAGATAATACATCTCTTACCAACATTTTCTCGAAGCGAAACACGGAATTTTCAAACCTTGCGTTATCCCATATACTTAATTAATATGATCTATCCTTCTTCAAAATGATTACTGTCATCAATTGCCTTGTTTATCACGTGAAGTTGAAAAGAAATTACACATCAAACGACCTACTTAGCAATAAAACTGGTTAGAAGAATACTCACGAGATCCGCAATACGATCGAAAATTCTTTATTGGGTAACGTTAGGAGCGATAAAGCTTTAGGTATATCCACACTTCCATTCATTCCGTGCTCTGATAAGATGGGCCGAATAGTGGCTGGACATTTATCTTTAAGATTAATGAGCCAATTTTCTTAGTTGGCTATAAAAAGAATCGCTAGGCCGGCCTCCAAAGCCATCGTGCCCACTTGCGGGTTAACTTTGGCCATCGTGATCTTGCATTCTTTGGTGTTTTGATTCACAAAAAATATTTTATAATCGTTTCCTTAATATCATAGGGACTTATAATACTTGTTTAGGTACAAAGTGGTCATGACACTTCAAGTTTGTAGAATTGTTTTTTAAGTAAAATGATTTATGATATGTACGTTCAATTTGTGCTACTTGTCTGGGTGTTGTTAAGTTTAATGGTTTTTGTTTCATGATGTCATCTTTAGTTCTTGTAAGTCACCAAGCTTTATTTTGCATAGAATACATAATTTTAGAACCAATCTAAAAAATAACATAAATATTAAAATTCTTAAAAAATATGACTCTAAAGGGACTGCAAAAGATAAATAAGGAAGGAAATTTTAAATTCAAAATAACAATTATAAGGACAATATTCTTCCCCCATCCCTTGGGCAGAATACAAGGAAACAAATTGGATTAAACTGTCAAAGGTGAAATAAAAAACGCGTATATACTTTATCTTTTCGATGTCTGTGCAACATCAGCTCGGTCTCTTCTGTGTGCTTCTACTAAATTGGATTCGCAATATTAGAATTTTCTTTCGAGTAAATACAAAGCGATACGGTTCAAAATACTTAAAAAAAGTAAGTTTTTACAACGCCAAATGTGACATGACCGCTCTCAACGTATTTGCATTTAAAACGGTAAGTAAACATAGAGTATTTTGTGAATGAACGAGTCCGTGTTTATGACTCGTTTTATGACCTGTTAAGCACAAGGATCGCTCGTAAAACGAATTGTTTGATGTTTATTTGACCTAGACTCTTTTGCATTTTATTAAAACAGGATGCTCATTCATGATTATATTGTAAATAATATCAAAGTTTACTGAATATAAAATGAGTTAATAAAATATTGATGGGAAAATATGTGCAAAGTTCATACCGTACTATATGGATCGAATACAGTTGGCAGCTTTGTTTCGCCCACATAAATCGGGCGTGTACACGGGCGCGCTAACTTATTTTTGTTCGTAGGTACGCAGGATAGATGGATCCAATTCCAAATTATGTCTATCTTGGGAATTAACGGTGGGACGGGGATTCCAGTTTATCCAAAAAAAGTGCGGGAAGCGGGTTCAAGGGGTGCGAAGTGGGGGGCGTTCGAGGGAACGGATGGAAGTTATTTTGGAATTATGATTCCGGATGCGTCCTGCTAGCGCCGTGTGTTTCACGCCTCGTTTCGTTGTAATATCTGCCGGTTGCAATCGTTTAAGTTGCATCCCAACGCAATATTATATTAACGCTGAAACATTTACGCTACCGACTGCACAATCTAAAAATAAAAAACATTCGAGCGCTTTGGACTGTAGGCTCATTCAAAAAGCTCGTTAGTAGAAATAAAACAAGCATCTGAATATGGAGCCCCATATTCCGTTGTATTTTTTTTAAGTGAAGCCTCACTTGCAACCCTCCAAAGTTCACATCCAAAAATACTACATTCCGGACCTAATCCAATTCACGTTATGTCCCGAAATTAAAACGTCTGGCCAAAAATGCGGGACGTGTGTTTTAATGGGGTGTCACCAGGGTTCTTAAGTATTCCACCGGCCCACCCTATAATACCCAGTCTCCTTAGTCTGGCACGTCCTCCCCTTGATATATTAGTCCCAGTTCGTCGTACATAATTTTGTAGGGGGTGGAACCTCCCTCACTCCCTCTGTTGCGAGTGAAGCGATCTTTACAATACTAAGGTTTTGTTTATTGGACTATGATGTGTTAGAAGTTTAATGTCAATCACTTGGCAATTAATATTTTTGTATACAAGAACTTTGTTGTTATGCGTGTCTATTGTTAATTGATTTTCTACTGCAAAATATGTCGCTATAATAATAAATAGCTAAAAATGTTCCTTATCTTATATGTATAGTAAATGTCACGATATACTACCCTGTAATAACATCACCAATTTAAAATTCTAACGTCGTATAACTTACAATATATTTAAGTCTTATTTGTTTTAAAATATATATAATCCAATGCATTTGCCCAAGCGCATATACCAGTAAAATATACAGACAGACTGGCGTTCATGCTGAAAATAGCTGAATGTGAGAGATAGGAGCGTGGCCAGAGTCGTGCGGGGAAACTTAATGCGATCCTTGATGCCAATTGCATTATCTATCTCTGCAGATAGATATATCTAATGTATTCTGTTTGAAGTTATCATTTGAATATAATAGAATACATTGATTTATTTACAATGTATATAAAATTGCAGCATAAAAGAAAATTATTATGTTCAAAAACTTTAAGATACATAAAAAATAACATAGACTTAAATTATTATAAGCTTTACTTAACTTTGTTTATAAGTAACAATTCTAATAAACACTTGCGTACCCTATGTATTCGTTAAGTAAACAAGTAAAAAAAAAAATTTATCAAGTCAGCTTACCGACCTGTTTGTTTGTTTTATGATTCTATTAAAAAGTTAATATGGGCTCTACAATGCAACCATTATTGTTTGTACATTAGCTCACATTATTTGTATATATACTTATGTATAAAGTTGTACAAACATTCGAGCCAGCAATACAAACTACTGTTGTGTATCCCGTGGTAAAACTTAATTAGTGGTTCACAGGAGAGTCGTTCATCTCGTGCGGTCACGTGTTCTTTGATATTGAGTTAGGTGCACCGGCCTCAAACTGAAATTGTTTGATGGAAAAAATATTGAAAATTGAAATATATTGTTAGGGCAACTAATGTAATTTTATGGGTTTTAAGTAAATTAAAATGTACATAAACGATGTAGGTAGAGAAAATATATGGGCATCTATTTATGTTTCAGAAAAGCCGCAAATTAAAACACTTTCAAGCAAATATGAACTTCAGTCATTTAGCTTCTTAGTAGGCTTTCGTCTAAACTTACTTTCTCAGGCCACACAATGGGCGCCACATATTAGACGTAATATTATATTAGTCCATTAGTTAAATTAAGCAAGATTTCTCTCCCTATCTTGCCGTGTTAATATATCACGTGTGTACCTACTTGCGTTAGGGATTCATACTTGCAGTAATACATTGTGGTTAGGGCATTTAATTTTGTGTTAGTCGTAAATCCTAATTTTCTTAATGTTCGTGTTATGATGAGAGGTAAGATTTTAGCTCCATGGTGAATAAAATGTTTTAACTGTATTAGATAATAGTTAATGTTATCTAATCTAATATCTTTAAACAAGCAATTCTTATATATGTAAATATATAATCTGAATCTCAGAAACGGCTCCAACGATTTTCATGAAATTTAGTATGCAGGGGGTTTCGGGGGCGATAAATCGATCTAGCTAGGTTTCATATTTAGAAAACGTCGTTTAAAAAAATACCGAGCAAAGCCCGGTCACCCAGGTACTTATTATTATATAAATAAATCTGTTATTGGATGAAAATTTAATTTTTAATTACAATAAAATAATATAACCGTATTTTCTCTCAATTGTGAGTGTTTTAATATAAGATAATGGGACATAGTATTTTCATAATGAATAATGACCTCACAAAGTCGTGACTGCCATAAATGCTTTTTCAATTTCAAATAGATAAAGTTTAACATGTTAGTATTGAGTCATTAGAAAACAATATGGCCCCAGTGCCATAGATCAGAGTCGCCCACGCACCTTCAGCGCAAGCTTGTTTTGTTTACGACAACCCTGTGGACTACAAAATAATACGAATAATGGCGTATATGTAAGGGCTATAGTTTGTGCCATAGTTATTGTGCAATATTAAAATATGTTTTACAAAATATGGCAGTTTATTAATAAAATTACATTAGGGTAGTGTCAAAACAATTGAAAGATTTTGTGATATACATCAAATCTCACGTTTCAATACGTTGCTATTTTGTTATCTGAAGTGATTAGGTAGACCTTCTAAATAACACGTTTAGTTTAATATGTTTTAGTATAGGTATAAGCTAGGAATTATAAGAGGTTACTATTCGTTAAACATGTGATCTAAAGAATCACTAGTTGTTTCTCTACATCACCACCAACAACATATATTGAATGGCAACCGTGACATAATATTAAATATATTATGTCAGATAACAAAATAGCAACGTATTGAAACGTGAGATTTGTTCTATATCACTATTTAATAAACTAATAGGTGTCCGCGTCATAGTAAACTTAAAAGTAAGCGTAAAGCTAAATTCATTATTTTTAACATTATACCTATGTACCTATAGATTTTGTTACTGTTAAATGTTAATTTGTCACATTAGGTTTCAGTTAAAAGGTTTCTTAAATAAAATACTGTATATAGGTAGGTAAAAATAACCTTAAATACAATTTTGAAAAATGGCGGACATACGCATTTAGCTTCTATTGGCTCTCTGCTCGACCATAGATATATGAAGCAAAGCGAGCCAATCAGAGCTTTCGTAGTCATTTCATAGCATTTTGAGGAGGATTATGCATAAGTTTATTCATATTTTACAGAGTTTATATCAATTTTACTATGACAAGGCGAGCCATAAGTGTTATTACCACAATTATATTGTTATAGTCCTTGTAAAATACTTTAATCGGGATATTAATTTAATGATGAGATAATACAGCGAACAACCTTAAACTTTGCTGTGTGGACACGCTTGAAAGCAATTTTATCATTTATTGACCACTCCTTGATACATTCTAATATCCCTAATTAAGGAACACACACATACAGTCTGTATGCTAAAGTAGGCAAGCTAAATTTATCGCTGATTCGTTTTGTTATTTTTTTCAGTACCACCTGTTGAAGAACATTTTGAAGGCTTATCAAAACATGGCTAAAAGGCAAATATGATAAAGATTATAAATAAATTGGAACTTATAACTCAAATATTATCCAATATTGAATCAAGAGATAAGTAGGGTGAGTAAAAACAACTTGGAATGAAAACTGCTTGTGATTTATTTTTGTTTAAAATCCAATAAAATTACGAAATTAAAAATAGTAGAGCAACATTTCTCAAACAAGGACAAGACATGAAGATCTAAACAATTGAGAAACCTGACTTGAAACGAGACAAGGTAAACACCTTCTATTTAGGCAAAAGTTAGTTAGAACAAGTTCCCGAGCCGAGCATGCGTACATAAACCATTCGAGCATCCGATTAAATTATTTAACGTCTTCATTCCCCGTGGTGCACGCAGGTTGCATGCCGGCACGCGGATGTTAAGATACATGAACTTAGCGTGTTCCTTTATATAATGCAATATATTATATGTAACCTGGTTTCTTTATAGATTTGTGATGATTTAAGCATGCCACTTTTTATATATAATAAATATATATTAAATTATAATATACATACAATAATATGTCAACTGCCAACCCCGAATATTGGATATACATTCTAACGTTTAACAAACTACATTATAAAGAATACAAAAAATATTAAAATGCAAATTGCAGTATTCAATTCACTAAATAGTACGGCATTTTGAGACGATGTTAGGTCAGTAGTAGTGACGTTGAATGCCGTGAAGATGGTTGTGGGTTCGAAACCTACAATGAGCTTGAGCTTTCAGTGAAGGAAGTCATAGGACAATGGTAGAGTACGTAATACCTGCCTGCCTGGCTACGATCCTCATGTTGAAAATCTACTGCCAATCTCTACCAGCAACTGCACTTGAGAGCTAATTCGTTCTAGAATTCATCATCATCGCACACCATCTGACCATCGTGAGATTGTGGTCGAACACAAGCCTTATAAAAAACGACCTTGGCTATCCATAAGCTTTGTGTTTGTCAAAAATCTTACATGATGAATGATGATGGGCCGAGATAGGTAGGTACATAAAAAGTTTGTGATTTGCCCAGCCTTGGAAAAAAGGAAATACGGAAATTAGGGTTGGTTGGTAACATATACATACATATTATGTCTGGATATAGATTTCCATAGATTCATAGGAAAGGTTAAGAATAATAATGCTGGCGGTTTTTCGTGCGTGGTAGTAAAAGTGTAGGGTGCATTAAATCGTGTTCGATCTGCTTTTTTGAATTAGGACAATCGTACCTACTACTTTATTGTAATGAATTAGTATCTTAAAAAAATATCGTTCATTTTTTTTTTATTTAAATTATCAATAATAATTATGTAGTATTGATATCTTCCCCCGTATAGGCCCAAATTTTACGAAAGATATTTTAGAGTCTTATTTTCATTCAACTTTACTGTAGGTGGGTTATTCCAACAACAATAAGTAATTATTTTTATTTACACAACTATTTCTTACTAAATTATTACACAATGTAAAGGTAATAAAACATCGCCAGACAGTACATTTAAGGCGGCTTTAACTATAGTATATTATTTAATATTAAAGATCTTAAGGTAAACGGGCGGAGTGCCTGCAGTTCCGCGATAAGGCAGCTCTGACTCCCCCTTAACCCACCCACGCTTTTTGGGGGGTGGAATACTTAAGAGGTGGCCATTCTTCAAATTGCGTTTAAGTTAGATAGCTAGTTTGATAAATTGCCCCCATTATTGCATATCAAAGAGCTCGTGATAAAATGGTTGTGGTGACGAGAATAGTGATGTAAATTATTTGAAAACAATACCAGTTTTACTCACAAGTTTTTAATTTAATTTGATGAAGAAAATTGATGACTCATACCTGAAACAAAAATATAAATAAATACGATAAAAACAATGTAGCAGTCTGTTTTTATCCGACTGCGGGGATGTAATAAAATAAGTAAACAAACATAAACATAATTGTGACACATGAAATAAAATTCAAACGTAGCTTAAAACATAGTGCGGCGATATAGGTAGGTACATATCGATACAACATTCAATCGATATAAAATGCATCGATAGTAGATAGATACAACTGTCACAGCTCAATTTAGCAGCGTACGTTGTGGGTTTTCCTTTAAATATCGAAGAGTGAATAATCGAAGTAAAACTTTTCGTGATACGATTTGTCTTTGTGAATTATGGATGAGCTTTTCTTAATAATTTATGACTAACCAAGTTAAAATGAGATTTATTACAAGTAGTACTGATAAAAAAATATAACGTAGTAAAGTGTTAATATGAAATCGTTTTGTATCTTTTTTGTACGCAACAAAGTCTGCAATTTTACAAATTTAAATCTTCCGTCCCTCGAGAGGTCGATAGATATCTGATTCTGCAGCTAATGATTCAAAACTCGCAATGGCCCGGAGCGAAACTGTATCGCCACAGATAGATTAAACATCGGAGGCCAAATGAACGCACGATAATTTATCGTACGTACCCCCGTGTGTATTAGCTGTATCCGACTAATGCCGGCTTTCGATATTCGGCGCTCGGTCGCGATTCGATATTTACGATCGAACGAGTCGCATTAGACTGTCCACCCGTAGGTAAATTAGCACAGATGCTTGCCACTGTTACAGTGATTCATTCCAAATTGGCTTTTCAGCAGGAAAAAACGGACCAAGCCATAGATTGCGGTAGACGTTATCTAGGGATTGGCTAAATAGCTTTTAAAAGAGTTTGCATTTTGTTTTCCTTTTGAGTGTTTCGAATAGACTGTTGTGGACGAGATAATCGATAGCCGAACATAAGGTGTGAACGCTTTACGACGACAGTTAGCTAACATGAATTTATGTAAGAGTGAAATGTTAATGAATAGGTACTCAGCAAGCTGATGCAGTAAATAAATCGAATTTGCAATTAAACATCGTATAATGGCGTTGAGGCGTTGCCCAAGATCGTTGGTAGCGGCTACGCCTCACGATGCCTATCGTTCCGGAAAGGGCCGCCTTAACGCGTGCTAGAATACCAGATAAAATATCGTGGCTATAGAGAAATCGTATGAGTTACACAGTGCGAAGTGATTGTTTTAAATTGAACGTGTAATTTGATTCGTTGTATGTTAAATAATGCCTTTAATTGTGAGAATTGGAATAAACAACGAGGAAAATAGAAAAATGAAATGTTGTAAAATAGCTGGTGTTGGCTGAATATTTCAGGTAAAAAAAGCCCACGGTGACGATGTTCAAATAACATACACACCTATTTGAATTGTCACTTAAATCGTTATTTAACAAAAATTCACCAAACCGTGATCGTAGCTTACATTAATGAACTGCAAATGATAGAGCGTGAAATACACAAATGTTACATTTCCCAATAATGAACCGGCAAAATTACCTTTAGTATAAATAATCCGTGCCAAAGGGTGGCTTCGATGTGCCGCTACTGCAAATCAACTCCCCCCACCACATCCCCCCGCCGCAGGCTGTCGACGATAAATAAAATTCACGTTTTAACAATAAAATGCATTTTCCGCAAATGCTCCCAGTGAATTATTGTTCGGGCTTTACGAGCTTAAAATTATATGGCCACGTGAAATTTTCGATCTCGATAATGCATGAGCCATGTACCGCCAACACTATTTTCGAACGATACAATATTAACCGGTGAATTTAAATTATATTCTAATTTGATTTATAAATAAGCAAGTGATGTATTTCTGCTACTATACCTACGTAATGCATTGAGGGTTGCATAGTTAATGCATGTATCCAATTTCCATCAACCACTGCTCCCCAATACTAGTAACGCCCTAAAATAACACGTCACGTACATACCATAAAAATACTTATAAAACATTTCCCAATGGAAAAAAAATACAATGTTTTATTCGCAACAAAAATAGATCACGCGACCGCTTGATGGAGAACCAATAGCGAGCGTCCCTGCGGCACAGATGGCGACACCAGCGCAGAGATAGCAGAAAAATATGAATTGTAGCTTTCGATATTTGTCACTTGAATTACAACTCCCGGTGGACACCCGGAATGGTCGAATTGCGACTCGCACCTCGTTTGCTGAGTGATCTATTTTTTTCCACTGGATTTTGACCAGTGACTTTCCTGAGCTTTGTTTTGTTCATTAATACAAACAACTTTTGCTACGTGACCAACTCTGAAAGTGCGAAAGTTTAGCTAAACAATTATAAATAGCCCTATATCTGTGATAATTCTATTTATATACTGCTATTTTTATACCTACTAGGTACTATTTTATACCTACTTCATAGCTTAAAATTTTCAGATTGAGAGCATAATATTCATAAATTATCATAATACCTAGTTCGTAGAAAGCTCCGTCAACCTAGCAGAGCAATGTGGTTAAATTTTGTTAGTAATGTGAACTGTCTGTTATAGATAATGCAAATAAAAATTAACACCTAATTATAGTTTTTGGCATCAAAACAGCACCTTATTTTAAAAATATTTAAATCCATTTATTTTTTATTTATTTATTTATATTACAAATTATAACACCATTACAGTATATAGGTACCGATTCGATGCTATAACTAAAAATTACAAAATATTGTTGAAAAATATAAGTTTAACAGAAATATTCGTTATTAAAACTCCTTTTCAATACAGTTGTATGCTGCTTCGACCACTTTGCTCTGCTAGGTTGACAGAGCTTTCGTAGAACTATAATAAACTGAATCTATAGTATATAGTATCAAATAGTAATATGTATTTCAAAGAACCTATTTTATATAAATACGCCCTAATTGTTTTTATATATCCTAACATAATTATTATGTTTGCTTATGTTTTGAAACATTATTTTATGCCTCAAAGTTGCGCAATGGATGAAAAAAGTAGAGTCGACTTTTGTCGAACAAACAAATGAATACAACCACAAAATTGTGGTTATAGATTTCGACTGCTCACGTCGTTTTAAGTTAACAATCAGTCACGGCCGGTAGCCACATCCTGGGATATATAATCCCCTCAAAACTTCCAATGCTGCAACATCTCGCCACAGACTGGGAGCAATAAGTAAACAAAACTCGTAATAACGGCCAGTCACGCCAAGGAAACCAATTTGGGAGGTATTTGTAAATGTCAAATATGTTTGTGCGCACCTATTTATTGCGAGCATCCCTCACGTACGAGTAAATAACGGAGACACTGCGATAAAGTGAAAAGAGATACCAGAAAAGTCCCAAAAGCTACGCCTTAAATACTAACTGTGGATAAACGAAATTCGGCTCTAATACTTAACGATAAAGTTGGATATTCTCTGGTATAGTAAGAGATCTAAGCTGCTTCTTGTTTAGACTGCTGCGCATACAAGTGGAAAACTCAGTGCGCCACGTGCGAATGATTCATGGCCGTCCCTTAATTAAAGAAGATTTTAATTGTATCGGATGTCTGTGAAAGCGAAAATAATGCACTCCTAAATTGGGGTTGGAATTCGGAAATTTATTTTTGCTACCCGCTCGAAATATTGCTTTGCGTGTTTAACTTGTACAACCAATCTTTGGAAAATAATTAACTACAGCTCGAAGAATAATTTGTATTGAAATAACTTTTGTTTTCAATTGTATCTAATTTATTACTTTGTCTCTTTGTTAAACAAATTAAAGTATTTTCGTTCAATTTCATTGCACAAAATCAACAACAAAAGTTGAAACACCCTTAAATTCATTTTGCGTATAAAGTCAAGCTGCCGCCGACTTAAAATATCTTTCTTAATTACAAAAGCCTTTGTTGAACGTATCTGATCTATGTAAGCAGTCGGGGCGAATGTTTTAAATAGCAACCCAACAAATAGCTTCCGGTTAAGCGAAATAAGCAAAACTCCTTAATGAAAGAATATCTGAAGGGTTGCCATAGCCAGTATTCCAAGAATATACAATGTATACGTATGTATATGTACTTTTCTGTATAATTGGAAAGAAATCTAGGTTAGGGTGAATAATAATTGGTTATAAATAGACTTATCATGAGCAATACTATGTCCTTATCTGTAACATAATTATAGTGATTAAAAATAGTGTAAAAAGGAGTTATTTATCTTGTAAATTTATTTTAATTAAAAAAATATAAATAAATTCAAAACTACCATATGAAAACGATGACGGAAGCAGTGTAACGACCCTGTAAGCTAGGCGCGTACTTCATTTGGCGAACAATAGAGAGGCCCGGGGCCCGGTCCCACCGCCCCGAAGCGACACTGGATAAATTGACTGGGGCCTTAACTCGCGCCCGCTCGCGGAAAATTGGGGAAAATCGATTTAAATATCTTAAATGTGACAGCTTATCTAGATCGTAGGAGTTAACCCGTACCCAATGCCTGGTATAGATATTTGTGTAAATGAAACTTATATGAAAGTGATTGTTACACCCAATTTAACGAAGATTTTACCATTACTTAAGTTAGTACGTAGGTTTTATTAAAAATGTCTGCATAATAGTTATGTTATTTACGTACCTATAATATACAGTATGTAGGTGTTGAAGCAGCCCTGGATAATATGAGATGCCAATTAAAAGTGTAAAGCTCTGAATGGTCAGATCTAGATAGAGAGACAGTCGCCGGACTGTCCTCGAGTTCAGAGTCCTGATGAATCTCTCTTTGCACGCGAGTATGCTACATCTCGTTAGTCAGTGCCTAATGTTTGAAAGTAAATATCTGTTAAACTTTGTTACGTTAAAAAAATTCAATCAAAAGTAAATCGTGACACCCATTTTGAAAGCCCCAAAGACCTCAAAGTAAAGTAAGCCTCCCGCTTAACTCAATCTAATAGAATCACCTCGGATTGCTTTCCGATATTTACTGTTTGATTTTTCCCCTCGTGTCGAGATTTGGGACGTTTACCCAAAAGAGGCGTGTACCGGTTGATGGTAATAGCCGGTAGGGTCGTTGGATACATAACCTTTCTAATTAACAATCGCCCAGCTCTCTATGAGGTGAGAGTTGATTATTTTACGAGTTCCACCCTTTCTGCTTCTTTTCATGGAGGGTTTACATGGGTGCCTTACTGGATCCAGTTGTTATACCTAGTTAAATTATTGTAGTAAGGTAAGAAAATTACAAAAACTACTTTTAAATAAATTGGAGGCAAATGACTTCCGAAAGTAAACAGACCATGAAAGCCAACTCTGGAAGATTAAATAAACACAACAATGATTCAACTGTGCAGTAAGTTTATTGAATTGATCATGCGCAAATATTTATCGATGGGGACGTAGCAAGATAGGGTCACAATTTATTGAAAACCAAGAACAGTGGAGGCATACATAGGTAACTTACATAAATTGACATCGGCAGCAATCAGACAAATTGGCTCCAACCAAACCCCTCTAACCGAATTAATCTGATACGTAGGTTTTCTTAACGAAAACCACTTAGGTGGAGAAATATGGGGGCAGTTGAAGGGGGCAGACATGGACGCTGATACGAATTACATTATGTATAGAGTCATGAATATATCGAGTTATTGTATTAAAATATCGATGTGATCGTCACAATCACAACTTTAACTGAGAATTTACAAAATATACCTACTACAAAAAAGCATAATAAGTTCAAAGATTTTTCTTTTTTCGGGATGACACATTTAGATCACCCTTAAGCATGTGTGGAAAGTACGTGATAAATATTCAACAAATCCACCTTTAAATAAACAGTATGGGGGAATAACGTTTTTGCCTCATTCCGAGTAAACGATGCTTAAGAAATTTATTAGGGGATGAATCGAGTTTTTAGACATTGCAGAAGGTCTGTGTACTCTTCTGCAATATTATATATTACTGTACAAGAAAGTTGCATCGCGGTACAATTTGCCCAATTTTGTGTAGTGGGTAGCTGTGCTTGCATTTTTTTTAGACGTACGAGTATTTATTGTTATTGTTGTAATATAGAAATACAAAAATATAACTAAAGGAATTTAGCCATTGCACGAACCACTTTCAGGAATATCATTTTATTTATTTTCCTACGTGGTATTTTGTGCGCAAAAGTGGTACGATTTTCCACATTCTCCCCTTCAATACACATTAATAACATCTCTTTGAAACAATTTAAATCCCTCTTCCTACAGAAAAACTGATTATCTAATTAGAAGAAGCGCCTGTGCAAGAGTCTCCTGACTGCGGGCTAATCACAAATTAATGAGTGCTTGTACTTGTACCCTGGTGTCGCGCCGCCATGATAATTCCACGCCGCCCTGCTGCGTTAAGAACCTCATCAATTATGGCGTAGCTTCCCCCAGTTTCCTGTAGGTATACTCTATTGTGATTCTAGTCTATACTCTTAACTATTTGAAGTATATGAACTAGTTGAAGGATATTTTCTTAGTTATTTTATATGATAGTTGCTTTGAAATATGTAGGTACATAATATGGACGACTCTATAAAAATACACTTCGGTTGCAACAAATTGTTGTTATTTCAATCAAGTCAGTAGAGCATTTTGAATAGATTTTAGTACAATAAATAAATGTTGAATAATTTAATAATATACATTACTTAATATTAACGATAGTGTTTTTAAATTAAATTATTTTATTAGACCAGAACCCAACCCTTACAATAACTAATGGCCCTTAGGCAGTTGTTGTAGCGACACCGAATGCTTCCGTTCCAAAACCGCACTTGATTTGTTGTTCCGTCCGCTCAAGAGTTACTGTTCCAATGTTTGAAACATTTGGAACCACCGAGCCACCATATGCGCCGTGCTCACACTCGGGCATGTTAAATTTGGAAATATTTATTCGATAGAGTCTTGCCAATGACATTAAATTATGTAACGTTATTTTTAACCACAAAGTAAGAAAAATCAAAAATCAAACGTAATCTATCAGGTATTATTTATTACCAGTCTTCAAATTGAATGGGATCACCCTAAACGAGCTCTTGTTGTTATACCATGAATATAAATCGTGATAAATTCTTTGCGGGGTCGCGGGAGGTGCGAGCGAAGCGCGGGGAGGAGCGGCGCAGCCTCAAGGGCTTTTTTCTTAAAAATAACTTTTGCTAGAGTAATTCGGTGGAGCCACACGATTTATGGAAAGGTGGTGTCACCCCCGTAATTAGTTTTTAACTAGTTGTGATAAGGGTCCGCTGTGTTTTATGCGCGCTCAGTAATAAGTTTAGAATAATGTTCGGATTGTAAGGATGAGTTAAATTTGCAAAGTCTGTAACTAAATACAAGTATATAGAAACGTTTTTTTATGTGAAACTTTCTACAAAACAAAAGCATCCCGAGCAATTGTTCAAACATGTCACAATATTTTTATTGTTACCATATTTCGCGCGTTTGCGGCCCGTCATATCGCTGGAATAAGGTATGATTTATGCCTTACAACAAAAAAGAAAAAAAAGAGGAAAGTTCTTCCACGAAACTTCTTTTATTCTCAGAGAAAGTTGCGTAAAAAACTGGAGGCGCTTAGAAAAAAGCAATTTTCTAGCTCAGGTGTGTGAGATGTTCTTTATCTAACTTTGCATCCGAACCGCTTTGTTTATGACGGCATATTTTTTCAAAGTTTTGAACTTTTTATTACATTGTACCGTGAACTCATTCTTTGTACCTTTAAAAAGGCCGACAATTGTAAAACAATAGTTGTTTTGAAAACTACCGTTTCTCAAAAACTAACCATGCTACCTGATACTTATTCAAAAGCCATAAATTATAGTAATACCTACTGACGACTTTTGCAATTTCGAAATAATTAAAAATTATAAAATTTTAAAGGTGCAGGCAACAAAAGTTTTAAATAATAAGCCCGAGAAAGCCACATCGCCTTTTTAATGGACACGGAAAATATAATTTGAAATACTCTTTATAGCTCCCATAATGTAGCCAAGTGGGCCAAAAAATGGTTGTCACCGTCTGGCGTAGTACATTAGCATGAAGGGTGTGAGGCAAGGAGGCTTTACCAGGAGGGCCTTTCCTGAGGGAGGACCAAATAATGCGATATTGCTCGTTTGTGCGGGGCCCTATTTATCTATTAAAAAACGCGAGATTTACGAGGGAGTATAGGAAACTTTGGGAAGTTTTTATGTTGTTACACCGAGCTCGGAGCTAATATAAGAGATTGATGTGTGTTATTTTTGCCTTGTTTGGGCGTATATTAGGTGTGTTTATTTTTGCAGGCATTTTATTTGCACATGTAAAATGAAATTATAATATTTCACTTTAATAATCGTGAACCATGTTTATATTTTGAATATTATAGTTACGGTATCATTTGGCTAATACATACAATAAAACTGTTGCTTTGAACACTCATTATATGGACTATTCGATAGCTAAATACTATTAGAAATTCCGCGTTGGTTTCTAACAGGGCATTTACTCAAAGCGAAGGAACGTTCGTGGAGTTTGATTGTTAGTTATTTTAAGTCAGTATTCACGCCAAGTCGTGACTCTCGTGACTGAAGTCTGAACCCCAACGTTACTGTTTACATATATTGATAACTTATAAATTGAAATAAATTGTAATAAAACTAGTAGGTATTATTAGGTGCTTGATTTCGCAAGCTCTAGGTATTTATTTGTAATATTGAATTTTCTATCACACCTTTTAGGGCTCCGTACGTAATTTTTTTTATTTTTCTTTTTGATATAGAGCAATATAATAAGAAACTGCTTTGGTATAATATTATTTATATTCTGTACTGAAGCTCCTAAATTGAACAGTGATTCCGTACCAAATTTATTATAACTCCGAGTCCGACTAGCTCTTGGTCGGCGTTGTAAAAGTTTTATGAAATGATTACTATTATATTGTTATTAATCTCTTATGTATGCTTACATTCTCAGAATAAGGGACCCATTAACATCGCAAGAAGGCTAGGGCCATGAAAGGCCATTTTGAAGTGACTCTTCGTCGCCTCGAATAGTTTGAGATAAAAATCTTTCATCGTTTTAAGTAATCGAACCCCAAAATTTACTTTATTCGATCTTCTACCTGAAAGCAGCACGAATCGATCTAATTGAGGTTCTATCTCTTAGTTTTGTAGCATATGGGAGATTATTTACATTTTACAAAAGCATAACCTACAGTCTACAGAAGACGCAACTATTTAGCGGTAGTTTCATTTAACCAAGTAACCAAAAGCCACTTCAAAAATGAGTCCAAAATATTATACTTAATTGGAACAATAGTAAAACAACTTCTATTTGCGTATTGCAGTGTAACATGTATGTGTATTGATATATGTTTATTATCAACTGGGAATATTGGCTCGAAACATAGTGCTAAATTCGTGCCGGACACCCGATAGTGTGGTATTATCTGCCATTATTTGTCATTGGGTGAACAATGCTCCTGCCCTCGTAACGCACCTACTATCTTACTCAATTTGTCAACGATTATAATAATGGGTTTGCGGAAAAATTATGGTAATATGCTTCCATCGTGGATCGATTTTTTGCTGAGATATGAAAGTACAGAATTGACTTCAATAAAAACTTTCCTGAGTGTCAAAAATATTTGTTAAGTTCTATCAGTATCCACTTATGTATTACCTGACAGAGAATTATTAGAAGAAATGAAAACACTGTATATAGCTTAATGTTTAATCCTAGTTCTATTAGTATGGTGATAAGAATAGTAAAACCAATGAGTCTGATCCAGTGATAATGTACCTATAACACTGTTTTATTTTTTTATCCCAAAAAAACATTTAGTTACACGTATTCTTAGTTACATAAAGTCCTACTAGTCCTCCTAATATTAACAATGTGAAAAGAATTATGTATATTTGTTTTTCCTTCAAATCATCATGATTTGTTCCATAATGATTGGTTTGTTTTGAGTGAGAATAGCTGGTAAAGGTGGCTAAGTATCAAACTTTTTTTTGCACCGGGAACGCGTAGGTGATGAAACCGCGGGATGGAAGCTAGCTATAATATAAGCGGCAAATACCACGATAGATACGCCTCTACCTATCGTGGTATCTAGCTTGCCTAAGCCTACATGATTTTCCAGAGGAAATTTGCTGCACATAACAAATAATGAAACGCGTCTGGATAATATACAGAAATGATGTAACAATTCTTTAGAACCCAGTCGTGTCTAATTAATTACTAAAAAATTACACTTCCAAATTGAAAAGAAGCCCGACAAAATTTTAAACTTTACACAACCCCCGACCTCGAACCAACAGTTTATAAACCCTGACAGATGTTACACTTAGCAAGAGCTACTGTGCTCCAGCGGGTTGCCTAATAAATAATAGCAGCGAGAGTTAAGACCACCTAGCGAGGAAGCAAGGCTTGTTTACGACTGAACCCAAGCAGTATTGTGGACACCTACGCTATATATTTTGCTTAGCAAATTGCTCAGTTCGCTCACGGTGTCTAATAACCCTTTAATGAAGGATGTGTTGTTTTTGATGTAGCGGAGGAATCTCTGTAGGAAATAATAATATTACATATAAGCAAAGTTATGGTAATTAAGAGCTAAAAGGTCGGTATTGCAATTGTCAGTAACTAAATAATACTCAGAAATGTCTACGAAGGAGTATAATCCTTCGTCTTCTTGTGTTATTTCTTGTATTTCAGGAATATCTGCTGAGCTGACATAAAATAAAGTTTAAAATTGCATACTGAATATTGATGATATGAAAACTAAGATTAAAAACAAAGAAACACCAGATATACTCACCAAATAATCTTTGTACTCTGTACTCTCCTTTTCTTAAATTGAAGGTGATTCACCGGTAGATATAATAAGTATAATAAAAATGAAAGCAAAATTATTACCAAAATTACCTGAAACAATAAACAAACAAATTGCAAACACAAGCAAATCATCACATGATATAAATGGAGGAAATAATCATATGTTTCGCCGTCAATTACTTGACATGAATTAATAAATCTGCCTTTCAAACAGCTAATAGAAAACGCCCCTTTAATAATATAATGGTAGTTAATTATCACATTTAAATAATGTAACGCAAATTAATTCAAGTTAAAGCACTCGGCCACTTCATTCACAAAACTCAAGAAGTGTTCGTAATAGCTCATTTGAATACAATCTAGACAACTATGTTTCTACAGACAACTACTAGAACAATGTTATTATGTAGTTCAGAGAGTTTCAACATCCCATAAGGACAATAGTATAATTGCATTAGAGCATTTAACTCTGGGGCACTAGCCGACATGGTTATGACAGTTTGAATGAGAGCGTCGTACGTCATTAGAGCTATTTCGATATAGACTTTGGAACGAGGTCAAGGAGAATAAATCATATTCTAGTCTAGGGAAGTCTGGCCACTTTAACGAAAAGGAACCAATCGATAAATTAAGATTATATTTACCTATTTAAGTTTGAAACATTGTAGGTACACGTATGGAGTCACGCACACATAAAGTTCAAACTTTGGCACACTACCATAAATCAAGGGGCGTTATACGCCATGTTTCACGAGCCCAAACTGTCTCTATCACTCTAACATGAAAAGCTATACATCTTTCTCATTCTAACGTTAAGCTGAAGCTCCGAGGGGCCCAAGGGAGGGGGGCCAGCTGTCTAGTC
This sequence comes from Tetheella fluctuosa, assembly GCA_951216915.1. Lineage (NCBI taxonomy): Eukaryota > Metazoa > Arthropoda > Insecta > Lepidoptera > Drepanidae > Tetheella > Tetheella fluctuosa. The sequence continues at coordinate 4,905,965 of OX578226.1, forward strand.
GTGACGTATTACTCGGCTGGCGGTCACTCAAGTCACTCGCTATTGCAAATGCCGTTGTTTAATAAAATCTTTTAAATATTAAGCTTCAGTATAGAATATGATGGAAATCAGAAATAAAACAATTTCCAGCAGAGTGTAGAACATCTCAGTTATAATCACAAAGTCAAAAGGCACACAATCAGACATATTATAAAACAAATAAACACACTCAAATATAGAATAGATTAAATGCCAGTATTAAGCTATACGGCCTCCAACACGCCCCCTTAATCTATTACATGTTATGAGCAAAACAAAACATTAAACTTTGTGTACTCGTCTATACTCGACACGTAAAATAAATAACAACATCACATAAAATCAAAATCTCTTACCTATACTACATCAATTCAATAGTATAGCACAAAACAAAATTAATCTATTACACAAAACACTATAAAATCATAAAACGTCCTTCCATACTAATCCACCCCCTTAATAGAGTAATTTGTCAAAGTTAACTGTGTTAAAAACTCTTTATGTTTCGGGCCATGAACAGATTTGGTCAAGATGTCAGCTATCATTTTATCAGTTGGCATGTACTTGATCTCAACATGGTTACTTAGTACACATTCACGAATAAAATGATGTTGCTTGCTATTTTATGTGCTGACTGATTGTCATTATAAATGACGACCGGTTTACTACCTACAGTTATTAAACTATTCAGTAAACTATGTAAGTAAATAGCTTCTCTAGAAGCTTGACTTAGTCCTACGTATTCAGATTCTGTGGAAGACAAAGATACGGTTGCTTGTTTCCTACTCTCCCACATCACAATATTTATTCCTAACTTGAATAATAATCCAGTGAAAGATTTTCTGTCATACGCTCCTCCCCAATCTGCATCTACGTAACCATTCAAACTTAAATCTCCTGACTTTCTAAATGTGAGACAAAAGTTAGACGTACCTTTTAAGTACCTTAAGACTCTTTTGGCGCACTTAAAGTGTATTTCATTATAACACGAATTAAATTGAGAAAGTACACTTACAGCGTGTGCAATGTCTGGTCGCGTATTGCAAGCTAAATAATTTAAACAACCTATCAAACTTTGATATGGTAAGTTACAGTGGGAATCAATTGATTTTTCTAACTTTATTCCGACTTCCATTGGAGTAGCTACAGGCTTAGCATCTGCCATGTTAAAATCGTTTAAAACATTCAGAATGAACTGTTCCTGATCTAAATAAAGTACATCTCGATCCTTCCTCAGTCTCATCCCTAAAACATGTCTAGCCTCGCCAAGATCTTTCACTTTGAACTTTTTAAGCAAATCTTTTTTTAATTTATGCTTTTCTCGTTCACAATTACCAAATATAAAAATATCGTCGACATATATTACAACTATTAGCTTACTTTTATTACTTAATTGCTTCTGATATAGACACGGTTCAATTTTTGATTGTACAAATCCTAAGCCTAACATCTCTTTATCTAACTCGTTGAACCAAGCATTTGAGGCTTGTTTCAACCCATATAAAGATCGCTGAAGCTTACATACCTTGGTTTCTTGACCTTTAACTACCCCTCCTTTTGGTTGAAGCATGTAAATATCTTCTTTAATCCTACCATATAAAAAGGCAGTAGTTACATCCCATTGGTCAATAAACCAACCGTACTCAACCGCTAATGAGAACAATAAACGTAAAGTAGAGCTTCTAACAACAGGGGAATAGGTTTCATAATAATCCACACCATGTACCTGTGTAAACCCTTTCGCTACTAGTCTAGCCTTGTATTTGGTTACCATGCCATCGCTATTTTTCTTGACCTTAAAAATCCATTTACACTGTATTGCCTTCTTATCAATCGGTAGGTCAGTCAAAGTCCAGGTCTGATTCTCCTTTAACGATTGTAGCTCGTCGTCCATTGCTTTCTGCCATAAATCACTGTCAGGTCTCGCCAATGCTTCCTCGACAGTCAATGGATCACCATCAATTATGCTTTCCATAGAATATATGACATTACAACCATAGTGATCGACTGGTTTTCTCTCTCTTAGAGGATACCTTCTGTCGGTCTCTTCTGGTGTAGTCACTGCATGTTCAGATGTTACTATGTTGTCGTCAGCATCACTAATTGTAGCTTCGTGATCTCCTAACGTTCCTATTTCATTGACAGTAACAGATTCTCCTGACATATTTGGCTGAACAATAAAATCCTCATCTAGGTTTATCGTAGCAATTGAATTATCAACCTTCTTATCTTGAACAAAAACATTTTCTAAAAATTTGACATCTCTTGCCGTTGTTACTTGACCTGTCTCGGGGTTCATTAAACGATACCCTTTTTGATTGTCTGGATATCCAATAAAAATCATAGCTTCCGTTTTCATATCCAGTTTCCGTCTCAATTGTTTTGGTTTTAATTTAAAAGCCAAACAACCAAAGACTTTCAGATGACTAACATCTACATCTTTTCCTGTCCATAGCTTTTCCGGCACTGCATCACTAACAGCTTTTGTAGGACTCCTATTCTTTAAATATACAACAGTATTTACTGCTTCTGCCCAATATGTTTTGCTCAGGTTCGCTTCAGATAACAATGTTCTCGCCTTCTCTATAACAGTTCTATTAGCTCTTTCTGCTACGCCATTCTGCTCTGGCGTATATGAGATTGTCTTTTGGTGCTTTATACCAGCCGACTTTATAAACTTATCAAAGGCTTGATTACAGAATTCTTTGCCATTGTCCGATCTGAGACATTTTATCGACTTGCCAGTCTCATTCTCTACTTCCATCTTGTACTCACAAAATTTGTCGAGAGCTTGACTCTTATTCCTTAAGAAATAAACATGTGTTTTACGCGTATAATCGTCGATAAAAAGTAACATATAACGGGAGCCAGCGAATGACGGCTCTTCTATCGGACCACAAATATCAGTGTGAACAATTTCCAAACATTGTTTTGCTCTCGTACCTGATTTTTGAAATGGTTTCTTACACATTTTTCCATTTATGCATGGTATACATGGCTCGGCTATTTCTGTATTTTTCATTTCAATTCCTGTTACTAATTTTCTTAAAATTATTATGTTCTTTTGTCCTAAATGAGCTAACCTTCTGTGCCATAAATTTGAATTATTTTCATTTTGTTTTGACAGTGTCAAATTGACGAAGTTATTTTTCTTTTCTTTTAATTCATAAATGCCATCAACTTCCTGACAGTTCGCAACTATTCCATTTTTATTGTGAATATTGCAAACTCCTTTGTCAAAATTTATCTTATAATTCTTCTTGGTCAAATCGCTAACCGAAATAAGATTCATGAATAATTCCGGAACATATAAAACGTTATTCAAAATTAACTTTTGACTTCCGCCGACATGAGGTTCAGCGTTACCACGTCCTCGTACACATAGCTTTTCACCATTCGCTACTGAAATTTTTAGGTTGCTATTCTCAGCTCTATAGGCCAACAACTTATTTTTATCGTGGGTCATATGATTTGAACAACCACTGTCCAAATACCATTTATCTTTATTAATAGCCTCTTTTGTGTTTAGGCAGATATTGGCGGTTTTACTCCACTCTTTGCATTCGGACGCTTTATGTCCTTGCTTGTGACACTTATAACATTTATAAACAAACTTCTGCTTACGATCATTGGTTTTAACTTGAGATCTGGCATCGTTGTATGTTTTTCTTGTAAATAGGGCTTGTTCTTGGTTTGTGCTTATTATCTTGCTCTGTCTGGTCCCTTCCTGCAACAACTTGGTCTTTATTTGCTCTAATCCGATTTCTTGGCCGCTATTGTCTACAGCCATGATTAGCGGGCCGTATTCAGGAGTCAATCCACCAAGCAAAATTGATATTATCCAGTCGTCAGACATTTTTGCTTCTATATCTGCCAACTGATGTGCAAGGAACATTACATTTGAAATATATTTCTCAATAGTTTCAAAATCCTGCAATTTGCAATTCCAGAGCTCACGTTGAAGAGAAATTCGTCTCCCCCAACCTTTATCTTCATAGGCTTTTTGCAAACCAATCCAAACTTGTTTTGCCGTACTTGCATCGTATACGTGCGTAAAGCACTCTGGTTCTAGTAATAAACATATTGTGGTTCTTGCCTTACGATCTGCGTCTTTTTCTGACTCATTAATGACGTCCTTTTCAATGACGTGCCACCAATTTTTATTTTCTAGGTAATTCTTTACTGAAAATTTCCAATTTGGGTAGTCCGACGTTCCTCGCAACTTCTTTATTCCACTTATGCCACTGGAGCTATCTTCCGACATAATTAAAATAATTTTGCAAATATTTTTATTATTATTACACCACTTTATTACTCAGATGCTAAGGCTCACTACAAGGCGTTTTCTTGGGTGTTCTGGGCCCATAACCTGATGGAAATCAGAAATAAAACAATTTCCAGCAGAGTGTAGAACATCTCAGTTATAATCACAAAGTCAAAAGGCACACAATCAGACATATTATAAAACAAATAAACACACTCAAATATAGAATAGATTAAATGCCAGTATTAAGCTATACGGCCTCCAACAGAATAGAATAAAGTAAATTATGAATAGCTAATATTTATTTATTGGTAACATGAGTCATCCATATTTTGAATAGATTTTATTAAGAAACTATAGAGAGCGGAAACGTTACCTAATGAAGTACCTGATGCGAATATCGATATCGACATGGGTGCTAATTAGGTACCAACGGAGCCACCGCAATAATGTATGCCGAGTAAGTGCTCAATGCAAATCGCAAGTTCGATTCTAGAATAAGCAATGCGAATACAAGTTTATACGACCAGGACCACCCACACATCTGTAATGCATGTGTTTAATAAAGACTACATATAAAGGAATTGATTCCAATGATATATTCGATTCAATCAAGTAAACAATAATCTTTTAGTGTCTTAAAGAAGTAGAATCATTACATTATATGTTTAAGCAATTAAATAAGTATATCGCTTGAAGTGATGTCGGTACTGTGATCTGCCTTTTAATCTAGTCCTTGAAAACCACCAAGTTGCAATCAGATGCGTACTATAATATTGATATTTCAGCATCTCCTCACCATCGTTATAAATAATAATATGTGAATCTTGAAAATATAGAGAATATTTTACTATTCTGTATTATAGATTTATGTAGTTATCAATTGGATTTCAGAGGAGTTGAAACATTTTCATTCTTATTCTGATTAAAAACTAAATTCCACAATGTCTCTCGCTATCGAGCCAAACGACACCTACGTTTTTGCTGATCGCGTTTTCGTTGCCTTCATTGCTATGTTCTTATTTGTCCCGACTAATTCGTCGGCCGTTAAAAGTATCGCGCCCTTGTAGGACATCTCATTGGTCGGCAATAAATATAACGTTATCTCTCGATATCGACCGCGCGCCGCACTTCGCTTCACGAGGCGACCAACCCCCGCTCTAATGAATTACACAATGAACTCTCATCTAAATACAGAAAAAAGCTTTTAAAGGCACATATCAAAAATGCCCACAAAAGCCTACTAAGACAGGACTTACAGATTTATAGCACTCCCTTTGTTAAATCACGTAATCTCCACGTGGAGCCGCGATATAAATGGAGGTAAATGAAAATAAATGTAGTTCCTCATTCTGTTGCTTGCCTATTTACATTGTACCCGGGCATAAATCTGGCTCTGTTTAATGGTAATCTATTTTAAAAATTACCTGTTAAATCACATTAGGACAGATAACACATTGTTTGGGGTATGCGGTTTAGAAAAAAAATGTTTGTCGGTCCACGCTCATATTTGTTACCTTCAGGGTGGCATTTACATCATTGGTCCTCTCATATATTATGTGGTACACGACCCAGAATACATTAAACAGGTTTAAAATATATTTTAAAGTCGCTTGCAGTTCATAACCGAAATTAAATGTACCTACATACGTATGTATTTATTTTGTCAAAGTTTTTAATGCGTGCCATTACCCTGACAAATATTTTACCGTCTTAAATCATAGTGCTATCGCTAGTGCGTGGGCGAGTATCGAATTTAAATTAATGATTATTTATCGCCGATGTTTCGGACATCGATACGTGGCGGTCGCCTCGGTCGTGCCGAGTGCCCATAGGGCCATTTTCGGCAGTTTCCGGGTATCTATTCTACGTATATCTGTATTTGTTTAGCTAATTAATATGCATGTCGAGTTTCACAGATAACTACCAAACAACAAAATAGATGCGAAGATACTTTATTTAATTTGTTTTCCTAGAACATGATGGCGTTTGATACCATGTGATTTCATAGATATTGCGAGGTCGTCATTTTTGGATTTTTTTACAAATTTGATAGGTATCACTAGTGTAACTTATTATTACCCGACTTGTTCTTCTGGTTTGACCGTAATGTTATTTATTCAATAATACGCTAAAAGCGGTCCTACATAATTTAGTGCAATATCATTTGTATATATCGTATATTTATATCAAAAAGCAATACCTAAACTATGATAAATGTCTAAAAAATACAAAGCAAAATATAATTAGTGATGTCCATCCCGGTGCCTTGACGAGGCACATCGTATATTGCCTACATAATATGCGAGAGTAGAGGCGTCATGCTAACGCAATAAGAAATAAGAGGTGAATAAAAAGAACTGGCCCGAAGCAATAACTCACCGCCAGATCTGGTCGAAAGATGCTGATGCGATGCCGAACTTGTGACAGCAGAGCGTTGGGATCTTTTCTCAACTGATATTGCGAAGTTTTCGTAGTTTTTATTGCCTAACCTTCGAGATAAAATTGAAAGATAGATTCGTTTTATTTATTACTTGAATGCCCACTAAATCAAACAATCTCACTTTGATAATGCTTTTAATGCTAGAAATATGTAAACCTGTATGTATATTACTATATATTATTATTTTATTAACTATTTTAAAAAGTTTATGATGTTCGACTTACCTCAATTATTACTTAAGTATCAATATCATGGGTCCAAATAATAATTAACAGACAAATTAATATTTAATTTAAAAACAAATTTAATTCAATGTTTTTCTAATAGGATTCTTGATATTTAGGTAACTACATCGAAACCTAATACAGATATTACGGAGCAAAATAATAGTTTCCCCATTTGTTCATTTTATCGATACGTGACGCGGCAATTAGCACATCACTAGACAAAGCGCTCTCGGGTGCGAGCCAACAAATCATACCGATAACATCTTCTACAAATTTGAATCGGATCTTATTTATGATTTGCCTTTTTCACGGCTACGTTTTGGGGAAAACTCGAATATAAATCACTGATAAATGGTTATTGGGTTTCGTACCTAATTTGAACTTTGTTACCGCCCACCCCAGTTGAAAATGTTTCAAAATCGTATACAAATTTATGTTTTGTTATGTTAACTCATTATCCAATCAGAAAACATTAGAAAATCCTGAGTCATAAGTAAAAAAAAAAAGTTCCCACGGTATCCTTTTCATTATTCGCAACAACATAATAATCATAACAAAAGCATGTACAAACACCGTACTTGGTTAAACAGCAATCGCATAAACAAACCCCAACAATAAAGCCAAATAAACGCTCGAGCAGGCCATCCAATCGCACCTTGAATCGCACATAAAAGCCCATGAACACCGGTCGAATTGAATACGGGGTTGCTCAACAGGAGCATCCAAATATTGCATTCCCAACCGTACTCGGTCGGGTAATATCGAGCACGAGAGTAGAGTTCGTTAGTGCCCATAAAATCGTTTACGAGCTGCAGAAGAACCCTCTTCAATAAACGCGCCATAAAAGTTCGGTTATTCGAGGCTAGATGGCGACACTAGTGGCCGCTTCAAACCGTTGCCACGATTTTACTGCCATCTATGGCGCTTTTTAAGCGTTTAAGAATGGTGCGAGAAAGTGACAGTAGCTTTCTGTCTCACTTTCGCAGAACCGTACTGAAGTTTGGCGCGCTTATTGAAAGTCAAGCGTGACTCGGATTTTAATATAAAAAATAATATTTTGGCTTGGAACAGAGCAACAGATCGGCGCTTGTTTATTTTCGTTATCTATTTTTATTGATGAACCCAAACAATACGAACGACTTAAAAATAGAATTTGAAGAAAATCAATGCAAATATCCTTCAACTATATTATGTAATAGATACTATTTACTTATTGCTTTTTCTTTTTTCATTTTAATAAGCTAGGTTTTTAATTGATCTTCATTATCTTTAAGACATTTTTGTTGCTTGGGTGTGACAATCCAATAGAATATCTATCTAGTATGAGAGAAACCTAAGCCATATAATTTTTAATTCCAGAAACAAGTTAAAAAAGGCTACACAGTTTAAATTCGTGAATGCAAGTCATTTGATGAACGGTTTTACGCGCATTACGTCCGCAGGGTATAACAGGGTTACCACTACATGTATCCAACTGTACTAAGTAATTTTTTATTTTATTACGACTTTTGACCATTTAAAAAAATATCTTATTAGGAACTTATTTAGGCTAATGACATATTAACGCCATTACAACTCTCTTAAATTTTCTTATACATAGCATTGTTCGATGTTTAGTATAGAATTCACGCTATTCGTGTTATTAATGCTAATTTAACTGCCCATTAAAATTCAGGTTTACCTTAATTAATTGGTATAAAGAACCTGACAACCCTATCCATACACGACGGTGGTCTCATTCATTAGATGACGCCCTTTTATCATATTTTCATTTTTTACTTTTTACTTATAAATAAATTATAAGTCATGTGCAACGGAGCGCACACAGATACCTTGGGTTTAACTCAGCGATAGTAAAATTATGTAGTTATATACCTACTTCTCTATATTACTTGGAAAGTGCCGCTCTATGGCGTTTATTATAAAATGTTCTTGGTTTATGATATCTTAGACTAATCTTTCTCATATCCTATATGATAGAAAACGTGTGTAGTACCTACTGATCACAGGAAATTAATTTACTTGTAATCGCGTAACCTAAAATTTATCATTATATTAAATTTAACTCAAAATATCTCAAATTTGCAGATTTTTATAACCCTTGAAGTTCGTTTTAACCTTTGTGTGCTTTTACCACCTTCGGCCACATCATCACTTATATTACCAAGGAGAGATTGTTGTCACAGGCCTATTATATGTATTTATAGTAAAAAAATAGATATAGAAAAAAAAAACTATTAATGGAATAATAGGTATGTGACTTGACTAGGTTTATACTTATCTAGATTAATTCAATCAATTACAGTATTAGAAGACATACTATAACTAGAATATTCTAGTTGGTACTTTAGCTGTTTAAGAAACATTTTTTGTATAAATTATCCAAATATTTAATTGAAATGAGAAATAGGAAGTCCTTGAAAACTACTTGAAAACGTGTGAAATATAATAAAAGGCAATCTTGCGTTCCAATTTACTATAAGTAGCTGCGTCGATTTAATTCGTTATTAGCTATACTTTAAAGTAACTAAAAGGTACAAAACATTTAATATCCGTTTAGTGAAACAAGTCGATTAATTTTACAATGTTGGCGGCGTTTAATAAATATATTATTATGACTGACTCCAATTTTAAAAAAGAAATAAAAAAGATCATCTTTTTGTCATTGGTGTAATAGTATTCCTTTGTTCTAAATTTAAAAAATATTTTGTTTTCTTAAGAGTTCTATCGTTGATTTGGTAAGTGTTTCACAACAAAGTAGTTATTTTAGTATTACCACAGATTTATTCAATGTAAATAGTTACTTATTATAAAATAGATTAGATACTAAATTAGAACGTGTATGTATGCTGCAATTAAACTTAGTTGTATTACAAAAACGCATTTCCACATGATTTATTAAATAAATATCATTAATCAACAACCAAATTCTAAAATTCGATAATTTATAGAACTAAATCGATACAAAATATGTTCACAGAATAAATCTTAATAAAATTGATCTCATCTTAAATAACATCATCTCGCAGGGAGTTCGTAGATGTGTACAGTTAGCAAGAAAATTAGTAACTAAAGGAAAAATATATTTTTTAAATGATAAAAATTATTGGACTTACATAATTAATTATTTTTGTCGCAGTAAAAAAATATATCGTTACGGATCTAGTCATTTTCAGACAGGTTTTTAAACCAATTCAATAAACTTTAAAGAATATTCCTTTACATTCAATGCTTTGCTATTTTATAATAATATTTGATAAAACTATTTTTCCCAATATGACACCCCATTTAACAAATTTCATAGAAATAGATACAGCCAATTTTGAGAACAAGGAATAATGCGATACGAAAATTTCTCGTAGCTGACGTCACATTGAAGCTACGAGTGCTACGACTCGTAGCATTATTTTAACAAGTTTTGTAAAAATCTCAATTAGTATTTTTTTTCCATGATTTGTGATTGATCACTGTATGACCGTAATATTATAAATTCTTTGAATTGATATAATTATAATAGTATACTGTTTAGGTACGAATATAAATAGAATATATTTTATTATTGATTTAACTAGTTCATTAATTATTATTATTATATAAACAAAATAACTTGAATTGCGTTCTTTATAAAAATGTAAAAATAGGTGTAATTCTCAGATCATTTAACTCTGTGACTTTATTTTTTTTTACTAATAAATTATCTAAGTTTTTTTTTATAATATGACATAAAAAAATCTGTAAATCAATTAAATAATTAGGTATAAGTCGATTATTATAAGTTTTTCAAGGACATTGAAGGAAATTCGTAGGAAATAATAAATTGTATCGTTTTATTTATACTTTATTTGCAGACGATGCAATTCTAAAACTGGTTTGCCCGTAGAATATTTATGTTATACCTACAAACTAACACTAAACGTTCCGTTATCTGCCCTTTCGTTAAAATATTTCAGATTTATTTTTCATAAAATCAGTATATATTAGTATTGTGAAGGTGCTATGCTGCATTTTTTTTCCATAACCATATATTATTTTTGAAATAAGGAATTATGATCAAGCATATTTATCTTGTAATTTTTTTTTAAATTCTAACTGTAGGTATCAAAAGTATTTACTTAGGTATATACAAGAAAATAAACAATGCAATTTGAATATTAGAGCCAGCGGAGTCGTGAGCAAAGGCTGTATGCAAAGTATCGGCTGAGACAACAGAAGGATTTACGGACTGACAAGAAATTTATTACTCAAATAATTTCGTGTTGAGTGCTGTTTGACAAATTATTAGTTTTCATATTTAAGTAAGATTGTAGTATTTTAGTTTCAAATTTATAAAACACTTTTCAATTTACTAATTATTTTAACATAACCTTAGAAATATTAATAAAATACCTAAGTACTTCCCATCGCCTTGCTCTCTCTCATGTATGACCTTTAAAATAAATTGCAAGCAAATTATGGCAATTCGATCGCTACCCGAACCATATGCGGCGGTTATAAATAACTTAATGAGTTCAATTATCCGCCATCTTTAAAATGTAGTTTGGAGTTTGATATCGTTCACTTTGCGCTTTTGTGTTGAATTTGGTTCTGGTCTAATTTAGAATTTACAGAGGTTATGAGGTTTTGAAGATCTTCGGCTGAAATAGGTAGTCAGTTTTAGTCAAATGTCGAATTAATCGAAATTATTGTTAAAGTACATTGGAAGCTCGTTTTTCATTCGGGTAAAACATAGATTATTTTCAAAAATAAATATAAAAATAAAACCTTTCTGTTTCAATTTATATTTCGATCATATAGATTTAATGAGAAGCACTATGATAAACTCCATAGTTCATCAGACTACTGAATCTTGCTTGTACGCAGACTTGTAGAGACAGTGGGTAGGATGTTGTCCCAATTTATTTAAGTTTTTTTAGCTAGCTATTCTGTTGGTATCTTAACGACCTCTTCAGAACGTTACTCTGTACTGCAACTTTCAGATCGTCAGTAATCAAGCCTGGGGCATCCTTTTACAATATTTAACCATAACCTGTCCATGTCTAATTTATAATCTATGGATTTAACCTTACTTTTTACAATATGATGATATTATTATGAATATGGGTTATTTATTATAGATTTTTACCATTTAGAATAAACAAAAATACAGTCAAATACTGTCCATATTTGATTGTCTCGCCTTTGCCTTCCTGGAATCACTGCAAGTGTTGCAGACCTTGTAGTCAGAATAGCCTTAATTTTGTATAACCCTGTTAATTATAAGTTAATCCGTTAAAAATATTCAGAAAGCTATCTTCCATATCAGCACGCAAGCAGACATACTGACAGACAGCAATATTTTTCACAATTACAGAGATACCGATCTGTTTCACATTACATGTATGGGGCATGCAAGAACCAAGCTGTTATACGTTTTGCATTTATTTTACATATACATATGTACTAGTAGATAATATAGGAACATATTTTTGTAGTAAAAATACTTTATTTTGTATGTACTACAATATCGTAAAGCTGTGACGATTATAAATATTCGACTCGTAAAACGACAAAAGGAGGAGTACCTATTTTTCAAAGCACGGTATACAAAAATAATTTGTTTTGTACACATCTTCCGTATTGTCTAAGTCCTATCGAGATCGTTTTCATTAAACAATGAAAAAATATGCAACCTAAAATCAACTTTGGCTATGTTCATTCTGTGACCAAATGTAAAACACACGTCACGCAACATGAGCTGAAATGAAACTTAAGTCTTCGCCATAAGGCGTATAATCTATTGTTATTCAAATCGATTGCGCTGTATTGGTGTTATACCGGTGAATATTTTTAGATAGATGTATCGTTCTAAAAACCTTTTTTGGGTTTTGACAAGGTCATCAACATTAAAATCTTGACGAAAATCCAAAGATTGCAAAAGAGCTTTTCTCAAAGGTCAGCCCAATTTGATAAAAATAGCTATATGAAGAAAAAATGCAATTTTAGATTTAATTTCATAGTAAGTCGTTCACATGACTAACATAGTATAGGTTTCCAAGAGTTGCCATCTTAGAATATCTAACCATTGTAATAGCACCTTATATCCAAATTACTGATTACTTGTGTCATCGTAGACCTAAGATCAAGAATGATAGACCTATCTCATGGAGCCGGACAACAAATTTAATAATCTGGGGTCACGGTAGTGGCTCCCGCCAAGTCGAGCAAGGCCGCCATCGGGAAACCTTTTCTCTCAAGGCAGTTTTCGATATCTCTGTTTCAAATGCAACCAAAAGCCTAAAAATTACGTTATGGATTATGGCGACAAATACATGTTATTACCACAGTGCATCTTGTTGCCACGTGTTTGAACAAAATTAAAAGTTAACTGTAAGCTAACTTCATAGTCAAATGTAATAGAATGGCTTACTTATGGCTCTGCACGGGATTTCAAAATGATTTACGGCAAAAGTGTAGCGAGACTTGGTATATTTTTTACGGGACTGGTTTTGATGGGTTATAATTTAGTAGTAGAAGTGTATCAACATATATTTTGATACCTGGAGGCAAATAATTTTGAGTATGTTTGGGCTGCGGTACGTACGTCAGTCAAAAGATCTCTACATATTTATTTCATTATTAAGGACCATAAATGATAAATCTCACAAGCTTTGTAGATATTGCCAGTATTGCATTAATTTATATTGTAAACAGCATTGCTTTACAATTACACCGAATTCCTTCACGATTTTATCGTCTTTCTAATAATGTCTTAATGGCGTACAAGACACTTGACGCATGATATAATTTATGGGTGTTATCTTAGGTATAACAATTTATCTATGCGGGTTAAAATGTAACAACATTAAAATTCAATTATTTTCGTAGGAAAATGCACTTTTGATTGGCTTACTCCTAATAGTACATAGAACATATTAATACACTGACTACACTACGGATTATCGTTGAGTAGTTTTACTTGGATACATGAGAACTACGAGTACATACACCTCATACATTCGATTATTTTCTCGGTGACGAATCGTTAGATTTTTAAAATTTAATCTTATACGTCAAAAAGATTTCAAGCATTATTAATCCAATTATACTATATATTAGTTGAGGCTTTATCATATTACGTGAGTGTCAGGAAAGAAAAAGAAATTAGTAATTAATAATAATTTCCTGTAGTAAGAAATACTACGGTTCAAATAGTCTACATGTTTTTTCATAACAGCGTGGCAGCGCCAAAAAATAAACAGCAAGCAAGATTATATAACGCGATTCCTGTCTCACGATGTTTTGCTGTTGTTGAACATCTTTAATTCCATCAATTACTATGGTGTAGATTCACTCACAAGAGTATTTATAATTCCCAAATCCATATTATATAGATAGAAGATATTTTTCTGGTAGTTTTATTTGTACGGAAAGACAGAGCATTCTTCTACATTCTGCCCCGTGGCCAAAATTTTGTAATCTTATTTTAACCTCAGAACATTCTGTGATACATTATCTTCATCTCCCGGTATCATAATAACCACGTAGGTACAATTTTTATTATTACCTCCCTTTATAAAATGAGATGAGTCTCCGATATCCGATTATTCGATAGATTCCCCATCTTAGAAAGCCTTAACTCGTCAAATCCCCTAAAACCTAAAATAAACCAATTCGCAACACCTTAAAGTCCATACTCCAATAAATAACATCTGATTTATGAAAATTTATCATACACTTGAGGCTTAATTTTGAAATGATCTTCGCGCACATTGATAAGATGCCAACTACGTTTACAATGACAACGGAAATGAAGCCTTATGCGTTACGTAATAGATTGAAATATGGATTCGGGGATGGTGGTAAAGAAAACATTTTTCTATGAGGAGTTGGAAGTGTGTCTGCGTATTGTTTTGATAAGCTGCAGAACGGGTTTGCGAGATTTATGACTCGTATGATTTAATGCGAATAAACTACTCGCCTTGCGCTCGTTGTATTGATGAATGCTCTATTTTTAGTACAATCACTGACATTGTAACAGCTATTCTTAAAATATAGGTTGTTGTTTTCAATAAAATAAGAAAAAAATAATAACCTGATTCGTGTGAGTTAATTTGTATCAGGCACTTTTACATGTTATTATAAATTTCATTATTCTTCATAATCATAATTAATGTTGGCACTAACCCACAGGTATGCACTCGATATCCTACCTACCTATGTATGTAATATTTGTTTCTATATTAATGCTCATTGGACTTTGATTTATCTACACTTGATTGCAACGCAATATTTCTAATACTTAATCTGTTAATTCCCAATATTTTATGGAAACAATTTTTTGCGCTGCGTCCTTAACTTAAAGGTGATTTTACAATTTGGTGATGCTCCCTTAAAATTCTTAATTTGAATAAAATAAGGATAGGTAGGTACCTATAACCACACACATTTTTTATTTTCTGTGTATCTAATAGAATATATGATCGCTGCGTCACATCTGCTGATGCAAGGGCTTGTAATTATCGTAAGTCCTCAATTAAATTATAATAGCTGCCCTGTGCTATGGGCACTTGTTATTTGTAGATTGGCAGCTCTGTCGCTCGGGGGCCAATAGGATCGTTGTAATGCGGCGCCTGCGCATGATCGCCCGCTGTGCTTGCAGTAACAACAAGCGAGGAATATTGTATCTACACGGAAATAATTTGTTTAAATATATATTTGGAAAATATGATTTATATCGTTACTTTAGTTGGTGAACAAAACTTTATTAGGTCAAGTTTTATCCAAACAAAGTATCCATGATTAAAAAAATTCCAATGTAAATTACATTACGTTTCGTTTAGTTTTATAAGGAATATGATATAGGTTCATAATCAACTACTTAGTTAGAATTGATCATAATCAACGCCGAAAACGATTCAGTATTATAAAGAAACACTTACATACACATCGAATTCTTGTTTTTTGAGTACAGGAAATTGCAGTCGTCATTTAACCACGAATCCCTTCGTATTAATGTTAGGTTAGAAGGCACACGTTCAAAACGAAAAGTGTTGATTTATAAAACCCTACGGATATACAAACTGATCGATCCGTAATTGTTGTGGCATTCCCGTGGGGTAATGTTGATTTACAGGTGGAATATAATTGTAGCTTACACATACTATAAACCTGTACCAGCCTGGCTTAACGTTTTACACTGGGTCGAATGTCGCAGTGTATGGTTAAATTAATTAAAATTCATGACAAGTATGAACGGTCATCAATAGTGATAGGTGGCAGGGAAATTAATTGTTCCCTGAAATTATGATGATAAATTGTATGTTACCTAATTCATTTTCATCAATCAATTTAATTTAAGACACATAAGACGAATATTATTGAATAAAATTACAAAACTTTTAAGACTATTAGAACATCATTTTTTTTAAATTATTTATTACTTTAATTAAACATATTTACAAGGATTCTCAAAATTTCAAGATGTTGAACTCAATTGTTTGACATTAAAGGATGCTCATAAATTCATCAATCTTACTCAGCTTTGTAGGGTCTGGGAGATTCTATTCAAAATCATATATTTAATGACCTTACAACAATAACCAAGCATGATATAGTGTATAGTCACTGTATGGCCGACCTTGCAATCGCAATAAATTTTAACAGTTGGGTCTTGCTACACGCAAATATCCACTAACTGCATATGATTTATAACAACAAACGAATATAAAACGAACAATTTACGTCCAATATTCTCAGCCAAATCTACATCCGTCAATAGTCGCATAACGTAATAGATTTTGGTATGGACTGCGGTAACAGAAAATGGTTTTGGTTGTTTTTGATAATGGAATTCGAGTTTGGAATGTGATTGGCTGGTTACCTTCAATTTTCGTTTGTGCGATGATGACGACACAGCCAATGCACATCAATGTGAGCCATCAATTTAAGCAATTGATTTTGTTGCATTTGGGCAAATGTAATGCGACCAAACATGGAATTTATTATAAGAATTTAAATCATGTCTTATCAAAAAATACTCAGCTATTTTCACTTACAGTAAACTTAAAATCCTCTGGTAAGTAACTACTGTCTTCCAAGAATATATGAGAAGCGACAACAACAGTGTTAAGGATAAAAATATAACAATAATTCACACAAATAACCCTTTATCTTGCGAAACGATGTGAGCAAATTGTGCTGCGCCTCTCTGGATCATCATAGTGCAGAATATGTGCGCAATACACGCCATATGAACTATAACCCTGGTTTATGATGGACGATGTGTTTTGTCCCATTGTTTAGAATAAATATCTTTTCAAATAATTTGTGATCTAATTTATATAACTAACAATATTTTTGATGTCTCTACCTGTCTGGCTTTTATTTTTATATTTCTTTATTTTATTACAGAATGACGATAATTATCTAAAGTGCCAAATGTGTCAGCAGTTTTAATTTTCTAATGACACTGTGCCATTCATACTAAAAAAAGTAATTTTCTTTTTCAGATAACTGGCCGTTCACACATTTTGAAGGAAAAAACCACAATTGATAAAGCACGAGGTAATCCAGCAGTGACGTATGACACTCGCGGATCTATATTGTTGTTACACACGCAATTTTGATATAAAGACATAAAATATCTAACCTCGAGTGCTTTACCGAAATAAAATTGGGTAATTTGACATAATTCTAACAAATATCTACTTGTTTACCCCTTTAATTATCATCGTTTAATTTATAATTAAGCTTTTTTAAATTAAGCGATATACCTAGTCGGTGATTTTTTTAATTCCTCTTTTATCTGGTTTATTTTTTAGTCACATTAATCAAACTATTTTTATTGCTATCGAAAAAAATGAAACACAAAGAAATGAACACATTTATTGAGGACATATTTATAAACTTATTAATCGGAATAATCTAAATATATATATATCATTCAACATATCCTATACCTAGGTAACTAAACAAAAAACATTGCTTACTTAAAACAAAACTAATAAATAGTACTTAGTAAAATGTAATTACTTAACTTAAATATAAATTATGATAACGAATTAATAAGAGTTCATATCTACACCAGAAATATCTAACAAGAAAAAAATAAGTTTGGCTCTACCGCAAATACTACGGCTTACTTACAAACTTGTATTTTGATACCTACGTCATAATAATAATAAATATCACATCGCATTGTATGACTGTGAGAAAACGAACAACTGTTTAAATTCTCCAAACATATCTTTAGATACATATCTATACGTCCATATTACATAACCTACGAAAGGTCTAGACAACTAAGACATGACACGTCTATTACGACTTAACTAAGTCTTCACAAAAAATAAACAGTCATGTTTATATCTTTATACTAAAATAATTTTAGTAAAAAAAAATAATGAGATAATTATAACAATGATGAGTGAAGATATTAGGAGGTTAAGGTGAGAAACTGAGAAACATTCATTTGAATAAATTAAAAAAATATTTTAATATTATCATATTTCTTCACAGTTGGGTTACACCAATTTTACTATTGTGTTGAATTTATTATCCGAAAAATCATTTTTATAGTGGTGTACTTAATAATGAGACATATTTCAGTACATAAGAGTCGGTAATCAATTTCATAATATTGACACTTACATGTAGTCAACAACATGCGGGATCAAAATCTTACAAATTATCGGTATTAATGCATGTAACAATGATCGATATCCACTAATCAACACTAGTCTACAATAAACCTGCATGCACCAAACACAATAAGTGGTTAGTATGTAAACACATCGAAGCCAGTCAAGATTCGTATCTCGCGAGAACTGGTAAGTAACGAAACGACAGAGGTTCTATATTTGTTTTGTTACATAAAATGCAAATTACAATATTCAAATAAAGTTTCTAAAAAATACAAGTTACAATGACTACTTAGAGAGGTAATTAAGACATGTTATTTTATTTTATTGTTATTTAAATTCTACGAGTAAGGAAATTAAGATCGCAATCGCTAAGTAATATATTAAGAAAATTACAATACAATAGATTTAGTGTATACCAAGCGAACCACACTTTAGTGACTTCTAAAGGATGTAATTAATTTAAATTATTTGACCATTTTTATTGTGCTTTTACCAGATCATACGAGTGTAGATATTATTGTGTTTTATCTCTGCGAATAGTTTTACAGTAAGCGATATTAAAATATTTTTTGCTCTACGGAAAAGCTAATAAAAGTTAATTACTTGACGATGAACGTTTCGCCTGAGAATTATTCAGTACTGATCTTTTATTTTATGTTCTCATCTGTTCCATACAATATAACGTACGCTAGATGTTTTATTCGTGCATACTGTTTATAAACATTCAGTATCTAAAAGGTGTATTATGATAAAATTATTATCATGTAATAATTCGTCACGTCCCGTGGTCTGGGCGGCGTACTCTGCTCACGTGGGTAATTTTTATTGGAACCTTGAACTTGTACACAATTTGGTCGGTCGATAATTCCGCCGCGGTCGGTTTTACTGCCGCGGAGATGACTCGTTCTTGTTACATTTATGTACAGTGATATCATTCGTTATAGTGGCACTATTAAATAATACGGACATGCCGAAATGTTGAGTTTGTGGCCACAGCGATTATTTCTGTGACCACATTTACTACAGATTTTTTTACTGATCTCGAATGCCGTTTCGAAAGCGGAAAATAAATGATGAGTTCTCAAGAAATCAACAAGGCATGTTTAATAATACTTCGACGAACATTATCATGAGGAACTTGTTGTAATTTCATTAATTTTAAAGCTCTGATCGAAATCGCGAAATGTTGTTGACCTTAATGAAAACATTTTTTTTTAAGTCTTCTATTTGAATCATAATGTAACGACTCGATAATCAAAGTCGATCATTTTGTTGCACAACTATGTAACTGGAACGAGAAAAAGAAGCCCTGTGGGCAAATTTAACGGAGTTCGTCTTCGTGCCTTCGCAACTCGGCTGTAGTATATTATATAGGTGCTCGACTAACGGATTTTTTTACTCCAGCTTCTTTGTAAAAAGAAAACACTACAAATTCCAATGAAGCAGTTTTCTTAAAAGCTTGAGGTGTATTGACACTTAAATACTGAGGTGGTCTAAAAAAAAAGCATTTGAAGTAGGCAAGTAATATTTACATAATATGAATGTACGTTTGCAACATCTATTATATTCATGATATAGGAATGAACGCTATGGAAATTTTTGATACAAAAACTAAACGAATCAGACACATAAATCACATTTTTTGTCATGAAACATGCGGTTTGAAATTCAATATCAAAACTCTTATATTTATACGTAATAAGTTCTAGGTACAGTCAGTCAAGTATAAAGTGGAGCCCGGCCTGGCATAACAATGGCAAATTACTGATCTTTGACATCGGCAGGAACAATGGGGAGACGCAGCGTGCGATTTATGACGTGCAGGGACTGTCGCGGATTCAATAATCATGCGCGCACGCATCTCATCGGCCCACAGTCATGTGACGTTTAAGTTACGTACAATTTATTATGATTTACATGCGAGTTAAATACAGGTTGGTAAGTCTTAAATTACTCGTAGGCTAAGGTCGCGTTACGTCGGAACTTCAAGGCCAATTACTTTTTTAACGTGATGTAAGTAGGTACCTACTACGTGATCTTTGATCATACTGCTTTTTTGTCATGGTATGTAATTTAGTTGTTTCAGTCTAAAATGCGTCTTGGTTATTATAGGTACGTACAAAATTTATTTAATATCACTTATTTTAGTTAAGAAAAATGATAGTTTTATTAAGATTCTAGCTTTACTAGTATCAAATACATACATCATAAAAAATATATATAGAGCAAAAGTCCCATTCCTTGCTCCGTTATTTCATAAAAGGTATTAAAAGTATTTAAGTGAGTACATCAGATATCTTTTGTCATAAAGGCACGAGTAAAAATGCATAAATAAATGTTAGTTAATTTTTTCACTTAAAGTTGGTCCACACATCGTCTTAATGTTTTCCGGTTGCGTCGTGAGAGTCGTTCCTATGTCGCCGCCTTCTAGCTGTTTGTTATTTCATTACGAAAATTATTGTACACACTTACATTTAAAGAGTCAGTAATTAAATATGATTTATGTTTCATTAAAAATCTTAAGATTTAATTTGAATTTTGTGCTCCACGAAATATCGATAATTACTTTATTATGGCGGGGTATAGTGAGCGACATTATTGTGCTACTATTTCAAAATGAAACTGGTTCCTTGAAACTACTACCGCCAAAATATCAAAGATTAAAATAATTACATGTATGTATATTTTGTTTGTTTATATCTGTTTTGATGTCGGCATACGGCTTGGAATTATTGAATATCTCTTTAATCTTGGTTTTTATTTATCATTAGGTAATTAATTAGAAAACCTTTATGTTCAAATAAAATCTACTTCCTAGATTTGTTTAAAATAACGATTATGTATGTATTCGTAGTTTGTTCGTTACATAGCAGAGAAGCTAATATATAAGCGTGTTCTAAATTATTTCTATCATTCCAGGATAGTCAAACCATTTGGTTTAGGCTCCAGGAGGGCACTAATGAATATCACAGTTCAAGTTACCACCGGTTCAAAAATCAGTCTTCAACTAAAGTAAAAAATAACTAAGGTAAATTAATAAATAAACGCATGATAGATGCGTTTTAATAACAGATCAGTGATAACGTTTATCTAGTTTATTAGTTTACAATACTTACAATATTAAATTATACTTACATATAGTATAATTACTGGTATAACATCACAATTATCCAAGTCATATTCCCCCCATACAAGTTATACATTGAATAATTATTACTCGTGGCGACTGTTGAAGAGGAATAGGGACAAAAAATTAGGGTCAGTGGAGGAAGTGCGGCGGAAACGACTGGAAGCATAGTGAGAATGAAGAGGGATTTACACAACTTGTACCAGGTATACCAGTGTTGTATCACTAAACATAAGCGCAATGCTTAGTTAATTAGTTTATTTAATGTTAAAAATAATACGGTACTTCTTAAGTTATATATTTAATCTGCTGAATAAGAAAACAAATTAAATAAATCAATGATATCGCATTTATATAGAATATCAAATAATATAAAAGAGAATTTAATGAAATTTTAATAATTAATAATATAAAACATAATACATAATATAAAACATGAAATTTATGCGAGTGACTGTACCAGGAACTAACTAAAGCTAAATACAGTTTCAAAAATAATTAAGTATATTATTGATATAATTACGTAATAAAACGTATATTTTTAATAGATCATTCGTTATGAAATGTAAGCAAATGTAGTTATAATTTTTTAAATTACCAAAGACAAAATAGTTTTTATTAAAAAATGTATACTGGTATTAAAAACCTTAAAATGCTCTGCGCTACGGTAAATCTTCCGAGAACTGGACTATTGTAAACTTTTAACTTTTCTTTAGAATATCATTCATTTGTAACAATTACCTGTGACCATAAAATTGTGCAACTTTTTTAAACAATAAAACAGTAAGATTGTAAAGTTTCAACAGTAAAATAAATAATTGTTTCGTACCTGCCATTAGTAAATCTTTATTAGTTTTGGCCACATCCATTGAAAATATAAAATAGCCCTATTGCACAAAAGGCACAAGAACACCCATTGTACATTTTATGTAGAATGCACCAACTTAAGATATTTTTGGGTGGCTTGATGGTTATTATAATAGTCAGTCAAATAGTAACTTGTATCCTAGATATGAAATAGGAATTAGGAAGTTCAGTTGTTTCAGAATAAAATTGCAACTAAAAATATTCAAGTACTTATGTTTTAATTAAACATGTTTCAAGTACAGTCATAGACAGATACTTTTCTTTCACAGGCATTATTGAAAGATAAATTTTCCCACCCTTACTATAAAACTTAATGAACGAATAGAATAGTCTAAAATCTTAATCCTAACAGCTGCTGTGACGTAATCAAACAGCTGATGCTATAAAATATATCGTAAACAGCACCGCAATAAAAAGGAGGGACGAGACTGCCTGCGATGACGCAAATGTACGCAACGCACACTGGAGCGTAAAGTACACTGAAACTGAAAAGTGTTTGTAGAGGATTTTCATTACTTTATTAATCCATTTTGTAACATGAAAAGACTTTTGTAAGGTTTTTAACTTAACTATTTTGCATGGAAGACTGTTCTTTACCCCTTTTATTTTATTTTAATTAAACCTTAGTTTTATTGTCTTTTATTTTTGACAGTCCAGTAAATTTAAATATCAAGACATGGAAACCTTTCTTAACATATAAATATGATGATTAAAAAAAATACTTATATTTTTACTGTAGAAATAAATAAATAAGGCTTTCGTGCACCATTGATAGTAGGTACTATAACCCTATTAAATTCAATTCACATAAGAAATGTTTTTAATATGTATCATTTAATGAGTCTTCATTGCTAGTGGGCATTACAATTTTAATACATGATAACAATTTGTCGAAGGAGAAAAAATGAAAACGTAAATGTGGTCGCGATATGAAGGCCCGCGCGGTGGCCGTTGCTGCTTAGTCGTAAAATGTTTCTCGTAACTGCGTTCAGTTTACAATGTGACGTTTTATACAGAGTCGGGCAGGTGTGAACATTATCTTAATTCAAGTGCTACCGTACCGATCGAGAGGTGTGTTACCGACTTTATATTGCAAATTTTATTGAAAGGACTCTGATATTCACCAATTTTCTTACTAACTTATTGTATATAGGTACAATATTTGAATAGAATTAATGAATTAAATCGGAATCAAATAAAATATTTCAGGTTAACAAGTGAAATAAAAATTTGACAATACCAAATTCCAAGTCTTGCTAGAGCTTTTATCATGGTTTGTAATATTTATAAACTATAAAAAAAAACATGAAACTTTTTTCAATGATTTTAGTAACATGTCTTCTTTTTACTCAACACAAAATTTATTAAATTATGCAGTTTTTTAGTTTTATTAAATATTTTCACCACTACATATTTAATAAAACTCTTGTCGTTTAGTAAAAGTTTTTTACCCATTAACAAAAAACGTCGAATATTCTAATAAAATTTTATGCAAAGTTAATACAATAATCTAAAATAATGCAATAAATTTTAAATTGATATGACATGAAATGATATATCTAACATTACCTACACAATTTATTAAAAATATAATATGAAAAAGTATTAGGTTAATATTAGAAATATTTAATCTAATGGAAATTGGAAATCCGGTTTTATTTTATTTTATACCTTCTTAGGGTTCCGTAGACTATCTGTCTGTCTGTTTCATGGTCATTGCACTTGAAGACTAGATATCGGTAGGTATGTCAAACTGAATTTACGCATTTGTAATTATTTTTGAATAATTTAATTTACTTTCAGTCTTAGGTTTTACAATATCATCGCAATCTATGTAACTCTTTCTTATTACGCTGTGCTATCATACTGACTTTGGCACCCTATCTTGCGCGAGTTCAAGCACACACTTGACCGGTTTTCTAATTGTATTAGTAGGCAGGTAAATGTTATTGATAAACATATACTAATATTATAAAGCTGAAGAGTTTGTTTGTTTGAACGCGCTAATCTCAGGAACTACTGATTCGATTTGAAAATTCTTTCAGTGTTAGATAGCCCATTTATCGAGGAGCTTTTATCTCGGGAAAACTAAAGATCCCTCGGGAACGTGGGTGAAACCGCGGGGCGGAAACTAGTTGTCAAATATACATGCATACCTATTTAAATTAATTCATAAACCAGACTAAGTATATTATGTATTGCAGGTTTCCGATGTTATTGTATGTATAACATATAGACCCAAAATACACGACAAAATTACAACTACATCTGATGAACTTAGCTTGCTTGGAGAGCGGATTTGTTGACTTCAGCTTGTGAAGAATTAGAGATAGTTCTCCAAATTATTAATGAAACAATTGTTATATACCTACACTGGCTATAAAAATCATGATAAACTTATATCAAGATATACATGTGATACATGATATCAAATTATCATATCATCTTAGATCACTTAGAATTTATGCAAATTTGCCAATGAATTTCACTTAATTTTATTATACTGGTATATTTGTTTTATTAGTTTCTGATTAGCTTATATTTCTAGCAACTATCTTTTTTATAATATATACCTACTTATTTATCATTGGTAGTATTAGTAGTGTTATTAGGTTTTATATTTTTTTTCGAAAAACACGTGCTTTCTATAGTTATCATGCTTTAGTTTTTTTTTTGCACAATAATTAATATTTCAAATTAGACCAAATATCTAAAGCCTTTAATAAAATTAAAGAAATGTTGGGTGACTTGAACTTAAAATTAAGTAGAGTTTTTATTTATATTGCGTAATCAAATTTCGTAGTAAAATAACATTCGTAGAAAAATAACATATTCAATAAGTACCTATATGTTATTTATTCAATTGGTTTAATAAGCACTATTCCGTATTATTATTTAGTAAGGTACACCAATTTCAATTATAAACTATTTGCGGTGTAAATGGGTTGTTTCAGTTTCAGCGGGGTCAGCGGGCCAGACCGGAAGGGCGGAGGTCGCCGCCCCGGCCTGTCCTGGATATGGAGTTTGAATTCTGCTCCATAAAGATAGCACGTTCAATGCTTTAGAATTCTTTTGTTAATTATTATTTTTAATTGTGTTACTTATTTTTCGAAAAATAGAAATTTCAATATGGAAAATATAAGATAAATTACCTTGCTAGGCAATTGGCACACTGCTTGTGAAATCATTAAATGCATCGGTATGTAAAAGAACATCCTTCTGATCAAGTATTTTGCAAAACTTGCTAGTAATGTTTATAAAGAATGTATGCAGTTCAATCATTTAGAACCCTGTAAGCTATTTCAAATATTTTTTAATTGGTGTAGTATTCAGTTAATTGACTCACATACAGTTACACAATCTTCATATCTTGATGTAACTTAGTATGATTTACTTTCTGTATCGACTTGCTAGACCTAGACAAATTTAAATTATCTCCACCCTATTTAACTCCGTACCTAAATTGTCAAGTGGTATTAACTGTAAGCGCAATAAAATTAGTTTGTGTTTGCTTAAAACTTTTGTTTTGAACTACGCTTACATACACTATAGCAAAGAAAATTACCAACATCAAAGTCACCATAAAATATTATTATTCATAGAACGAATGACCCAGCACATAATTGAAAGATAATTTCTATTATTATTTTAATACTTACCATAAAGTAAGTAACAAGCGCTACCATTTTGCATTTATGCAAGTGCAGGTTTTTGTACAAACTACTTATTCAAAGCACTAAGACCGTGTTTGGTTTTACTTGTTTGTGGGATACATTATTTTCGCGGCGGCTCCGTGCGCTCGCATTCATAAAGTCGGTGTTTAACCTCTTAAAATTACTTACTGACACATTTAGGTACACTTAATAATAACGAATCGTTACAATCGACGACATTGTCCTACATGTCACGTAGACAATACTTTTTAAATCAGAAAACACTCATCAGTTCACGGTACGATCGCGGATTATTTTCATAATTTAAAACGCATTATAAACTTGCGTTTAGCACACAGTTCGCGAGTTTATTTTCCGTTGTTAACATGATGGCGAGCCGCATAATGTTTATGTATCGCATCACAAGTGCAACGCAGAAGGAAATTCAAATCAAAATTCTGCGCGAGCGCCGATGATTCCAACATTCGTGCGCTGACAGTCAAATATACATCTCTAGTGATGCGTGTGAAAAAGTAAAAGCAAATTGTTAACTTTTATTACATATTGCTTAGATGGTTATTAACTTTGAAAGGGTTGTCATTGGTCCACATTCCTTTTTTAGACTTCGATGTAAATGATCGATTGGTATCGATTCGACACCTTCTTTGGCAAACGACACGGCAGTTGCCAAACGATGCGTAAATTGACGATACGTGTGCTGCATGCATCCAATCGAATATTCAAAACACTTTGATGTAGGTAATGCCGCCGCGCGCCTCGGACGAATTGAACTGTGGTAGGTCACGATGCCTGACCAATTTTGATACTATGTATATTTGTCACTGAAATTCTACTCACACCAACTGTAACACTGTCGATTAATATGGCACACTGACTATAGTGAGAACGTCTGATACTGTCGAAAAACTAAGTTACACTAAAACTTATAATCAAAGGAACGCCGACATAGATATCGAAGAGTGGATATCTTCATTTCTTAGTCCTGTGGGTTAATAAATTATAATTTACGATTGTGTTCCTGGCCAGTGTCAGTTGTAAAAAAGCGGTCTCTCTATAATAGATACGTCGGTTTTTTCAACCCACATGTAACGTTTAAACGAAGTTAAGCTTTCGACCGTTTATCAGGCCATCGACTGGCCATTTTGGTATGAAGGAGAACAACGATAGAGAGTGTTATCTCTTTCTTAATAACATTTTCAATCACAATTAGATCTAACACAGCTATCAATCGAGTAATTTAAGTGTAAACAATAAATAAAATAATTAAAAATGGATCGAATGAGCAAAATTTAGTCATTCTTTGTCTAATGAATGTAATAAAATGAAATACTTTATTTCTGAGGTACACCTAATTAACATAAGATTTTTTTATTTATTTTAAAACCCGTTAAAAATATACTGTTGTCTGTCACACAGTTAAGACTACTAGTAGGTAAAGATATCAACGTTAACTCCTATCATTTTTTGTAATGTTTTCCTAAGCAATGTACAGTACAATATTTTTAGTTATTAAGCTAGATTAATTTGTACCATTTAAAATTTTGAATGAAATAAATCTTTTAAAAAAGTTTAATAAGTATTAATTTTAAAATATGTAACAGACCGAAACAGGTATACTTCTCTGTGTGTGCCCTTAAAATGGAAGGGTTTATTAGTTAAGTATGTGGAGGGGCCCATACATCATGGGGATCGGCGCCGGCGCAAGCTTTCTGTTCGATTCCCGCAGTGAATATATCAATTTTATAACATAACGACTTCTATACTATTCTTTTAGAATGTTAACAACATAAATTAGTATTTTATTTTAACGGAAATAAATATGCGCTATTTCTACCGAATATTTTGCTACAGTGTCGAAATTTACATATTGAAAGGTTACTGACTTTCACCGATACATAGTTGTAAAACTACAACAATAGTGGGTTCTATAAAATTTAATTGTTGAATAATTATAAAGATTCCTACTGAAATGGTGTGATAAACTTTATTGGTCGTTATAACGAGAGTCGAAACAAATCTGTGAGTGCCGCGTCGAATCGGCTAGATTTGTTATGGGCTGTAATATAACTTGTGATTGACCAAGGATAATTAAAAAGTAGCGAGAGTGCTATAAAGGTGAGGTTAGCGCTATTGACGGCCCATTTCATATTCTAATGCATACTATAGAATTATAAATTATTGTGAATATTTTAAGCACATGTTCAGTCTGACAGATATTAATTTTCGATCTCTTGCTAATGTTCCTCGAACGAATTGAGAGATAACACAAATTGGTGTTTTATGTGAGAATAATAATAGAACCAACACGATTAACCGACTCAGTTTAAAAAGAAGACACATTGTTCCGTAAAACGCTAGTTTCGGCACGAAGCCCTCTATATCAGGGGAATAATTTCAAAACACACTAAAGGCTTAGGGGGTGTTACACAATAACGACCTTATATACCCGAGACATGGTTCAACCTGGTTCAACTAAGACACGAGAGCGAATGTCGGGGAAAAACGTTGTCCGGTGAAAAATGTACTTTTACCTAATAGTAATAAAAATTACATTACGTTGCAGATATTGTCATTTTTGCTGGGAATGAAAGACTAGTGGTGCAGTTATTTATACCAGGCGTATGATACGGTGCACTATTTATGTGAAATTAAATATGGTTAATAGTTTACTGAGAATGGGTTACTGAAGCGTTGCAAAAATTTGTTGATCTTGTTTTGCTCAGTAACATGTTATTTTTGTCATTACATTATACATATAATGACAAAAGTAATCTGAAATCTTTATACATATAAAAATTCAGATTACAAGAAATAAATTTTAATGTATTTTTTCTCATGTCTTAACATACAAAGTACAATTAATTTAATTTTATGAAGTACATAAATTTAACCTCAACTAGGTAGGTATAAGTTTAAAAAAGTCCTCAGATGATTCATCATTTTCTCAGTATGTAGGTATTTAGTGTGTGTTTAAAGTCATTTCAATTCAATAATCTTTCGGTAATATTTTAGTATCGTGTATTCAAATACAGTCTGGCGGGGCACCTTCGGTGTGGGGTATCGTGCAACAATTAATTGCCGAGCAGACTTCAACCGCGCCTTAAGACGACCAACCATGTGGAGCGAAGCGATAACTTTCATGAATAACAATTGTATTTTTTTTTCGTTAAACGTTGTGGATTAGGTACTAACTATGCTATTAATAACCTATATTTTACCTTATTAGATTCAGCTTCGTGTTAAAATAGACGATGAACATTGCAAATTGATTAGAAATACGTAATATGGACTTTGTACATTTTATTAAGTCACGTTTAGGCTACTGTTGTCAAATAGATACAAATGAAAAAAACATATAAAAAGGGCCTTTAGATAGATAATGTTTCTCGATAAAATAAACAGATGGCCATTAAGATAGTTAATAAGATAACAAATTAAGTTAGCGCTGATGCTTTTTTTTAACTAAACCTAAATTTACTCAAATGATAAGTTGTTTAAAAATATCGCATTTGTCCGCAATCGCTTCCCTGTAAAGATGGAAGACGAACATTATGTAACGTTCCCATCGACGACGACCGAACGACCGACCGACCAACTTGTAATAATGCATTTTTACATACTACGAGCAAAGAAGATGAATTATTGGTGTATCGTCATGCTTTGAGCATAATATCTAATTGATTTTAAAAGTACGTAACATTTTCATGTTGCCTTCAAAAATAATTTTGAGTTGCTAATAAAATTGTTTCACGTAATCTTGTTAAACATTCGTTTTTAGTTCCTTGTTATGAATGCAAATAAAACAAGCAACTAACACAAAGCTGCAAAATTTTCAGTAAACAAAGGAGAGTAAAAAAGGAAGAGATAAATGTTTAGCAGAGTATCGTGGCAATTGTAAAGATTGCGGCTCAAAACGTAAACTATAGGATGGAAAGCCGTTACCCGATGATTTTCAATGTAACGCATAATAGCGGGTGTATGGAGTCACGGTACTCTAGTAGGTACTAAGATACCAATAGTGTTTTGGTCTATAACTACGTCTGACCGCACTCACATGTGATGGCACACCAACACGATTATATAGCGCAGGGCTTTTATAGCTTCACGATAATTGTAATCTTGCTGTTAGTGGATTTGCACCTAAATTAATCTACTAGTTTCTTCCCGGGGTTTCCGAGGCATCTCATGTTTTCCCGGGATAAAAAGTATTATATGTTTTACATTGCTATTACAGCGTAATAGCAAACATCTACAAAAACATACAAACAAATATGCGCTCAAACTTTTGCATTAGGTACAAGGATTTATACTGAATACGATACATGTAGATTGCAATCTTTATCAAAATAGTACAATATTTTAAAACTAAGGATTATTATTGTTTATGCATCCTTTAAGTAGATATTAATTGAACTTTTCCATGCCTTATAAATTATTCATTTTGATGACTTGTTAGAGACTTATTGCTACATTTAAAAATAAATTAGTTAATTGTTCCTAATTCTTTGAATGATTTCAAAATAATACAAGGCTTAATATTTAACTCAATATTTTTTTTCCCTCAGAACTCCTTTGAAGATCACCGTCAATATTTCTTTGATTCCACAAAGAGAAAGTACACACACCACGAGTCAGTTGGGATCCATATTATTTATCACTTCACAGCTGCACCTATGATCGATCTTATCCAAGATGGCCGCCGGCGCGCGGCGCGAACAGGCGGCAAACAAGCGCATACACACCTCCTTCCCCATGATGGACCCGTCAATCTTCCTAATCGATTTGAATTTAGAACACTTTTATTTCATTCGGTTTTAACTAGAACGCGATGAACGTGCGATCACGCGGACAGTTTGTGCAGAACTAAATTAACAAAAAATATTCTTTAAACGTATTCAAAAACTTGAAAGCCATAAAACATATCTCCCCCATTATTAGTTTATGGTTTGCGACTGTTACCGGGCTATTATGATGCTATTTTTGTGTGTATTGGTGTTTGTTTTGATTGTGTGCGGTGTGGACTTACCAATTTAGGGTACTATTACGAATGTTCAATGCACCCATTGAATATAGCGTGTATATTCAATGGGTGTAAATTCATTGTTTTTAAAATTATGTTAAATAGAGCTGAAGTTTCTCTTCAAAAGTTTTTCTGTTCACTGTCAGATTGCACCACGATTTTTATCTTTATTTAAGCCTCTTTACAACCGAATAAAAGTATAAGGACACAGTTCTATAAAAAAAATAAGTAAGTTCACTTAAATGATGAACTAATAGCAAATTTTATGGAAAAATTATCATTTAAAAAAAAAAAAAAATTGTGATAAGCTTTTCATGTTTCATAATCAAATGGTAAATTCAAATACATAATTCCTTCAATTGTTGAAAATATGGTTAAATTAAAATAATAGGCATTATTATAATTCTGTATATCATAGTATGTTCTGTATGTCAAATCATAGGCATGCAAATTGATAAAAAGTAACAATATCTTTCTTTCCAATACATAGAGTCCAAGTTCTTATTATTAATTTAATTTAACTACAATTTACAATAAAATTAGGTACCTACAATATAATTTGAAATTGGTGTACCTAATAGTTTATTTTTATTAGGTACATCAATTTCAAATTATTATTCCTGGGTATTATTTGTATGAGATTTAATATGTGATATAGGTATATATTAATTATGTTCTTGACTAAAAACTGTTCTTTAGGAGCCAAATCGTCTGCAGGGTATTTATTTAAATTAGTTCTGTATCCCTTGGTAAGAAGCATAAGAAGGTAAGCAATTATAAAATTTATAATATAAATTATCCTAATTTCTAGTAGCCACTAGTTCATTTCTAGATCTAACAACTTCTGCCCAGCACGGCACCAACCACAGATTTTCTTATCCATTTTTCCCAATATAAATATAAATGGAGCTACCATAAAAATAATACTTACATAATAATAGTAAAAAAAAAACCATAATAGTAAAAAACTATAAAATAAAAAATGCTACATTTTAATACTTATAGAAAAAGAAAATAATAAAATTGCAAAATGCGTGTTTAACATTTAATCCAATAAATTTCTCAACACACGTGATGTAGAGCCAACTTCGTAGCGTATCACAGACACGGATGCGCCCGCATTCTACGCTCTGACTTGAATACCAGTGAGTCCGGTGACTAGTAAAAACAAAAAAGTTTTTTTTTAATGTTGGTTTAAAAAATAAAGAAGGCAGATTATTTTATTGGCATACAAATTAATTATCTAAGACATTCTAAGATATTAAAAAAAACACTCAACATGTCATTTCGATGACTACTTAAATTTTACCTTTGGAATGTCATTTTATTTATATTTAATAGTTTAAATTTATTGTGGATAAGTGGCCTTTGACCTTATCTAGTCAACTGATTGATGATCTTGATAAAAGTAATTAAATTCAGGCAAGCTCTACCAAAGTTTGTATCATCAATTTGGGGTATTTTTTTTTAGAAAAAGCTCTAAAAAGAATTAATGGGGGAAGATAGATGCACAGTACTTAATAGATACCTGCATGTGGTAGATAAGAGCATAGACAAACTAATAACTACACTTAAAACTAGGTATACAACTTAGATGATGTAGGTTACACATAAAGGTATTATATGTATGTTGTTACTTTACAATATACTACCCAATAAATATTATAATTAGGTATATTGAATGCTAGATTATACTGACAATTTAACACAATTATCAGATTATTATATTTTTTACGCACAACATTTATTATAATTTTATTGTTTTTTTTTATGTATTTTGGATATTTAACAAATTAATAAAATATTCTTTCTGAATACTAGTACGTAGTGTACTACTGTACTATACTAACTAGTACTTAATACGTAATTAAATATTTATTTATTATTCGATTTTCTGTTATTATCAATATTTTATGTGTGATCAGCGCTGCCATGCCAGCATGCGCTGCCATATGCTGAGCTGGGGCCATTTTGAATCCACGATATTACACCCTACCCTTTGCTAGTGTCACTTATTTTAGTTTGTCTATGTTTTGTCTTATCTTTTGTGCTGTTTTTCATATTTTGTTTTGTGTGCATTTTTGTTTCTTATTCTTAACTATGGTAAATATAAGGTACCTATTCAGTGGTTTGTCATTTGAATATTATGATAGAGACTAACGAGACTAACATTTAATTTCCAGAGTAAGCAATAAGACCTTTATTGACCAACAAATATTAATACTTTGTGCTACAAAAGATACAGGATTAGATGCATAGCTCGCGGGAACAATGAAAAAGCTCTTCAAAGTAGACAAAATAGAAGAATAGTTAATTGGTAATCTTATTGGTGATCAGATGGATGGTATCTTTATCACGTACAGGAATACTCAAATCTGAGATTGGCATTCATAAGGCCTGAATGTAACTGATCATTAATCGTAGAAATACTCGATTTAAAAGCTCTAGTTAATTTGTAAGACGTATATCATGAATAACTAGCGATTACAATATTAAATTTCCCTTTAATCAAGTAACATTTAAAACATTTTGATGCCTCGGGCGTTATTGAGTCGCCAATTTTGGAACCTGTTTAGAAATTATAGGGCCAAGTTTTATCATAAGGTTACGTGCAGTCTTAAAACCCAAAGGTACCTTCAGCAAAACACGACTTGGAATTTTAGTAAGCCAGCTAAGTTGAAAGAGTTCCGTACAAAATTTATGCATATTGTTACCACTTTAAGCAACTTAGGAAGTTCTTTGTATATTATGAACAATACAATTTACTTCAAGTAAAAAATATAAGTTAAGTATCTATCCACGGAAATATTTTTATTAAATGAAAAAAATATATAATTTAAAAAAATGGGCACATTTATCTAATTTTATTGCATTGGAATATTTACTTTTCTTTTTGGTTTCTAAATGTGATAATATACGTTAAGATAAGATAGATGCGAGAATCTACATAATTTCATAGCAATTTAATTTCCGAATGTACAAAGTAGTCAATTAAAGTCGTAAACGAAAGAATAAAAATGAATAAGTATCTGGTATTTTTATTTAAGGATGTCATTTTGAAGCAGAATATAAAACGCCATAATAATATAATTACCTTACATTAAAATATTAAAACTAAAACAAATCTTAACGCTGTTTTAATAAAAAAAAAACATAATAGAGTTCGGATCTCTAAAAAGCTTTATTGAGGTGCACTGCTCAGAATGCGAAGTAGCAAGATGATGAAAGAAATGCCAGGTAGGTAATTGGTAGAAGGACCGATAATTATAAAGAACTTCACTAGTTCAACAACCGCAAACATCTAAACAAATCATTATTCTGTGATGATGCTTTAATATAAGTATAATACATCGTAGGAAATATTTTATTATTTAATTTTATTTACATATTTACAATCAATGTATAAAATACAAACTATGATATATAGAAAACATCCTATATATTATATTACGAAATATTTTATATTAGGAATAGGTATATTTAGGTAGTTGAAAATCTGTCACCAAACACCTATTGGTGTGTTCCGGCAGCTGCACATGACCACCACCTTCGGCTACATCATCACTTATCATAGTGAGATTGTGGTTAAATACAAGCCTATAAGAACAAAGAAAAAAAGGTACTTATTTTTGTTATTAACGATAATTTTGATTATAATCAAATGACACTAGTTACTTGTTCATACGTATTTTATTTTTTATTTTTTTTTATTTTAGACATGACATAAATTTGGCTTAGTCACTATTACAAAAGTGTCATAGTCCAAGATTTGCATCGCATCAGAGCGAAAAAGTCCGAACCTTTCATACATACAGCCCACGTCCAACGAGCGTCCTTGTATTGTTTCGCGGGCCATGTTGCGTGAACCCCAAGTGAAATATGGCCGACAGTTCGACTACTTATTTTTGTTTTATTTTTAGGCCGTGTTACTTAATTTTATCAAATCACATGAGTTATGAGAGGTGGGACCACACGCGTTGCGTTAATTACGCGTTAGTAATGTGCAGGTGGATTCTCATAGATTGGAATCTCGAATTACAATTCAAACTCGATTTTTTTCATTGCGTCTAGGATATCTATCGATCCAGTTGTAAATGGTATCCTATTGGAATAATACAAAATTCATATGTACCTTACTTTTATTTAATCGTGTTTCATAATTATAATTTTATTTTTTTCCAATAAGATAATTATGATCAAATTTTCAATTTTGAATAGGATGATAAAATGTACCAATATATAATAAACTAGGTTTTCCGCGCAGTTTCACCCACGTTCCCATGATAAAATATAACCCATGTTACTCAGAGAAAATGTAACATTCTAATGGTGAAAGAATGGTGAATCGGCCCAATAGTTCTTGCATTTATTTGTTACAAACATACAAAAATACAATTCAGAGAGCGCTTAATTTTAAGTAGGTGCTTACCTATTTCTATGGTACCTACCTATTTATTTCGTCGACAAGACATAAATCACTACAATTCTATCTAAATCTCATCTCAAGACCGAGGTATGCATAAGCGACTGGTCATTTGTCGAGTGGTCAGGCACTCCTCAAGATAATAATAATGC
Source organism: Tetheella fluctuosa (assembly GCA_951216915.1). Taxonomy (NCBI): domain Eukaryota; kingdom Metazoa; phylum Arthropoda; class Insecta; order Lepidoptera; family Drepanidae; genus Tetheella; species Tetheella fluctuosa. Next base: position 4,941,801 of record OX578226.1, read on the forward strand.
GCCCAAACTAGATCGGGCCATTGACCCGGGCGGGCGGCGCGGGCGCGGCGATCGCACCCGACACACTCAGTCGGAGCGCTAAAATGCCATACTACTTTCTTCAAATAAGTTCAAACCCCATTAACTTGATAAGGCGCAGAACTTGAATACACTATATTAATGTGCCTATAGTTCACACATTCGTCGAATCATAAACAAATTTAAAATACAGGTACCTGTACCTACATTCTCGAACCTATGGTAACGGTAACACAGCTGGTGGGCCGGAATGAAATTTAACATCTTAGTGAAAAATGTATGGTACTTATTCCAGTTTCACAACCAACAAACAGTAGTTTATTGATACTTAGATATAATAAATTTAAACTTTGGAACTGGTTTTGTTTTAATATTTATTTATTATTTATAATATTTTATTATTTTACGAAAATATTTTTTTATTAGAATTATGTATACTAGTATAATGTATGAATTTATATTGAATAATTTAATATGTTACCTAAGTTCTTCATTCAAACTAGTCTTCACCTCACTAAAGGGGTTCGAACAAACAGATCTGTTGGCACGAGCGTTATATGAGCCAGGGGAATTATGACCACGCTAGTGTGGACATCGACTTTTAGAGTTTTGATGGAGGCTTTGTATGTTTTACTTCTTCGAAAAACTAGCTACGAAACCGTAGGTTGGTCAAAAACTCAGAATTATCGAAACGTCTTCCTTATGATCCTATTCCTAAGCTACTTTAGCTATTTACAGTTGTACTACTTATATACTCTACAAGAAAATTATACCTATAAGACTTATTTCGGTCAAGAAGGCAGTACTAAAAATGTTTAAGACAAATTATATTTCATTGGTAAATAATTATGTCACTTGTTTAAATAAAAACAAATGAGGTAATTTAATGATTTAAATTTCTTAGTAACACCTCTATAAAATCTTTTATACGACAATACAATAAATTAAAATAATCATATAAAATCTCAAATAAGCTCTACTTTTATTGTCAGCTATTTTATTATCACAAATTAGTAATTTAACGAAGATTCCAATACTTGATGCCTGTAATAAAATTATGAATGACACTCAAATCTGTCCTCACTAATAAGGTGCTAACGAGGGTCGTTCATTTTATGTGCGTTTTATTGACACTTGAGTTGTCCGCTCTACCTGCCACTGTTCTTATTGGTTTTCTACGAGACTCAAATGAGAATGTTGGACTTTGACGAGCGGCATTTTAGAGCATTTTAGACAAGTCTGTTTTTAAGTGCAGGGTTGTTTTGGACTTTTTGATTTTTCTAATGATAAATTAAATTTCTTTCCTAAGTACTTAATTACATTTAGATAGAGATTTCTGTACAATTTATCTAATTGTCCAATACTCTTTATTGATTTTCTAAACTACTATATCACTTGAGTGAGCATATATACGAACACAAAGCAGAAGATAAGAACAACGAAATACCTTTCTTATGCTGAACTAACACTTATTTTATAATAGGTAGGAATTGAGATTGAGGTATTGAGATACTAACCTGCTATGGCCATCCAAGGGTAAAATGTATGGTTGGTGGGCTGGTGTTGAACTGGCTGCGCTGCTGCCGCCGCTGATCCTGGTAATGCACACTGATTTCCCCAGGGGAGAGCTCTTCCAGGACTTGAGGATTCGCTGTACCGCGCTTCAGGGGTACAAGCTGCCGGCCTCACAAGCGCTCCTAGACCAGAGCCCCAAGCTTCTTTGCCTCCATAACCATTTTGTTGTTCTCCACCCGGTTTGGAGCAATCCGCTTTTGCGTACTGCTGCTCCCCTGCATATAATTTGCATGCAGCTGCCACTGAAGCATCATAAGGCGAGTCCTGTGGCCGGGGCTGATGCAACGCATGGGGCTGAGCATATGTCAGCCCCAGTGGAAAACCACGGTACTGATCGCCGCCGCCTCCACCTTGGTGCACCCCATGCGCCCCGTAAAAACCACCCTGCTCGAAATAAGAGTTCATTCTGAACAGTCACCAACACTAAACGTCACTAAGTTAGGGAACACTTATGTCATCGCGGCCCCACGCGCCGTGATAACGCGACCTCCGCCAATGTCACTCCAAATACGGACAATGTAATTTAATTTTATTAATTTTATTGCCTCTTAAACGTCACTCGAGCGTCATAATGGGCTTCGTTGGCGATAAAGGCCAGTTGACGTGTGTTTACTTTTTACGATTATTTTACGACTCTGGAGCGCGTGCCGCGGGTTTTACGACTTTTTAAGCGGTTTCGTCTGCGGCGCCAGCTCGTCTCACTCTGTTCGGTTGAGTGCGGTCGTATGTGGATTTTTCGTAAATTTTCAGTTCGCGATGTTAGGTGCAGACGCGTGTGTCACGAGCGAAGTTTGTAGTCGCGTGTGGCGGGAGCGCGCGGCTGTATGCCGTGTGCGACCGGCGCGACTCGGCTCACGCAATCTACTGAGACTGAGACACGCGCGCCGCCCCGCGCGCTGCCTGGCCTGCGATCGCAACGCGGACGATTGTTCCGTCCCCTTTTCGCTAATGACTATAAATATTATCAGATACGCTCTCTTTTCCCTTTCTTATCACTCCTCCTGAAGCACGTGGTTCATGCCTATTATGTATGAAAACATTATATTTTGCTGAACAACGTCACAGATCATTTCAATGTTGCGTTCGCATCTATCAACTTAATGACATGAAAATCAACAGTCAATAAATAAAAAGATATCGTTAAAATTGTTGTTTTACTACAGAAGTCAACTCTTTTTTTATGATCTTGCCCACGCAACTGATACGCAAAAAAAAAACATCGACAAACCCCAATAATGACTACAAATGAAAAGTTAAGCCGCAAAAGTCGTAAACTCATAAACGTACAATTAGTGAAACGGGTGAGTAAAGAAAAGATTTTACAACCACTCCTCGACCGTACCACAATGAGCGCGCAGTATCGTAACAAGGTGCTGAATAGAGTGAGAAGTCGTAAAGATGATTATTATTTCTTCTACTACCTGTTTTTACGAGTGGTATTGCTGTCACGGTCGCGCGTACAGCAAAGCTAATCGTGCGAGAGTGACAGACAGAAATCCGTGGAACGCTTATCACGGTAGAGAAACCGTGACATGTATAGCTATCTCTTTCTTGCGCAGTGTGGCGCGTGCAGTAGAAGGCGCACTATCGAAGGGTAAACAATAGCGCATTATCGCAAGAGCACTCAGTTCGCGCGTCCAAATGAAGTCATCAAACGAATGAATGGCTTTGGTAGAGCGGCCTTCCCAGAGACACGGTCGCATTTTTATTGCTGTCACCTCTTTGAACAAATATTTGCCGATAAAAGGACGGGACATTATTGTAGCAATTTTTTTATCGAGTGTCTAATTGGTCTATTGAGGACCATTAAGCTAGCGATATGATCTATGAATTCTAAAGGTATGTAAAGTAAGTAATTTTCTAGGTATAAACCACCTGTCCAAAGTTTACCATACCTAATTATAGTTTGATTTGCCAATTTATATAAAAATCTGGGTAAATTAATAGATAATGTCTGATTTGAATACATGACTCATTATTATTATCATTATCCTAATTGAATAATTATGTAACTCTTTTATCATTGGCATTTTTATATCAACCTATATATTCACGTAGTAATTGAAAACTACTGAGAGTAAGGGAGAAACCTAAAACATAAATACCATATAGCTTACCTATAGCATACACTATCAAGGGATCCAGCTTTTTACTAAAAAAAAAAAGGAGAGCACTTACGGTGAAGAAAAACTAAACAAAACACCGTGAAGAAACCTCAAAACTCAATAAATTGAACATTTTGCCGATTCTTCCTGGAAAATACTTACAGGACTTAAATTTTCCATCGATTTTAGCTCATGTTACGGAAGGTAAAGTTTTTATTTTGGGTTCAGGTTGAACCTATTTTGATATAGTCCATTGCAGTAACTAAGTGAACCCAAAATAAAAACTTAACCTGTGGTGATAAAAAATCTGATTAAATTCAAAAGCATGCCTTTCCAAAAACAATAATTTGATTAACTCATCACAAAGTTGTAGGACTATGGCTCTACAACGATGGATTGTATTTATAAAACGAGAATCAAATCATAAGTCAAGTCTCAAGAATACTTAGATTGTGTTAATCGAAAATAATCCTTGTGTCATAAAGCCAGGTTCTAAATTCAATTATTATAATCTTTACTTAAAATGTGACACAAGTCTTGTTTGACGTATAGATAATACATAGAGTATGATTCTAACTAGTTCTATCTCAGTTATTTTGAGCCTAAAATTAAGACTCATTCTCTGCAAAGCATCAACTGTCATCGAAATCAGGCTTGAGATAACCAAATTATCATGTTTTTTACAACAAACGTTCTGATCTATTTGCATCCAATGGTTTCCAGATGATGTTTTGACTCTGACAATATTTTCGGTCCACCTCGTGCTGCTTTCAGCTGTGTGCTTACCACTCAAGAATCCATAGAAATTTTGGTCATCGCTGGCCTATAACGTACGGTGACGCAATACTATGTTCGTAAACATCCTTCATTATTAGCATTCATCGCCTTAAAGCCGTTGATTTTTTTTTCTTGTAGCGAAAATAGAGATAGATTTCTAGAGAAATCCAATTGAATCATTTCCTTTCTCACATCAATTAACATAGCATCCCTATGATTAGGCACATATTCTTTTAAACGAGGCTTTTCTTTCTGTAATATGCAATCATAAGATTCCTTGTTACCTTTGATGGCGTCTAATTTGACACGTAGACCGTAGACCGAAGCAATAAGATTAATTGCTCTATTAAAGACTTCAGAGTAAATGAGCCATTAGTTTACGAGACAGTATTCTGGTTCTTATAAATATTTTTATGTGGTTGTACTCTGTAAAAATAAATGAAAATCAATCAATAAAAGCCCTAAATAAGCTCTTTGTTTACTATATAATTATATATATTTCTATAATATCCGGTTGAATTGGTTTTTCCAACATACGATTCGAGATTCTTGTCCAGAATCATAAAAATACAATGTAGATTTAGTCCCGAACTTATGTTTATGACCCACAACCTATTTTTGTAGAGTCGATTTGATGTACACGAAATTAGGATAGAAAATGATAATTTATAAGAATACATGCTCCTTACTAATTAAAAGAAAAACCGCTGCTAGCCTGCTGGGAACCATGCTGGTAACTTCGAGGAAGTTTTATAGCTTATATTTTAGATTATATTTTTATTGTAATAAATATTAAAAGTTATGTAAGTACCTACCTAAACAATTAATAAACGAGCTACAATAAACATAGAAGATCTCACAGTTTCACAACTTGGCGCATTATTTGGCACAATATCCTAGAATATGCCCAAAAAAAAGATGACATTAGTGTTACAGATGAAAATTAAATTAAAGAGAAAGCATGTTGGTAACTGAAAGACCGAAGAAATAGGTACCAGGAAAAAGCTAATATTCCGCAGCCACCAAACTGGACCCTGGCCTGGGTAACACGGTGGTAGCTAAAATGTTACATGTATCAATATCATATCAAAATATGTACATACATTTTGATTTAAGCCATAATTTATTTTATTATTTTGTGAGTGGTATTTAATAAGGATCGTATGCGCCATATTAGTCGCCACAACTTAACAAGCAATAGTAATTTGTTTACAAGGTGATAATTTTCGAACAAAGTTGAGAAAATAGCCTCCTTGCAATTGGTAGCCACTTTCAGACCCTTACTCTACAAAATAGTTTTACTCATAAGAAGCTTGAAATAATTCTTTTTAGGTATTTTTATAGGTTAAACTAACTTTTACAAAGGTTTGTTTCTCTGAGCTAAGTGAAATGGAGTCTTGTAATGGACTGTATTTACTAAGTAAATCTAAATACCTACTTAGTCAAGAATTATGTAAGTAAGTACCTAATTTATGAAGCCATGTTATTTTTGACATAAAATAAGTAAAACCGTGCTCGCTATTATAACCTCGCTTCCATCCTGCGTTTCGAAGAGATAATGTTTTTCAGGGAAAAAAACTTAAGTTTCATTCCAAGGTAAGATCAAACTTTGTGCCAAATTTCACTTAAATCCAGAGCCATTAGAGCAGCGTCATTGAATTACAAACATTTACACAATCTTTCTAGAAGTAGGATTTGAAACCATAATTAAGTTGGTATTTAGAAATGGACACTATCTAAACGAAACATTTGTTTTTACCAATTTGATTGAATGTTAGATAGTTAACATTATATAGATATTTCATCCATGACATATTGACCGAAGTTGATATACCTACTTATGTGTCTTGAATATACGCAAGACGTCCAATTATATAAATAAATATATATGTCTATCCATCACTCGAATAAATAAACACACATCAGTAGGTAATTAGTTAGGTACCTCAGTAAGGAAATGCAGTCCAATCAGATTGTTTGAATTCTTATTAGAATAGAGTAGCCATGTAATACTTGGCATTACTTTGATTAAATCACTTAAAATATACTGTTTAACATTATGATGTTTATGTTAATAGAAGATGCGTGAAGCAACTATACTACCTCATTCTTACAAATACTTCCCTCAACTGCGGTACTTCTAAGTTACTTACATCGATAATTAAGTAGGTACTACAGCTCGTGAGTAAACATCCTTATTCATATTCAGGTATTTTTTTTCTTTTTGTGATAGAGCATTGGCACAGTCTAGAAACTTCAAGCATGATCCAAACCATTTCGCTTACAAGCGGTAATCAGAACTCGCCCCACGAATTGTAGAGACAAAAGTATTTTTTTAAATTCTTTTGTATTGATTGCTTTTATGACTAGCGAATTGTCTGCTTAGGTACCTAAGGTAGTGTCGAAAACCAAAATAGCCTTGGTCATATTTGAAGTTTGTTGACTGTACCTACTTAAAAATACTTAGTAGGTACATGTACGAGTAATCTTTAAGCGATGATAACTTTCTAGTATCCTACAATGAGTTTGAACTTTCGACGAATGCTCGAAAAAAATATGTCTTATAAAAATAATTTTGCTATTTCAAGTGTTCTACATTTTTACCACTAAAATATAGAACATAGACCAACATTTTAAATAATGCTTATTCTGAACATATATCAGAAAAAAGTTTTTTTATAGCTGAACCGACATGTTTCCGTCGTAATAGCGCATCAAAATTAACAACAGTTCCCGTAGACATAAGAACCTACTAATTATACCTACTAAGGTATAGGTACATATTATATCTAGTAAAAACCTCTAGATCTAATTTATAGTTCAGGTGCACATGCACTTGGTATAGGTAGGTGGGTACATATAGCTCAGAAAGGTTTCTTACGTATTAGACGTAGCTGAACACCGTGGCGGTGTATTTTTTTTCATAATTCAATTTATTTTGCCTTTCAAGTTCGTTCGATCGTTCATATGAAAATTCGATTGAGTCACAAACAAACGACACTCATCATATTGTATTCATGTCAATGTATTTTATAATGAACAAGGTTTTTAATTTTCATCTAAAATCATCAACATAAATTGGCAGATAGAATCCCAGAACGTGGAAGTGGATTTCAGGATTTAGGTGGGTATGTCTTATTTATATAAGTATTTTTTACAACCGAAATACAAAGTTATATCTATTAATATATATAAAAATTCCTCGAAGCTGTCTTATTTCAGATTTCTATTAAATAACATAGTTTCGATATTTGTACCTACACCGAAGCTCGGTAGAGTAGGTAAGCCTTAGGTACACTTATAAACTTTTACCACTGTGATTTTGTCAGTCTTAATTTGAGTAAATAAATTTCATTACAAGAAGCACCTGAGCTAGATTTTTTTTTATGTCAGTAGGTTTGCAAGCAGGCAGGTGGTCCACCTGTTGGTAAGTGACTAAAGTCGTTTATGAACATTAGCATTACCAGTGGGATTGTGTTGTGTTACTGACCTTTATAAAGCCTAGAAGGCAGAAGAAGATATCTGTTAGATTCATCGGTATATTTACTACAAAGATTACTATCTCTACTTACTTTTAAGTCACCTCCTGAAATCTTGGTCAAAATCCACCTGTTACGTACTACATTTTAACGTGCGCTTGTATCGATTGTTGGTGTATCCAGATGTCTACGTAGGTTCAGTTAACTTCAGTTACGTAGAGAGTACCAAATAGATTAGTAAATGTGGTCAAAGTATACTTGCTATTCTTTTTTTACCTTTATCGTATCTTAAGAACTTCTGCGCAACTATTATCTACAAAGTAAATAAAATTTACATACTTACTTAAATTTACATAATTCACTACATCTTACGTTTCGAATCGAAATTGTTTTTATTTTTATAAAACATTACCTACTCCTACCATGGTGCACTCACTACGCACTCACTACAAACCATTTTTTATTTCCTTAGGATACCTACATATTAATTATATCTTACTCATGCCAAAGTAAAATATTTTCATAAAGATCACTTGCTACCGGCTTCCTTATCTCAACAAACAAATATAAAAATCCCATAAGCAAGACGTCTCATTCGCATTCAAACGACAGATGTGATGATATTCGCAACGCGGGCGGTGCGGCGCTTGCGCAGGGCACGCGCGGCCTGCGCGTATCGTAAACACGATTTTTACTACCACTCGAACTCGTAAACGTCACGTGAATTGCACCGTTTGTAGAACTCCCAGTAAACACCGCTCAGATTATTTCGTATACGCCTCCGGGGCTAAGCCTCGATATAAATTGGAAACTTTATGAACGTTGCCGGCCGACGCACGTGGATTGTTATTATGCCGTTCTTTAGACGTTTATTGAACCATTATTGACTTGTTTAAAGTATCACCCATTTAATAGAGATAAAGGAGCCGGTGATTGTTTATGTCTTCATCGTGTGAGGATATAACGATGCGGACGGTTCCTTAGCGTCTAGATGTCTGCTAAGATTCGAACGTTGTGGTTTTATGACTGTAATTTTCCTTTTTAATGCGTCTGGTTTTATTAATGGTCGGTGGATTGATAACAATCAAATCATTTGTAATGGGAAGTTAATTATTTACGATTGATGTAAGTAAATAGTAAACTAGCTGGATTTATCGTAAACCAGTAGCTCTACCCCACGGCTACTGGTTTAATGATGAATACGTATCTATCAATTTAAATATAGCCTATCTATTGTAGTACAACCATTTAATTTACCGTTTAATTCTAGCTTAATTATATGTTTATTTAATTAATTTAAATTAGTATGGATCAATCATACCATAGACGGTATGGTGAATATTTATTATTATTATTATTGAATATTACGTTAAGGAACATTCATATCCTACATAGACATTTAGGATGGAAGGTAACATAATCAATTGAAGGTATTTATCATGAGAAAACTATGATGATGTATTCTCCTGTGAAATTGAAAATTACTCATTTAATAAGGTAGGTTCTATCTATAATGATGATGTGCTAGTTAAAGAAATCATTATGTACAGAACCTAATTTGGGTTTGTCATGAACAACTTTTACTAACTTGGGTCAACGGTTCTTTTTTTCAAAAAGTTGACATCTCAATTTTTCCACCTGTATGTCAACTTGCTGTGAATAAATTAAATTAAAATACTAAATAACAAATAATGTAAGTAATTGATAAATTATGTGAGTTTATTATTGTATGTACACATAGCTCCATCTAACTGAAAATGTTGGAAATACAAATTTACAATTGTTTCATTACCAATGAGAAATAAACGTGAATAGTAGATAACAATATTTATGTTACTTTTTAAATTATATAAGAATTATTCCATAAACCATTTTGAACATATAATATTTTTTTCAACTAGAGCTTAAATTACTGCCACCTACCGCCGACTAGCCACAACGAAACATAATAGAACTATCCAGTTTGGTCTTACAAGGTTAAACGCATAACCAACAAACAATAAAACCTGAATAAATTATTATAGTTGTTCCTCAGTAGTTTAAAAACAAATAAATATTTTACCACACATTATAACATGCCTCTAAGGTAGTATTGTTATAATATAACATGCCTCTGAGGTAATATTGTCATAATATTGTCTCTAATTTATTATTATAATATGAGTAGTAATATGTCACCTTTATATGAAAAAAGACATAACTGCCAATAGAAAAGCTATAACACGAACATAAAAGCAAATTTTATTGCTTTATTCATCATTCAGCGATATAAATTCATCAAGACAGTTGTTAATCGTAAAATAAATCTTATTACACAGTAAAATGATGTTTAAATTGACGACAAGCGTTTTATTTTCGTCATAACAATAAAATTTATTTTTACGAGCGCTCGAGCTCACTAGTGCGGCTTGGTGAAGCGCCATCTCGCGGCGATCGTTGGGACCACGACGTCACAGAACTTAGCTGACGTCATTCAATGGCGACTTCAGCTTTTACGATGGGTTGACAACCCTCGAATGAATGGAGGTGTCGTAAATGTGGATTTTGTGTGTGATCTTGTAGAACTTCTCTTTATTGGAATTTTATTAAGTAGATACCTTACTTGATTGCTCGTTCAGTATAACTATACTTAGTTTAACTAACTTATAACTTGGAGTAAGGTAGGAACTTAGATACCTACTTTCTTATTTTACTTATGTACTTACATACCTACCTGTCAAACTAAGTATTTAGGTATTAACGTAGCTTTGTTTATTTATCTAGGAACGTATCAGCTATTGTAACAGTTACTTATGTAAGTTGGTAGGTACCTATATAATCCATTTCTATTACCTATACAATGCTTATGATCCTATCTAAGTACCTAATACCTTCTGATATTTTAATTATTTTAGCTAAGCTTGTTTTTAATTAAGCTTGTTTGTCAGCATAGATATAGACGAATGAATGAGAACAATGAGAGGTCTATCTGAATAAATAGGTCAGGTTAAAATCCCTAAGTTTCAAGGTAGTTAATTAGGTAGTTTTACCTACCTATCAATAACAACAAGTAGTTTTTTGTTATGGAAAATATTTCTACCTACCTGTTCCTAAATAAATAATTTAATTATTATTTTATTTAAATTTTCATTTTAATTAATATTGTTAATTAAAGTTAAATACATGCGTAACTTTTTAAGGCAGGATACAAAATTTTAACTAACCCAGGCTCTTATTAAAAAACGAAAGCAATTAGCTAACATATAACTTATCATACCAAACATAGAGCATTACCCTTATAAATTATCTGAACAATAATAAACTAGGTAGGTAAGTAAGTAAAGTACAAGGGGAGGGGAAGGTAGAGATTGTTTCACCAAAGAAGTCCCATGAAATTAATAAAAAACGATCTTATTCCTTCCATGATAGAGGTGAGCCTAAGGGACTTCTTTGGTGAAACGATCTCTACCTTCTGCTTTTTTTTCAATTTTATCAATCAAAGCAGATAAGTGATATACCGTTTGTTTCAAAATTTATTTGAAAACAAATGTTTTACAACTCTACAAGTAATATCTAAATAGGCAGGTACTTATCGATATTTTTTACACATAAATACTTAGTTACAAAAACTTAATAAAAAAACACTGCTACGACTATTTTATCTATTCACAAGTCACAACTCTAGCTCTGTATTCTATCTAACCCTGCTCGATCCCTCGCGGGACAGTGTGACCTGCCATGCTGCACACATACAAAAATGTATTGTCTCCACGTATTTTCCTATCACATTAAAACTAAGCTAACTTTGCATAATTGTCTCATTCACGCACGTGCACTCGTTATGATCGCGACTAATGGTGTTGTCTCTTTCGCGCTCGATCGTCAAAATGGCCTCCAAACGAGATATTTTGAAGGAACGCCGCCAACTTTTGTTGCTGTAATGGGCGGAGCGTGCATGCACAGGTACGGACTCGGTCATTATATTGAAAATAAAACAGAATATGGTTTTCTCATTGAAATATATATTTTATTACTCAAAATTTTATTGCATTTAGGTATATTATTGTGCTCGTGGAAAGATAATTTAGTTAGATTTATTACTTAAGATAAGTATGTACACTTTTTATGTAACTTACGATACGTTACTTTAAAGTAAGTTATTTATGTATAATTTTTTGCACAACATACCAACCAACCTACTCGTGTACCATTTTTTAAAAACGTGCAATTTATTGTTACAATGCTAGATCGGAAGTCGCCTTCAACTGAGAAGAACCGCCAAGAATTTATATTTTTTTATTACTTATTATTTTTTAGACTGTCTGACAATGTTGGCTTTTTTCACGTTTTTTTCCATTAAATGTTTAACTATTTTTTAAGTAATATAAATAATAAGAATAAACACAAAACAGAAATAAAATAACAACAAGAGAAATAAATAAATAATGTCCATATAGTAGTAGTTCTAGATTCATCATAAAGCTAGTAGTCTAGTGTTTTAATTTTTTTATCATGTTTAGTATTGACGCCTGAATCTTAAAATTGCCTTATTGATTTTCTATCATGGTCACACAAACACCCTTACCCAATAGTAGCATATAAAAATAAACCTTATTTCATAAACCATATTATATTGAGGTTCACGGTTAAGTATTTGGATTTTCATCTTCGTTTAATATTTTTTACATGCATAGGATTAGGAAACAATAATAATAATAAGCTCACTTGGTTTAGGCCCGTGACTTCATGAGATCTACCGAAGTGTCCTTAATACTTCGAGATAAAAGAAAGTACATAAATAATAATAATAATGTCGTGTGTGAGGAATAATGTCTCAGTATATTCTCTAGTCTAAAGGCCCATCAGTTCATGTTCAACTTCAGTAATCACCAAGTTGCTGGTTCGTTCAGTAGAGAAAATTCAATACATGGTGGCTCACTAATAATAATACATAATAGTTTGAAATTTAAGGAACGAAAGGATATTCAGAGCCTGTCTATTGAGCGAACTATTGAAATAGCTTGTGTTGAGCTTGAACAATTCATTGTTATGAGCGTATATAGACCCCCTTTGGCAGTATTTAACTTGTTTGAAAAACATATGGATGAAGCATTGTGTAAACTTAATAATGTTAATAAAAATATAATAATTTGTGGAGATTTTAATATAAATTTATTAGAGGATAATGTATTATCTAATAGAATAAAATCCCTTTTCTTGTGCTATAATCTTGTAAATCTTTTTTTAGAACCAACTAGGATAACTTCTAGTTCAGCAACTTGCATAGATAATATATATACTAATCTGCAACCAGTTACTAAGTCAGTCTTTAGTCAATTAAGCTCGGATCATTGTGGTCAGATGGTCTCCTTTAATATACCTAGAAAAAAGGTAATAAAAAAAGATATTAAGTGTGTTCCTATGAGTGACAGTCGCCTTGAAAAGTTTAGAAACAATATTGTCAGTAAATTACCATACCTACCTTATAATGATAATGCAAATCAACTTTATAACTCCATTTTCAATCTTACCAAAAATGAGTATAGTTCCATATTTACCTCTAAAAATGTTAAACGAAAAACTGGTATGGTTTTCAATGATTGGGCGACGGTCGGTATTCATAGAAGCAGGAAAAGACTGTACGAACTATATAGTGAAAAACCGTATAATCATAATGCTGTTTTTCTGAATTATGTGCGTAATTACTCTAAAATATTTAAACGCGTTTGTGCCGCGGCTAAATCAATACATATAAGAAATAAAATAGAAAGTAGCCAAGATAAGATCAAGATGACTTGGAAAATTATAAACAGTGAAACTGGAAAGGTCAAAGTACATAATCATGAGTTTCGACTAATGATTAATGATAAATTAATTGAATCTGACCGAGATGTTGCTGACGCGTTTGAGTTATTTTTCACCGATATTCCAGTTTCGACTACCAAATCTCTTGATTCTTCTCCTACCCTCGCTCTATCATTACTAAGAGAAAATGTAACAGAATGTGCAGTCGATTTTCAATTTTCCCCTGTTAACTCTAGTGACATAATTAAAACTTTTAAATCCATAGATTTGAAAAATACTGTTGATCTATGGGGACTTTCCGTTAAACTTGTTAATTCTATAATCGATTGTATTGCGCCACATTTGGCTGTCACTTTTAATAAATGCATAGATTGTGGCGTATTTCCTGATCTGATGAAACATAGTAAAGTAGTGCCTTTATTTAAAACCGGTAGTACATCTGACCCCACTAATTTTAGACCGATTTCTGTACTACCGACATTTAGTAAAATTTTCGAAAAAATTATACTTAATCAACTATTGTTACATTTCAATAGTAATATACTGCTTCACAGTAAACAATTTGGTTTTACCAGGGGTCGCTCAACAACCGATGCTGGTGTTGAGCTTGTTCAGAATATTTTTGGCGCCTGGGAGGAGTCACGTGATACCATCGGTGTCTTTTGTGACTTATCCAAGGCATTTGATTGTGTACACCATGAATTACTGATCAGGAAATTACACCACTATGGTATTAGAGACATTGCACTCAGTCTTTTGAATTCATACTTGAGTGATAGAATTCAAAGGGTTGATGTAAATGGTAAAGTTTCCTCTGGGTCTTCGGTAACGATGGGCGTCCCACAAGGTTCTATCCTGGGACCTTTTCTTTTTCTGATTTACATCAACGACTTGCCTTACCTTGTAGAAAAAAAACATGAGATAGTATTGTTTGCTGATGACACTTCACTTCTTTACAAAGTGAATAGACATGATTTTAATTCTTCTGACGACGTAAACAATGCTATTTCAGTAGTCGTTGATTGGTTTACTATTAATAATTTATTGCTCAATGAGAAAAAAACCAAATGTATCAGATTCAGTCAACCCAATGTAAGACATTTGAACACAGACATTGTTATTAAAGGCGAAAAACTGGATCTTGTTGAAACAACCGTATTTTTAGGTATCACTTTAGATGATAAGCTACAATGGAGCCCACATATTTGTAATTTAGTGAATAGACTTAGTTCTGCAGCTTATGCAGTGAGAAAAATTCGTTCTCTCACTGACGAATCTACGGCAAGATTAGTTTATTTTAGTTATTTTCACAGCTTGATGTCTTACGGCATCCTCCTTTGGGGCAGTGGTGCCGACATCAATAGAATTTTTATTCTGCAGAAGAGGGCTATTCGCGCAATTTATAAATTATGTCCTAGAGATTCTCTTAAAGATAAATTCAAATCCATAAATATTATGACTGTGTCGTCACAGTACATTTATGAAAATTTAATTTATGTTCGGAAAAATATACAAAATTTTCCTAAGAACAGCGATACTCATAGCTTGAACACTAGAAATAAGCACAAACTCGCTGTACCTGTAACTCGGCTCAGCAAAGTGAGGGACTCATTCAAGGGGCAATGTATACGTTTCTATAACAAAGTACCCAAAGAAATTCAAGAACTATCTGTGTATAGATTTAAAAAATTAGTTAAACAAAAGTTATGTAAGAAAGGGTACTATAAAGTTTCTGATTTTATAGAAGACAAGAATGCATTTAAATGAAATGTTCGCTACACAAACTATTTCATTAAAATTTTATAAACTTTGTATTAGTAATTATTCATAAATAAAAAAGAACAAAGATCTATAAAAAATGTCCCTTGCTGAGTTTCTTGCCGGAGTCTTCTCAGTCCAAGTGTATTCCGAACCGGTGGTAGAATCATTTGTAACGTTCATAAGTGCCTATTAGGGCCTAAACTGAATAAATGATTTTTGAATTTGAATTTGAATTATTAATATTATATTATCGTCGAACGACGAAATACGCAAAATGATGATCCTAAATTAAGTTTTTCTCTGTATTCTTTAATGCAAGAGATTTAAAAAAAAAATATGTTAACCTAGTAGATTCGTGCCAGGGAACTATTATTTTAATAATTTAAAATTTTCTATGATAATTTCAGAAAAAAATCAAGAATATGTGTCTTTTTTAAATTGAAAATAGATTTTGCTCCTATTTTACCCATCCAAATAACTTGAAAATATTTACAGACATTTTCAGATCCAATACAAAGGGAACTATTTTGTTACTTTTTCAAAAAACCAATCTGTTTTTTTTTATAAAATTAAAACGTCCTTTTTACAAGCCTTTGTTCCTTTTCTCTCTTGCCCGTTAGTTTAGAGTGGGACAGGGTTATTTGCGTATATCGCCGCCTTAATGGCTTACACACAATTAATAAAAACATGGTTTTGTTTTTTTTGTTCGGTTAAGTATATCCCCTAATATTATATTTTTTTGTTCTTGTACTACATCGAGTAGAGTAATGTTAATAAGATATTTTAAAATATAGAGGGTTATCATAAACATTTTTTTGATATAAAGTAATAATTGGGGTCAGATTGCCGTGTGTGAGGAATAATGTCCCAGAATATATATAAAGATTAGTTTACAAAACAGCACAATTTAAGTAAATATTAATTTTTGTTAGACTTGCGTGGCATCTTGTCGTTTAACTATCATTTATTTATTGCACAATGTACATAATAATAGTTCGTATTTACTTCGTAAGCTATTTAAATTATTTTTAACACTGTGACATTAAAATGCTAAGTCTCATTATAAAAGTAGATTATTTCCAACTAAATACTCATGACTCTACATTTAACATAACATTTAATTTAATATTTTTTATTTAATTTGCCCGTCAAATACGCACATTTTTTTTTATTATTTTTAATTGTAACTATAAACTCTACCTATTATAGAGTGAAAAGCAATATATTTATTTGAGCGTGCAAGTTCGTCTCTGGATATAGGAATTTGGATGAAAGCGACCAATGCGTTGTGCGACGAACGGGCATTTGATCTTTCCTACTTCAATATAAATATTATTAATGTTTCTGTGTGAAAATATGTCAGAAAAGTGTTAAAATAAAGTGTGATTTAATAGTAGTTTGTTTAATTTCAGTGCTACGTTTATAAAATCATTTTATATCATTTAATTTAAGAACTGTGTTTGTTCTAACGTCCGCCATTACGGTTCTGCGTTGAATTGGTGACGCTCCGCTATTGTGTGAGATCGATAGCTTTACATCTGTCCCACTCTCACTTATGGCAATAAATGTGAGTGAGAATGGCTGAGATTTGAAACTGTTATTATAGGAGTTCTGTAAGTTAAATTATTTAGAATATGTGATTATTAAGTTGTGCCTATTAAGGTTATTAGGTACCTATTATTATAAACTAATCCTAGTTAAATTCCTTAAGGTAACTAATGAGGTAGTATCGTGAAAACGGAATATTTAACGACATTTCACTACGTAGATAAATAAATAAATATAATAAATAATGTAGATCATACAGTTGACAATACTAGTCGTATAATCAATAAATATAATCAAACATTTTTGACAGCGTGTACCTATGTAAAAATGTAACGCTTGTAAGTAAACTTAGTTAGCCATACTTTCCTAGCCATACTTAAGTTCTTATCTACTAAAGTAACCTCACTCTCCATGGAATGAAAAAAGTAGAGTTAGCAAAATTAATGACATCTGAATGTCATACTTTTTTTTAATTAAGAAGGTTTAATAAATATTGAGATTTCATCTACTTAATCAATTCTGCCGTCGTTATTAAAAAGGGCACAACTAACATTTTGTAAATATTGAGAAAATCGATGTTAAAATATTGATGTAAATAGTTGCATTTATATAGTAAATATAAGACCATAGCAATATTTTATATTATTATAATTCTATTTTTTTTTTTGAGATTTTTGAGTTTTAATTCCTGATTTCGAATAATATATAACTCAATTTCATGAAAAATGTTAGTTGTGCCCTTTTTAATTAAAACAGCAGAATTATAGACGCATGTACCTACGTAGGTACCTACGCACATTAAAGTTACAAAAAGATATAAAAGTATAAAAAAACGATATTAAATTGATTCTTGTTGCCACAGCTTGTTCAAACCCAAGCAAATTGCTTAGTAATACGCTTCGGCCTTGTTACTGCAACGAAATTAAAAATTGATTGGGCAATTTAAATTCGTAATCACGTTCTTCGTTTCCCGGCCGAGTCCGCGGACGGCAAACGCTAATTTTACCAACGTAAACCAGTTAAATTTGACCCCCAAATCTGTGATTCAAAAGGAACTATAAATAAGAGAAATGTTTCAGCATGGATTTCCATAGGCACAGTTTAAATGGCCGCCTCATTTTAGGTTTGTCGGAGTGGGTCGAAATAAATATTCGGATCTATTAATATTTTGTCAGCATAGAAATTTGCGTATCTCAATGGTAGCGATGAGATCAAAATATTTATACATCCTACCAAGTGGATATTGTCTTCAGAAATGGATAAGGAGTGTTAGTTTGTTTGCTTTCTGCCTTCGGCGGCTTCATCACTCGCCATAGTTGAACACAAGCCATAGGTAATACCTACATAGGTAATCATGAAATAGATAGTTAAATTATTAATTTATTTACTAAGGTTTAAAATGTAGTTAAGTAGGACTGAACGTTGTTAAAATAATATAAAATATTATGGTGATATTTAAATATCTATACTAATATTATAAAGGTGAAGAGTTTGTTTGTTTTTTTGTTTGTTTGGTTGAACGCGCCTTTTTATCCCGGGAAAACATAAGATCCCTCGGGAACGCGGGTGAAGCCGCGGGGCGAAACCTAGTTATATATAAGTTGCCTATAATACAATCAAGATATGACTGTAGGGCCTAAAAATGGATAGGTAAGCATTACTGATTGCGCAATAAATGCAGCAAATGATTATGAACAGCAAATAAATAAAAATATCGAGTGTGGAATGAGATATTGGTACCTAATCAACGGTAAATTAGTAATTCACCTAAGGTATTTGTGAAAATACTTTTATAAGTTGGTTGGTGTTGGCTGGTAGTTGCAATTAGCAAATGTTATGGTCTGTTAGTATGTTTTGTTTTAATTGATTTTAGAAATTTGACTCCATTTTGAAGATAAAATAAAGGTTTCTCACCTTAACTAATGAGGTGACAAATCTTAATCTTCTGCTGGATATAAAGGATTTTAGTGGACAGTTTTCACTTGTATATTTGCCAGAAATGATAATAATGTATAATAAATGTTGGTATAAATATGTCTATAAATAAATCAACTAAATCAAATCACGCTGGTGTCAACGAATCAGACAGCGCTTTAAGTCAGTCATCGCCTAGTGGGTTCGAACTCTTCGAACGCATAAACCCCGGACATAAACTGTTACTAAAAATATAAATATTTCGACGGATATCGGTCGCGGCACGTGCGGCGCCGCCGCTGCGCTTTAACATTCAACTCCTGCGCACCACTGTTTGTTTTCACACATCGCTTGGGACCAATATTTGCGTGATTGTTTTATTAATTGAACCCATAACATGCCGGAATGCCGGTTATGATGTAACTAGTCGATTTCAAGGGTAAATGGGTACCTACCGTATGCAAATGAAAACCATGTAATTACCTCCTCATTTAAATATCTAAAGGTAACTTTATGTGTGATTCTCTCTTAAGTAGGTATTATTCAACGTAATAGGAATGAACGAATATGATGTTTTTATATTTAAAAGTTAATACAAATTTCGTAACCTAGGTCTAGGTAATTGTTAAGTGTATAGGATCAATATCCTATCTTACGTCTATTAATATTTAATATTTTAATTCACCTACCTAACTTATACCTTATATTGAATCACCTTAGAAACACCCTTATAATCCACGAAATCAAGCAATTATAGAAATGGTATTGTAATAACAATAATACCTAATCAACAAAAATTTGTCAACCATTTTCATGGTATAAAAAGAAAATGACGGAGTTAGAGCCGACTTTTACTTGCAGAGTACTGCACCAGCCCACTATTATTCGAATGTGTTTTACATACACTTGGAACGCTATCTCCTAGTGCCAATGTACTGGAAATAAAACAGATATGCGTCTCTGTGCCTGAGTTGGAGATACAATAGGATCGCAGTCTGTGATAATTTTGTGTAAGACCACCACCATTGTTTAGAGGCTTAGTATGCCGTCGGTCACCTGTATTTGTATAGAATGAAAATTAATTCCTTTTCCTCGTCTTATTTCCTAGGATTTATTGGTATGGTAATCTATGATCAATTTGTTTGGAATAAGATAATTCAATCATATTGTTTACTACGTGTTTGTAATGTGACAGTGATTTAATGATTTAATAAGAAATGTTCATAGACGTGACTGCTTCATATAAACGATTACATTGTTAATGTGTTGTCTATTGTTTTCATTTCTCGACTGTTTTTTTGATAGGAATTTAGTTAAATATAAAGTGATTTCAATAAAACCGTTTATTTATATACCTACAGTTCTTCACTTTTTATCTGAGTTAAAGTATGACAGGATCAATACCATACATTATTATAATGTTTGAGATTTTTATAATGTGGCCCGGAATGTTGTGTTACTTTTTACTTACGCGTAGAGCATTGCGATAGTAATTTATATTTGTTTTATCTTTCTACTAGCTTCCGCCCCGCGGTTTCACCCGCGTCCCCCAGGGATCTTATGTTTTCTCGAGATAAAAAGTAGCCTATGTTCTTCTCCGTATCATAGACTATCTGCATACAAAATTTCATCGCGATCGGTTCAGCGGTTTAAGCGTGAAAAGGAAACAAACAAACTAACTTTCACATTTATAATATTATAGTTAGAATAGTTAGGAAATTAGGATTAGGATACAAACGATTTACATTATAGAGTTACTTATATATTAATTATATGGTTAGAACCTTTATCAAAATTCAATTTAACTTGTAACTATAACTGTCATGCCACTTATAATAATGATAATTTTTATTTCAACTTCATAAGGTATAGTGTATTAAAATTTGGAAATTGTTTCTCTATTTCTCACTTACTTAAAGAACTTATTAATAATCTAGAGTAAATGTTACATTATACTCTAGCGTATGGTTATTTCAGTTTAAGATAAAAGGTGAACTTTGAGAAAGCAAAAAGAAGCCAGCACCCGGCGCCGGTCGGAGAAGCGTCGGCTGAAAATATCCTGCCACCCTCGCGTCACCGCTTGTAGAGTCGGCTTACATGTAGGCAAAAATAATGTTTAGTTTCTGATTTATTATTGATATTTAGATATATTTAATATATACTTTATGTAACTATTATTCACATATAAGTATAAGATATACACTAGGTACCAGGTATACCTACGTAATAGATAGACGTTAAAAACAAATTTACTGGACTTACAATCAGATCTTGAAGAATTTTTCAATATGTCTTTAATAACAAATACCTAAAATAAACGATACAGAAATTATTCGTTATTGGTAGATTGACAAAAACTAAAACGTAAAATTATTTCAGAATAAAGGGCTTATTATTATTATCTCATTTATTCATATATTTCCTATTAAATTACATTTTTAAATACAAGTTATAAAAAAATATACATTCAAAAATATAAAAAAACAGTTCCCCACCGGTATCGGGAACAGCGTCCTACTTACTGGTGGTCAAGGCTCCAGATAGAGGAACTTCCTCACTATGCGTGCCGTCTCCAGGAGCACTGCCTTCTGAATTTGGCCCTTGATCTAGCCGCCTAACGCGAACCTCTTGAGGTATTTGTCAAGGCTCTTGGCCATAAGGTCATGGGCTGAAACGATTATCGGTACAATGGTTGGTTATTATGATTATTATTATTATAAGGTTTAAGCTTATGTGTGGTTGTATATTCTGAGGAAAAGAGTTCCACAGCCGAACAGCTTCTACAAGGTAAAACTGAGCAAAGAAGTGGGAAGCATGACAAGGAGTGTTCACTTTCAGATGGTGTGAATAAGAATTGAGAAGAAAATGTACCTACCTACGTAATTGAAATAATAAATTATATAGGTACTCACCTAATATCTGTCAAATTCCAAATTAAATTGTTAATTGTTTATTGACCTATTTAATGTTTAAAATAATTAAGAGTGTTTAGGTACTACTTAGATAGGCGCTAAATAAAAATCATACCAATTTTATTTCCAATATAAAAAGATACCTATTATTCACTAAATTTACCAAAAACATAAAACAAATACATAATACATATTTGCCTAATAAAATGATATCACTATTAAACTGAACACCTGAGCTGAACACAATGTTCGCTGGTCGGGCTGCTATTCGACTGCTTTGCGATAAAAGTCGGCCATTTTTGCTCCTTGTAAGCCGACCGCGTGGGGCCCCTCCCGCGAGAAGGAGAGGGGGGAACGAGCCAGAAATAGCCGCTATAAATTGATACACTTAGCAAGTGAATATAGCCCTTATATCTTAGCAATAAGAGCCACGATAGGTATCGTTTTATACAAGTAGCAGTAGTATACGGGCTGTTTATGTAGCTGAAACTGGCGCTTCATACACCGACAGCGTCACCACCATCACTTTCATTATTATTGGGCGATTCACGGCGTTTACTCGGCATTCGCCGAGAATCTCGGTTCCGTAGTTCAATTAAAATGTGGGTGATTGTTATTTCTATTGTTTCCTTACTTAGAATATATTTTTACTTGTGTTCATGATTGTATTATTATTGCTATGGGAATCAAAGTGAAATACAATTGGAAAATTGTGTTTACTGTTTAATTTTATGACAGTGATTTAAAAGTTCGCATACTTACCATGCATTGACACTGATCACTTTTAATATAACCGTTTATTGCAACATCAACATAATGTGTACTCCTTATAAGGTTATCTTATAATTTTACTTCATATTGTTTATTTTTTTTTCTTTTATCACTTAATTTATAATATTTCATAGCAATCAAGCACATACCTAGGTGAAAACTTGTAAAGGCTTGTAAAATTATTTAGATCTATTGTATTTTACTATTAAAATAATATGTTATGAATAGCTGTTGGTTTTCCGAGAAATAAATAAATTGCAATTGCCTTGTAAGATGGACAAAAACAACCTTTACTTCAGTGTCGTAGTAATTGATTGACCCCCTTTCAAAGTCATATACCTACTTAGCTGGATTTCATGCATTAAATTAACCAAACATATCATGCAAACCAAGCTCGAATTCATTTGATCTCAAAAAAGTTAAACATCTTTCTAATTCTTTATCACTTATGACAAATACTTGGCAGCATGTAATGCATTATTTGTAGTTGAAACTATAATTATCTTTTTTACTAGGTAGCTACTATACATAGATACTTTATCTACTTCACACGCTATTTCGAAGTGGTTACCGCAATATGCGCAGAACCTACGTTGCGAATCGTTCCAGAGACCTCATTTTGGTTTTTGGCCAAACCCAAACATTTTGTCCATTTACGTTGATAATAGCCCATCCTTATTAAATTTATACTGTATACTGTTAAAATTTCAGTTGTTTAATTACTCGGAATTTTGGCCCAGGGAAACCGTAATGGGCACACTGTGCGGACGCAGCGGAATTAGGTGGTTAGACCAACAGGGTGTATCGTTCTACGTTTAGGACGAGTTATTTCCTAAGCAAATTGTATCTTTTGTAGTTTATATTAACTTTATTGTCATTTGTATATACGTAGAATGTTTTTTGTTGTATATACCATGTCAATGCATTGCTGCTTCATTCTTTTCCCTATTAATGTAAGCACTCGTAACCGTTGTTGAGACGTTCCGCGTTTTATGTTATGAGTGTGTCGTAAAATAAAAGTGCATCAAAACGAGCCTCCCGTTTGCATTGTCCGCGATTAAAATCCAACCAAGCTCAAAATACTGCAACTTACACGTACCGCGTCGGTATATAGGGTCTCTTCGACCAAGTCGCGTTGCCAGGGTTCCTTTACGATTATTTAGTCGTAAAAATCAAAGTTATAGGCTATTTACAACCGTAACTGTATGTTAATCTTTGTTTTACGAGTGTGTAGTGGCTTATTATTTAAACGTTAATCACTTAACACTTTGAGTTCGTGTATAGTCGGTTTTATAACCTCGTATTTTGATTCTTGACGAGATTACGCTTCATTTGAGTGAATTTATACAGTGTCTGGTATTTTTAAATCGCGGCAAAGTTTATTGGCAGCACCATTATTAACGATTCATTCCAATCTGATACAAAACCGAAGCTATCGGAGGCGTTACAGCCGTAAATACATTTTATTAACATACCTACATGTAAAGTTAGGTACTTACATTTTTATTATATACCTACCTAATATAAAAAATACAAATAAATAGTTTTTTATTCATAGGAATAATTTTGGGTGCTACGAAAATTTCGTAGCTCGAAACTGATGACTATCTCTATGTTATTTATTGTCGGTACCTATGTAGGTACCTACATATCGATTTATGCTATGTATAAATATAAAAATACGTGTGGCACTCGGGGACTGCCGCGGTAAAGCTATTGCATAGCATTTTTTTATCAACTTATGCAATTATAATAATTTATTTATTTTTTATTTAGGCAGTTTTTTTTTTTTTTATATTAATACATAGATACCTATACACCTTTATACCTTCTCACAAACAACATACACACACATACATACACGTTAAGTGAACGCGAATGCGAACGCTTATCGTGTATGTATGTGTGTGTGGGAGTTGTTAGGTTGTTTCGTTACGGTTTTTTTTTTTTATCAAAATATCTTGATTCGGTCTCAAACCCGCGATAAAAGCTATACAATAGCTTAATAATAGGTACCTACTAATATGTGGTTGTCCTAAAGATATTTTCCTAAAAGATCAATGACGACAGGCCTATGTGTTAATTATTTCGTTCCAACCTATTGTATGGCCTATAGAACCTAGGTCAAAGCGTCATAATTATCTCTATTACATTTGTTCTTATAATATGACATTTTCTATCCAATATCTAATTTATACATACCAAATAGTTTAGATAATAGATACCTTTTTTATTTAAATAGAAAAACAGAGGATGGTTTCATGTACTCTTTTATATGGTACCGTCAAGTAATATTATTATTTATACAGACGACATAACTCATTTACCCAGTTTAGGTCCCGATGATGGCCTTTACGAGCATTATAATTAAATTTACCACCTGATTTTAAAATAAGAACGTAAATTTTCACACCATTGCGGTAATTTTATATAGGTACTCATGTACATTTTTGACTAGCAAGACTATCTGAAGCAAGTTATGCTATAAGACTTGATAGATAAAACAATTAATATACATACTTAAATGGTGGCAGAAAACATCAATATTGTTACTATAATTTGCACCGTAGAATCTCATTGGAACAAAGACATTAAACACTAATGTCAGGACCTCAGACAATATTCTACACATCGTTCAGTGTCTTATAAATCTATGCTCTCGTATGCTAACCAAAACAGCATAAATACTTAATGTGTTATTGGAAATTCAACTCTATCAACATTGCAGAAGATAGAATATTGTGAGCGATTGATAAGGAGTTATTTATATGCAAGAGGCGTCCATTTTAAATGTCGTTGAATTAACTGCGCCGACGCATGTGATTGCATCGCAATTTGCGTTGTTATTTCTTGAAGGGAGTGAGAGTGAGTTATATGGCAGTATTGACTCCCTTTAAAAGATTTGATTGGCTGCAGATAACGTACACTTGCAATATATTTAAATGGTTTATGTTGTGGTCATTTAAATATGTAATGTGAAAAATAATTGTTTACAATTAAGTCAGCTGTTTGGAGGTCGGACAACGACCTCACTGATTACGTGACAATAATGAGTAGCTTATTTATTATGTGTTTTTATTTTTAATTTTCATTTTACACCGTGTGGTTTACCACAGTTATATTGCTAATTTGCTACACAATATCTTCGTTTCATTTTTACGAAAAAACGAATTTCAGTTTTTGGATGTTAAAATTAAGTTATGCGAAAATTTGTATTATTTTATATTTATAGAATCAATTTTTTTATAAACAATATATTTATATAAACATTCTCTGTTTTCCCAAGAATCTTTGCACAAAAAACATTAGTTGTTAGAAATTCTGCACCCATAGTTCGTCTCAAACGTTGTAAATTCTAACTACACAAGATATACAAGTGAAAAGGTCTAGTTTCCGTGTACAAATTCCACGGTGCCTTGTTGCTTTATCGTCTCTGTAGTCACCGATACATCCTTTTATGGGGTCCATAAGTTGCCAACTCACAACTATTTCTAACGAGCTCGTCGTTGTGTTGTACCAGCTTTATGGACTTTTATAACTGGTTGTTTCGTTTATAAAGTGAGGAAAAAACGTTGCGAAGAATGTGGTGATGAGTAAATAATACAATGAATAGGATGATTGATTTACTAAAACTTTATTTTCTCACATTAATTAAAAAGTTACGAACGAAATAAACTGTGGAATCCACATTTGATGGTCATATTTATATTTAATGAAACTTATCAATTTATTAGCGAGAGAATAATTAACGGTTAAAAATAAAAATAAACAGCCACAACGAAAACCCAATGACAGATCAAAACAAAGCCACCAGTTATTTAAGGTACAAAATAAATCGGTATATATTTCGGTCACGTCCATTTTACAGTCGTGACACGGAATACATCACGTTGAGATAAAAGCCCTTCGTATCGTTGCCTGTGCCCACTCATGCTTGTGTTTGTTAATAAAAAAACTTCAACCACTTTAGCACTTAGGTACTGAGGATGCGCGTGATTCAACGCGATGAACTTATGGTATTTTAAAGTCATGTACCTAATGGAATTATTATTAGTTAGTGTTTGTAATTAGACAACTTTTTGTTTCTTAGTAGCTACGGGGAAAGGTATTTGAAGTTGTAAATAATGTTTGATGTATTATATCAATCCACATCAATTAGTACCTGTTTATTTTCTTTTTCTAATTGAATGTATGAAAGAACTACGGTAATGATCGACAATAAGTAGGTACGTAGCTTTATCCTGCAGAAAAATAGTAGGCAAGGAAATATCCTGTGGCAACAAAACCCTAGATCAGTCAAAAGATGGGAGATGCAGTAAATTCAAATTCTGTCACTGAAACACACGTAGGCGGATCCGTGGGCATACCAGTGAAATAAATGTACCTAAACATGCATCTGTAAAACGATCAGATACCTAAGCAAAGAAACATAAACCACTGGGAGACTAGACACAAAAAGGAGCTTCGCAAACAAGAATAAGTTGGCAATAATTTATTCAAGTGTGAGTTATGTTGTATTAAGTTTATGTGGGCGGAGTGGGGAGTGCGGGGGCCGCTATATGCAGCTACGGAGCTCTGAGTTATAGTCCTATGGCTCAGGATATCGTGCGCAAGATTCTCAAACTTACACATTGAAATGCACCTAAGTAGGCTACGCTTGTAACACAACGGTCGCAGAAGCGAAACTGTTTCGAAATTATTTTGAATCTTAATAATGTATCTAGGGTAAGTATTTCGCAGAAAAGCGGTAATATTGGTAAGGAAGAAAAGGTATATTCCAAATAATAGCTAATGTGGCTAATTAATGAGACCTAAATATAAATAAATGAATAAATCATCGTCGTCAATACGTCTCAATTGAGCTTCATATCTGCTACGAAAAATGCTACGAATTAAAAAATATATATTTAATTTTAAATTTCATGCGAATATAAGTTTCACGATTACAAAATGGAAACATAGTGCAGGTATCCAAACTTTAAATAAGAAAATTTATGTTGTGTGATTATGTGTTATTTAGGTACAAATTTACATTTACAACGAGCGTTTAAGCTCTCTTATTCACGCGTGTCAATGTGCTAGAGTTCTTAATTTAGATTTTAACATCACTTGTTGGATTATTCATATTCAAAGACTAAATATTCTGAAGCAGAAGGGAAAAGATTTAATGATTCAAAAACATGATGCGTTGTTTCGCATTTTAAGGCAAATATGAGTCATAAAATTCAAGCTTAACTCTGGTTTTTATCTAATAAAGGTAAATCTACCTTTTTGGTATGGCAACGTACAAGAAACATATTATTAATGTGTTATAAAACTACCTACAGTATCTTTATAGTACCTATAGACCTAACTACATATAACTTAAGATAGAGAGAAGGTAGAGATATTTTAGTGCTTATTAAATAACTATTGAGGAAGAAACCTATACGTTATATTGGATTTAGCTGCTCTAATGAAGCATTAAAGTGTAAATTACGATGTGAAAGTTTGGAAGCCACTGCATTAAAGTTTACACTAGCTACATGCTGCCAAATGACTATAGATGGATGTGACCGTCCTGTCTGTGAGTAAATAATTACAAGCCGATAAATCCAACTTACACGTAGAATTGTATACAATTATCAAGACTATCTACGCTGGTTGTTTTTTTAATGATTTATTTATCAAGGAACAAGTAAGAATATTTTTGGTAAATTTTTAAACTATTCCGAAATAAGAGGGTTATAAAAAAATATAAAAATTTTGTTCATTAATTTGTACATTGCATTTCCTACCTTGTTTGTGCCTCAAGCTTCATCTGAGATGGAACGGTCAGTTCTTATTACATAGACGAACATATCAAACTGGTAGGTATGTATAACACTATAATAAATTAATCCACTCAGATTTCCAGATAATACGTTACATTTCACTAATAGATTTAAAGTCAAGCGTACACTAGAACGATTATTTCGAGACTAAATTCCCGACAACAAGTTCTCTCTAACACAATAGCCTCAAGCGTATATTTAAGTTCAATAAATAAAAACAAAAACATTGGAAACAAAACGTTTTAGGCTTTTGGGGATAGGATCGCATTCGCGGAACACAAAAAGTCCGAAAAATATTCGAATAAAAACTACTTTGTAACAAAAACTATATAACCCTTACAGTTTCGGACAAAGATCGGTTTTTTAAAAGGTCTCTAGATGGGTTAACTGCCATAACTGTTACTGACCTTGAACAAAAAGAGTACAATATGTTTTTTAACAAATATCTAAGGATACCTTTCTGTAATTTATTTCGCTGATAATATTTAAAGGATCCCGCAATGTTTGCCCTTGTTCCAACAGATTTTATTACACCGTAAACCACTAAAAAGTACCTTGTTACTTTACCAATGACAATGTCGAATGCGTTCAGGATCATTTTGCGTGTTAGGAAACAATGGTTAGAAAATAATTACACCTTAGGCTATTTCAAAAGAAAGTCTTTCACTATAACAGAACTGCATTGTTGCGCAAAATATTAATCAATGTTTAATGTTTTTGCCGTTGTATTGTTAACAATGAGGACATTATTGCAAAATATAACAAATGAAAGTTGGATTTGTACTTTTTAGTTCAGTTTGCACATTTTAGTGACTACGTTTGGTATACGATGTTGTAATGACGTCGGTTAAAAATACTAAAAAAAAGTTTTAGTGTCTATAAATTCATTAAAAAAATATGTGAAAAAAGTTTAGTCATTCAACCAAATTGACGATTTAAATCCACTTGGTAAGTGAACTTTAATATATCATTCAGTAAAAAAAATAGAACTTATTCTACATAACTACAAGTATTTAGTCCTTTCTAAGTTATGACCTAATTAAATCGCAAAATCCATGCGTAATATCAAGTCATATAATTTAGACCCTCTGCCAACATCGTGCTAAGCAGATGTACCAGTACCAGGTAACAACTGTACCTCTATAACTCAGCACTCAGTCGGTAGGTTATATATAGCTACATTTGCATATCTAGTGGCTAGCACGTAGGCCACAAAGCCGCCTAATGGACCGACAATCGGTGCTACATTTCATAATTATTGTCTATTTTGACTGGACAATATCGGTAGCTTACGGGATCATGCGCGATGCGGAGGTCGCGTTAGATACCGCTTGGTCAGATGAATCCTAAAACATTTGGGGTCTGTGGGATTTATTGCGGTAAATTGTGTAGATAAATCTCGTTGGCATTTCTCTTTCAGATTTGGCGCTTAAAAAGTTTTTGTATGAAACGTCATTCAGAAAATGTATCGGTACCAATATTTTTAATAATGCTTTTTACAAAGTACCTACTTATCTGTTTTAGAATTTAAACGATTAGGTGCAAATTAAAAAAGTTTATTTGGATTTATAAAGTACTTAACGATGTTTGGTTTCCACCTTCGGTTTCCAAGTTCGGCAAAAGGCATAATTTTATCGTTAAGCATCAGTCTATTCATTTCCCTCAAATGTTGTAGAACTTATCAATAATGCAAATAGGTACGCCATACTTCATTATT
Organism: Tetheella fluctuosa; assembly: GCA_951216915.1. Classification (NCBI taxonomy): domain Eukaryota; kingdom Metazoa; phylum Arthropoda; class Insecta; order Lepidoptera; family Drepanidae; genus Tetheella; species Tetheella fluctuosa. Next base: position 4,971,975 of record OX578226.1, read on the forward strand.
TTGTTCTTACTTAATTTTAAGACTAGTATTCACAAAGCCTTCTTGCTCCGGTTTCCAATATTATAAGATTCTATGATTATAATTCCATTGCTGCGATCTCGTTGATCAATCAACAATGGGTTCGCATTGGCCGAGACAGTTTTGCGGGGAGTATCTACATTTTCTATTGGTATCCGTAAATTAAACAGAATTTCAATAGTTTTAGTATTCAATACGAGGTGAGTAACAAGAAGTGACTTGGACATCATTATCAGGCGTTTGTTCGACGTATCAGTATCACAATACCGTTGCCAAATGCGTACTGACTTACGATGGAAGTCACTTTTAGTGCTACACTTATTATGGTGCTATGGTACTAATATAGTGTACTTAATGGTTTGCTTCTATGATATAATATGTACATGTACCTATACAAAACCAGTTTTTTTTGCTCCAAAAAAATTATTTCTATTCTATAAAGTATATTTTCTTTATCTATATTTTGTATTTTTCTATTCCATGAATTGTATATGACATAATTGCGCACTGTTTTCGAGACTAGAATTTAATTATATAATACCTATTACCATTTTTGATAAACAAACTAAGTACTACCTAATCATAAAAAGATAATGAGATATTTTATTAGATATTTTTTTATTGACCAATATATGAACAGGATGCAACTTAATTATTAATCAAAATTCATACAAAAACATACAATTAATGTTTGGACTGATATTACTGACTCGATGTAAAATATTCGAGTGATACCTATTCTTGTTCCTTATAGTTAAGGTTGTATAAGTATCTATCTAGCTACATAACTATGTAAATGTAGATTTGGCAGTATGGGTCGCCTCATTACACTTAATTGGAGGGTCATTCGCGGACGAACATTAGGGTCCTGATGGGTGGTTCCAACGCTAAAATAGTCCCACTAATGTTACGACGAAAAGTTACAACTGCTTCGGAATTATTTAGACTGTAAAAAATTTATAAGTAGAGAACCTTTTAAGAATATTGAGGTTGTTTTTACCTACCTACATAACGTTTTAGGAAGGATTTTATTGAAAGTTTATCGTCTACTGCTATATGAGAAAATTACCTATGAAACTTTAGCAACGTTAATAATTTCCAACAATTGGTTCTGGCTATCACTGATTAAAAAACAATAAATTGCTTAAAAGATACTTTGCCTTTACCGGATATTTTTCTCAAGCACTTTACCTAGCTTAGAATATTTAAACCACCTATCCTTTAAAAGGAAAACAATTTCTCGCTTACTTTGCTTTCAAACAAGGGAAATATGTGCAGGCATATTAGATAAGACTTTACAGGAAGTCGCTTTAACCGCTTTTGTTTCCGAGAAAATATACATTTTTCATAAACGCCTGAGGGGACATGCGAGGCAAAATTACCTGTAATACGTACGATACAACGGTCATAATTGCCTGATTATCATGCTAAAGGTCGAATAAGGCACGTGAGGCTGAAACAAATCCCTTTTAGCGCAATTTACAACAATTTATAAGACATCAGTGCCCTCAAGATGGCGGTCTATGTTGTCCCTACTTAGTTGAAGGTAAAGCATGGGGAAGTTACAGGTTCGCTTACACGGGACTACAAAATGGACTTAACTACTTTGTATTATGTTTAGTAGGGTTTAGTAAACCAACTTTTACGGGTAGATAATTTAGTGTAACATAAAAAATGTCTTACTCTGTGACACCTTTTGTGTTTCCCTGGCGTACGTTGCAATGCATAACGAGTCACCAAATTTTTCATCCAATTTTTCATCGCAATCCATTCATCGGATTGCGATGAAAAATTGGATGAATTTCATGTATTGAATATCATAAACCTTGCTAAATATATCCTGCATCACAGTTTGTTAAATCTTAAAACATAACTAACTATATGCTGTAGAAGTAATATTTTAAAATCCTCCATGAACATTGTTCATAAAGCGTAGGTTCAACGCTCCAATATGGAGAGTTAACAATCAGCTTCGCATACGATTGTTACTAAAACCAATCAGAGCTATATTTGCAAACATGTACCATCGCACGCTAAACGAAATTAAAACCTGCCTCGCTATCACAATTGGCAATAACCAATCTCTTATCCGAACATATCTCTATAGACCTTTTAACATAAACGAAGCGCGGCCGCGGGCGGCGAACTAATCTCCATAACTTTAATCCCTTAACCCTCACAGTACCAGGAATCCAATCAAACAGTACAACCACCCTCCCCCCGCCGCGTTTTCAAACCCCTCCACCCCCTCACCCACGTCTCGCCTACGCAGCCTGTCCCGAGTAATTATCAAAGCTTTAATGACGTCATAAATCGAGTGTATAATCTAATCTGGAAAAGCCCCGAGCTCCAGCGCGCGGCTTAATGGTGTGAAAGCTACCTTATCTCCCGCCATGTGTGAATAGAGCTTTATACGCGGCCGCCTGAAAGCTCGCGCCGGGAAACTTTGGAAAAATATGTCGTAGAACATTCCAGATAAGAATGTGGGACGTGGAACGCTTTCAAGTTTAATAGAAAATCGAACATTATCGTAAAGGAGATGTCTTTGCTAACAAATTCTTTCAAAGTGTATCTAGTAGAGTAACTACATAAGTACAGCTTAAGTACACGCTAAAATGATTATAGGACGCTTTTCAACACTTGACAAATTATCTTTATTTTAATTTATCTATAATTTTTTTAACATAGATAATTTTTCACTAGCTTTTTGGTGTCTACACTAAGTATGAGCGTAGTGTAGAAAACATATTATATGCAATTCATAATCAAAGTGAAGTGGGAAGATTATCCCTGGATTTTGCAATAAAAATGGGTATCAAATTCAAGGCGCTGTGAGACCAAACATGCGTTTCTTTGATTCAGTTGTATGTAAAGAATATGAAATAGTTTTAGTTCGGAAAAAAAATATAACCTTTATTATATAAACTTAAATAAATAAGTAAATAAATATTCCGGGACATTATTCCTCACACACGGCTATCTGACCCCAAACTAAGCAGAGCTTGTACTATGGAAGTCAGATAACTGCTTTACTACATATACTACTTTTCTTTTGTAAATCCATACATATATAGATAATTACACCCAGACACAGGACAAACAGACATGTTCATGCACACAAATGTTTGTCCTGAGTGGGAATCAAACCCACGACCTGCGGCGTGATAGATAGGTTAAGATATACCAACCACGCCAACCGGCTCGTCAACTTAACAATATATAATTTCGTTCGATGAAAAAAAATCGCAAAGTTACACCTTTTTCTTACTTTTATCGCGTTGTATGGCTATAATAAACAGTATTTTGAGAAGAAAAATATATTGCAATATATGTGTGGACTCGCGCCCTCGCATTTTGTATGTGGACCCGCTCAGTCACGCTACAGCGCCTTAAGTACGAAATCGCAAATCCGCAATTAAAAATTTAATTAACAGAAAATAATTACACTCTGTAGGTATCTCAAACTGCGAAACAAACACTACTGTATTGGTACAATCACGAGCAAAATAACAAACTTTCCAAAACTATTCAAAAATCCATCAAGTCGTCTCACAAATTACTAACACTTCCTAACAGCATCGCATTGCTTTTAGATGCATCGAGATTTCTTAGCAAAAGGTCAATCTCTCTGTAACCAATCTTTGATTACGGATAATAGTTGAAGCCAGACTGTTAGTGCCGCCGGTGTTCCGACACCATTATTGAATTACACGCCAAATTCAATCTAACGCCTTTGTAAGAGTGCCTTATAAAACTGTATACAATTTTATGGCTGCAGATTCGTTATACCATCACAGACGATACACGTACAAAGAAAAATATTCAGATATCTGGTGATTTTAGAAATAGAATGTTTGAAAAAATTTAAACTGCAACGATGTTGTAGGTAATGGGAAATTTTCGTACGATTTGTTTAATATCGTTTAAACGAGCGACGATTCGATTTTAACTAGCAATCGATTTCGGTGTATCGATTTTTGCTTCTCACGTTTTTGTTTCGTTAACCTTTCGTGTAATTGATTTATCATCGTTAATCGTTTCTCTGTGTAAATTGGTTCTAATTGATTGGGTTGCGTTACGTTAGCTTTTTAAATGGGAGTATCTGTGAATTGTTTATCTCCATCCGGGTTTTAATTACAATTAAATAGGTATGCTTCAATAAATTAATCACTAACCTTATAGTGATATGTCTGATCTTATTAGATAACTACTTATTTATATCATGAAATCAAACACGACTTTTTAATCACACTAATTGTCAAGTGGCGAGTCGAATAAAGACTATTTGATATCTCTCTAGCATACAGTCAAATCAAAATGTGTACCTACATCGAAAAATTAATTTAAATCCTACACGTGTTAATGCTAATGATATATTCATAGAGTATATGTTTCTTTAACTCGTTACCCACTATCGGCTTACACGCCTTCATAATCTATGCCCATAAGCACAGCATACAACCATTATCCTAAAATTTCGTCTCTCGCTGCGATCCCCCGCTTCGCTGCCTTTAATGAACGAATAAATAAATTGAGCCCTTCTTGTAAACAGCTAACGTGATACTCTTAAGGGCCCCACTGTAAGGGGTAAGTGGATTTCTGTGTTGTACCGAATCTGTACTATGTGTCTACATTATCTATATTGTTTGTATGCTCGCCTCTGCATTTTGTATGGTGTTATAAATCTGCGCATGTTCGGGCATGAAGAGGAAAACTCAGTACGCGAGGGATGTATAAATAGCCGCTTGGGAAAATGAGGTCTTCACGTGAAACAATAACATGTTCGTTTCTAATAAATAAAATGTTCATGTATTTTATTGCTGTTTTGTATTTGGATTGCCTTGGAATTGGTATTATTTTGTTGATGAAACGCAACTCTAAATTAAGAGAAAAAGAAAATAGGTAGGTATATAACTATAATATACGTACACCCACAATGCCTTTATAAACCTAGTAATCTCTTTGGATACTAAGACAACAGACCTAACACCTAAACCTCCATAATGCTTGCAGTGTAAACTATTAGACTAACGTGGAAACGTATCGAACCCTTTCCTGACCTAATTTGATCTTCTGTAAACTTATATAAACTTATGATCATAATAATAACTGACATGTAAACCTATTAATAGCAGCATCAATACGCTGCATTTGAAATGTTGCAACGCGTATTTCAAAAGATCATTTCACCCTTCAAGTTTTAACAAGAGTTACGTCGTTCGTTGCGTATTTAATATTTCAGTGCCTACAAATAACCACGATAAATAAATAAATAAATATTCTGGGACATTATTCCTCACACACGGCCATCTGACCCCAAACTAAGCAGAGCTTGTACTATGGAAGCCAGATAACTGATATACTACATATACTACTTTTCTTTTGTAAATACATACATATATATGGCACTACCTTAAAACATCTCTCTGAAACAAAGTGCTTTCCAAGGCTGTTTAATTTCGACACCCATTAATTGTCCAGAATAAATGCCCCGTGTTCGATGTTTTGACATTGACTGTACACCTCGACAAGGCGAAGTAAATGTTACCATGAACCCCTACTACTGTAGTAGCAATTTATAATACTTTTTATTTATTTATATTTTTATATTCGATTTGATCAACTATTATTAGATATTGATTGAGATTGTTAGTAGATTTCTATTGGTAGTTACTGTCATTCTGTTATCATATATAACTTACCTACTCATCTAATTAAAATTAGTAAATGGTAAAAATTTGGTCATTAGGTATGTTTCTTATTCTTACAATAATATTTATTTACAACAAATATTTACAATCAATGTATAAAATACAAACTATGATATATAGGAAACATCCTCAAAGCCTTCGCTGCTGTCGATAGGCAAGGTTCCCAACAGGCTGGCAGCGTTCCCTTTTTGGATGGCCAAAAAGCGTTATTCTTATTCTTAGGTATACCACCTAAGTATTGGAAACATACTGGATTATTTTTGGTATCACCAATAATATTTTTACGTTAAGTCGCATCATATGAAGTATCACTGAATTATTGATGTGAATTAATAGGTACTGACATAATTTTGTTTTTAAACGTCTCGCTAGAAACTCACAAGAATTATATTTCAGAGTAGGGGTTATTGTCTTAATGGAACCAAAAGCTTAGATTACGTAAGGTACCCAATATAAACAAGGCTTGGTAACTGAGATAACGTGAGCCAGGGTATTTAGTCATCTATTTAAAGAAAGAACACCATTAATTTTGGTGGGGCATTATTTACTGAGCTAAGTAGGCACGGAACGGGTTCCCTGTAACACGATAAATCGAAACGAAAGCCCCGAATAAATCTTTCGAATATACGATAAAAATCGATGTCTCACGCGACGTATTTATTTATTTCTTTACCATATTTAAACACAACCCGGAAGGTGGGTCTGTCGACGAACCCGGTTATTTAGATGCTTTCTCTTTTCTGAAATAAATTGCTATACCCTTTAAGTTTTTCATCGATATGATGCAGGTTTTTGCAATACTCGAAATTTCAATTCTGTATTCGAGGCCATACGTAAAGCAATGGTATGTAAGTGAATACAAATTGAAGGTGAGTCGAATTTATTGGATGCGAAAATTATCGCCTCAGTTTCGCGTGCGTAAATTGTATTTATCAAGAGTTATCTATAATACGGTCGCCAAGGAATGATTGCGATGTCAACCATATACTAAAGTCGAAACGTCCTCCTATATTCGATATTTATGGACGTTAAATATAGAAATATAACTTCTAGATAATGTGCCTGCATAATTGCTATTGACAATTTTCAATTTTGAATGTAGAATCTATAATAGAAGGCGAGTAACTAGTATGGTGGGAAATTTGTTCCTAATGAAAATCATTCTCAGAACCCTAGGTCATCATACGTCATATATTTTAAAATGACTTAGGTATGACTTAGGTATATGATGATGTAATAATCTTATCATGAAGGCCATTTGTAGACTTTTTATCAATTGATTTAAACTAAAAAAATTGTGCTGGTTTAAGTACGTATACTTAAAAACATTTCGATACGAATAAAAATTCTGAATTTTAATTATTTAACGTAACTGTAAGAAGTTAAAATGCAATTTCAATGTATCGCTTCGCTATTAAAACCGCAAAGATGTCGAAAATTATACCGAATAGAGAATAAAAGTTGGTAGAATAGCAATCACAAGTGAAAAGTCCTATTCACCATCCATTTTCGATATAGGCTGAAAGTTTGGTCAGTCGAGCGTAACCAATGGCATTCAATATATTAGGACCCAAAGAATGAGCGAATAGTCATAGCGAAAATATCCGATGGTAATGCCACTTACTGATGTTTGCGCACAATGCATACGTTGCAATTGTTGACAAAAATATTGAGATAGATTTTTTTTAAGTCGCCTATAAAGTTAGTTTTGTTTAAAAAATAACAAAACTTTAAATATAGAGTACCTAACCTTTAGTGATCTTGACTTGGCGCCATACGTAGGTAGGTTGTTGATATGCTTATTTATTGGGTACCTATTACCAAATGCAAATTTTATTAACCTAACACCTTTAACATTTCTAATTATATTATTATTTTGTATTTAATATTAATAAATATATATTCAACTCATATAAATTCTTTGTTAATCACTGATTTATAGGTTTTTCGCAGCATTTTGTAGTATCTTATTGTTTTTGGTTGGTTTATTATATTTTTTTTCATTCCAATACTAAATTTATTCTTGTTTCAGTCTTATTTCTTTATCAAGCTTTTTCACGATATGATTCAACCACTGGAATGGTGTTTTTGCAAATTAATTTTATTCTAGAACTAGCATCCGCCCCGCGGTTTCACCCTCGTTCCCGAGGGATCTTGTGTTTTCCCGGGATAAAAAGTAGCCTATAGCCTTCCTCGATAAATGGGCTATCCAACACCGAATTTTTCATATCGAACCAGTAGTTCCTGAGATGAGTGCGTTCAAACAAACAAACAAACTCTTCAGATTTATAATATTAGTATAGATAGGTACCGTCGAAGCGCCTTTAGTATTTTCTAATTATCTTCTTAAATTTAATTTCCACACAGTTGTTTTGTTTGTTTGTTTTTTCTATTAGTTACATTACGTAATATGCACAGATGGTTGGCAGTGTACGCAGTCCTTACGTTTCATAACCGAAATGGCGGTCATTGAACTCTGGACCGGGGAGTGTGTCGGTTGGTCGAGGCCACACAGAGCATTTATCATCTCTAGGTAGGTTTATAATAGTTCATGAAATGTTTTATTTATTGAATACCAGTATCATCTAAATTCGTTCCAAGTATAATTGTTTTGGCGTGTACCTACCTACTTACTTACTTACTTTAATACACCCTAATATTATATAGTCTGTAATACTACCATCTTACCATCCTACTATATAATCTTATAACTTTAAACAAGCAATTTTTGTGTATATATACTCTGGATTGGACTGAACGGAGGTGCATCTCACTATCATCATAGATAAGTTCCTCACGGTGGGTTGATCTCAGCATTAACTTGGGCGAGACAAGAATCATGTTAAATACGATGGTTATGCAAGTCAACCCTAGAGTTCGATCAAGACGACGGCACACGAAGTTCTGGAGCAAACCATTCAATTAGGCAGAAAAAGCGTCGGTAAAACAAACCAACCTCAGCGCTGTACAGTATTTCGTAAACTTCATTAGTTTTCAAGTCACCGATACTACAGAGTCCAAAGGTAAAAACTTTAAGTACTGTTGGTTTTAAAAATATCGAATAACATTTTGAACATTGGACTCTTAGGTGGCGATATTAGCAAAACGCGCGAGGAGATTAGCAAATTAACGCAACAAACTTGCTCCAAATTATACATTAGGTGGGTACGATGCTTAAATCAGTAAGTAACCTACACCTACTGATTTAAGCTAAATATGCAAATCAATTTTTTAATCTAAAAATTTTACTATTATTTACATCCTTTGGACTGAAACTAATAAAGCTCCCGCACGTTTTAAGCGTGAGTCTAAACATACTTGTATATATTTTTAATATCACGTCCAAAGCTTTAGATATTTGGCTTTTTGCCCTTGTTATGGTGCGTGAGGTGAGATGCAAGCGGGGTGTGGGCGTTACGAATGGAAATCAATACTAACTGCACACTACTCCACTGCATTGCTCCAATATAAATCAGCCCCTCTGCCCGGCACCCCGTTGCTTGCCAAACTTGTTTCCATGCAAATACAGATTTTAATTCGTCCGAGTACAGCTCACTTTTCCGTGGATAGTGAGACAAGAATTGTCACGAATCTATAAGATGTAATGAATATTAGTTTTTTTTTTTTTATATATATTTATTTACCATATAATAATTACACTTATACATGTTATTAGCCTGCACGGAAGCCTCGTGGGCTTATCTGTGTAGGCGGTCGCCGCACACATCGATAATTTACTTAACACCAAATAAGTTGGCTAGAACAATTCTTTAAGCCACAATTAGTATAATTCAGAATAAATTAGAAGCATGAGTATTATGATATTTTAAATTTTTGTAACATTAGTTTGATACCTAGTTTTTTCGAAAGTATTTTTTTATTTTCCCTTAATACATATTTCTTAGTTTATCTTACATGTAATTTTCAAGTCAATTGCTGTTATGATTACATGTTTGAATTGTGTTTTAATAATGCAAAAATACTTTATCTTATCCGTTTTTAAAACAGTGAACAGATTATAACGTACGTAATGTTTGATATTATTCATATTACCTATTTAATAAGTTGTTATTGAAAGTAAACAAAAGGAAGCAAATAATCAATATATTTATTTTTTCAAAGAGCCTGAGTAAGTATCTAAGCACGTTGTAAGGTTACAAGGCCTAGTGTACACTGGCGGGCGTCAGATAAGGAACAGGCTCTGCTCACGGCGTGTACTAACTCTCCTCTCCTTTATTTATTACGCGCTAGTGCCCGAAGCGAGCAATCCTTGAACCAATATATTTTTACCGTTATCAAATTACATTGTCATGCGATTCCAAACTCTAATCCTCAAAGATTTATGTTTAAAATGTACAAATAAAATATTGATGAAGTACAATCTCAAGTGTGCAAAGTAGGTCTAATTGATTACGCGTACTTTATCTGGTATTTCCATGATTTAAATCCGTCTTTGGAATTTGACTGGCGATTTATATGGAGCCAGTTGGTAGTACGAATGTCTGTACTGGGTTTTATTTACTGTAATGGATGTAAATAGCGAGCGCTGATATTACTTGTTCTAATAATGATAAGATGAGGAAGAGTCCTTCAATAAGGCTTTATAAAGGTTGGCAAATACATTGCTAATTCCCTGGTATTGCTAATATCTATAAGCAACGGTAGCCACATACCATTAGGTGGTCTGTTTGCATGCTTTTCAGCCTTTTGTCACAAAATAAAAGTATAACTATCGGAAATAAAAAGTTTTTTAAATAAACACATTATATAAACTGCAGTTAATATAAAATTGCGTTTCATTGGCGTAAAGTTGCAAGTGAAGTAACTGCAAAGCAATTTCTTTTCTTATCTTTTGTACTGCCGACAGCAAGCAGATTGGGAAAGCAAGAGAGAACAAACAAAGCATCAGCATATTTATCTCTAGTATCGGATAAAGGTAATAACCATTAAACTTAGTTCTTATCCAAAAACCAATCATGTAAAAATTTTAAGTTTTCAATTTATTTTCCTAATTTAAACTGAAAAGGAGGAGGTTCTCAATTCGGTTGTATTTTTTTTTTAGAATCATTAAATTGTTCTAGAAGTAAGTTCACTAAAACAGGTTGGTTGGTAACGTAGTTCGTTCGTGACAAGTCAGTCGTGAGCGGTTTCGTGTTACAGGCACCGTCTACACTGGCGGTTTTGTTATTGTTTCAAAACACGGTATAATATTAACAGTAGGTTTTTACGATTTATTTGTATTTGTTTTGTAATTCGATATTAGGTACCTGTACTTACCAAATAAGTGTTTAATTACTCATTGATTGGAAATTTAATATACATGTTTTTTTATTTGTATTTTTAAAAGGGACTTTGTCATTTTTGACTATTTCGTCCCCGTACGTATTATGTTCATGTTTAGGTTGTCAATGAAATCTAACACCTATTCAATATTTCTTAATTTATAGACAAAAGAGAGATCAGAAAGTTTTTATCGCTTATGAGTAAGGGGTCCATAATATTTGGACAAATATCAAGACAAGCAGCCACTCTGATTATAATTTGTTTATGTATCGGGGGCCTTATTTGAGATTCATACCATGCAAATTAGTCAAGACCATGCTGAAGCGATTACTAAGCCTTTCGACTATAAGTAATCAAAAAATATTTTATGTGCCAGCAACAAGTTAAGAAATAAATAAAACTTGCTCGAGTTTTTCTATCCCTGTCTCTCTAAAAGGAGGTTGTGTTCATTTTGAGCGAGAGGGAAGATAAGACGAATTGCCCGTTCGGAAACCAGTTTATCATCGGATCGACAATTTTCGTTTTTTGCTAAGCGGTAGGCGTCGATGGCTCCTTTTATTCTGTTCTTTAAATTTTGAGGACACGGACTGAGGATATTAATAGTTTTATTTTATACCTACTTTATAAATCTACCTGACAAACTTGTGTAGGTTCTATTAGCTACCCCTGACCGGTATTTTAGATACCTACATAAACTATGTTTAGGTATGTTTGTATTTGTTAGGAATATAAAATGCAATTTGCTTATAAAATGCATTATTATTACCAACCTTACTGAACTTTATCAATCAATAATGTAGATAGTATGTAATTGTAAATAATATTTAGTTGCCTATAAATGCGAAAGTTTGTAAATTTAATATAATGTTGATTGATTTGTTTATGAATAAATGAAACTCATTGGTACTGGAGAGTTTTCAGTGTTTTTTTTACAGCAATACTACAGGACTAATCTTACAAGAAAATAAGACTGTTTATAATCATCGTAATATGTAATAACACTGGATGGTATCTATATAAACAGGGGGTAAAATCCAATGAAAGAAAATATTTATTCAGAATTATGTGCAAGTCCCGTACATTTTTTGTCAAAGAATAACCATTAAAACAACCTAAAACTAAAAGCAATTGCGAAGATTAAACAGTCAGTTATTTGGGAAAGTTTTAAAGAATGGAGTCGGCGTGGCGCGGGCGTGGCGTGGCGTGCCGTCATGCTGGCCCACTCTGCAGCACCATAAACCAGGCGCCTGGTGGGATTTATAATCTTTTGAAACTTACTCCGGCCCTGTGCGCGCCTGGGACACATTAAGGCTTATTAATAAACGCCTAGGTCGGACCTGAGATTGGAAAATGAATATTTTAGTAATGTTATAAAATCTACTGAGCTTGATAGAGGAACAAAATCCTCACAAAGTACTACAATTATTGTTATATGGCTTGGTATCTACAGTTGAATGAATCTTTGTACAAGAGTTGGCTTTGCGTTCTCGTCATATTTACCGAGGTTGATAATTAGATAATTGTTTTTTTTTTTTAATAGAACAACAATATAAGTAAAAAATAAATTTACTTTTGAATTTTCTCTAAAAAAATATCGTCCCGACTTTATTGAATGAAAAAAAAAACATAAACGTTATTTTATTCATTATTTTTTTCATTGAGAATGTTAAATTTTGTAAAAGAAAAAACAAAACAAAAAATGTGCACATGAAGTATAGCTACATAGGTACATAAAACGCATGCATTTTAGATAAACAGCTTGACCTACTTTATGCATTCATAAGGTTCGGATCAGGCTCTATCTAACTAAAAGCAAACCCGAAGTCCATTTTCAGCCTTTAATATAAATGAATATATCCAAAATACATACAGCTTATTTTGTCCCACTCCTGAAAGGAAAGTGGGACATTAATAATTCATGCACACTCTTGTACCAAAAGTGGTCGTACGACCAGGAATGTTGATTTATTATTCTATACGAGGAAAAATCTTTACTGAATTAATATAATAGTTTCTTCTTTAAAACATGTCTTTTATAAGATACATCGGCAGCTGACAATTATTTAATATATTTTTTTGCAGAAACCGATAAGTTTACCTTCATACATAATATTGTATTTAAAATGTTTTATTTAGCCTTAACGACAGCACGATAAATTAAGCAAACACCTTACTTAAGGCAAGTGTCCACTACCGATGCATTCAAAGCATGCAATATGCACTTTGCATGCATTGCCTATCATGTGTTTAGTGTAGATACATTAGAAGCATTCCGATTTGTAAAACTTCCATGGCTTTAATCAAGTTGTTGGTATTCACAGCATCATATTATCCTTATAGAGTTTTGCTAATTGCTATCAAACCATCCATTCGTTTGCTCTGTGTCCTACTTTAAAGAAGTTAAACTGTATATTGTAATGATATTTTTTATACTCTGGTTAAATAGTCACAAAAAGCATTTCAAAATAAATGCAATGAATAAATAAATAAGTATAAGTACTGAGGCATTCTTTACATACGGCTTTCTATTTCTTAGCTAAACGGAGCTATGGAAACCAGATAACTGATACACCTACTGCATTCTGCATAATTATACTTTTTTTTTTTCTTTTTTATTGTAAGGGCTTTGAGTCGCATTGCGACTATGTCAGCCCTATTGATAACATAAACATATTTCGCAACAACAAAAAAAAAAAAAACTAAACAAAGCAATAACTTCTCTTCTAAATAAATACTTCAGAAAGGTACACAGAATTTTGAATTTAGTCATGCATAGTAGTTATTATTATTATATTTCTAGCTTCCGCCCCGCGGATTCACCCGTGTTCCCGAACATCTTATGCTATCCCGGAATAAAAAGTACCCTTTATGTTAACCCATCTATGCGCCAAATTTTATTCAATCCGTTCAGCCGTTCCGAAGTTGAGTGGTAACAAACATTTGGATATTTGTATCATCGTATAGGTATTAATAGGGCGTAGGTTTATTTGCAATGATTTTGAATATATTAGCTTCATATGGCTTTAACGTCCGCGGACAAGTTTAGTGAGAGCTGAGGTGTCTCAACTGGGTGTTAAAATTTATTTATCTGGATTTAGTTCTCGGTCTATCACATTTATATAAGCAATCGGAGCGGAACCACCTGATCTCACGAACTCAAGTTCTATTTGGGTTTTTTTTTCTATCATGGTTTAACTATTTCGAAAAAAATCGTAGGCAAATCAGCAAAATAATTACGAGGCGTATGGACATCCATTGCATTGTGCACATCCTTGCATTGTGCTAGTGAATACCAGCCCTTAGGAATGCAAAGTCACCTTTCAAGTGTGTATTTCATTACTATACGAAGTACGTAGATTCAAGTATAATTAATTACATTACAATGGACAACCGATCACTTACTATGGATCTCGTAACGAAATGTTGCATTGATGGTTGAATTTATGTACGAATTATTGGAATGCCTACAAGGGTCCGTAGTACCATATAGGGTTGTGCTTAAGTAATTATAAGCAATTGTCTTTTTGCAAAAGGTGACTAAATGCCTATAGTGTGAGTATTTTAAAGGTTTATATAACGCTTACTTCAGCCACTAATGTGTAACTAATACGTAACGCATAAATATTGTTTTTTTGAACTGGAACCTAGCCTTATTTCTAGCTTTTTTAAATATGTGTATGAACGACATTATATCATATAAATTATATTCAGACTTTTGTTAGATGTATCAACTTATTAACATACAAAGGTAAGCTGACTATTGAGGAAGTAATTATCGCATCTAATAAAATTCAGAAGTAACCTAATTTACGATTTTTCAATGGTTTAAAAAAAATGTTATGAAAATCTTTCAAAGTCTTTTAATCAATGTAGGCTATTTCGAAATTGTTTTCGCGATATTAATAACATTTTTTTACGTTCTCAGGCCCATCGAAGGTTTGGTTTGTGAACAATGAATCAATGAACGCGGACACGCTATCGGCATTTCTGGAATGATTCTACTTCTTTTGAAACGGCCGCTTCGAGTTTCAACTTTATCTGACTTAACGGGAAACTGGTCTTACTTCTTATGACCTTTTTAAACTTACGGGCTATGAAATAGGCGTTTAAACTATATATAATTTCATGAGAATTTTTGAACTGGAAAAATTAATATTTAGCTAATTCGTAGATTCAACGGATTTGAAGGTTAAAGTTTGGTATTTGAACTTAATTATTAGGCTCATATCCATACAAAATCACCAGGAAAATACATACTATAAAAATACAAGAAAATATTAGTTGAGTGTATAATTACCTCAATATTTAAGTTCTACAAAACGGTGAAATCACATGTTTCGTAGCCTCCATTAAAAGACTTAATAATTCGAAAGTTACACGACAATTTTAACCCCGATAAGGAAACAATTTAAATAGGCCTCCTTGACGCTGGGTCATCGCTGATTATAATAAAAAAGTGGTACGCGCAACTACCGATAACGATCGAAGGTTAACGATGCATTGATTGGCCATACCCGATTCGTAATATGGAAGTAATTTTTAAATTAGCCGTTTAATAATAAGCGAGGCCACACGCGTTGTTATCTCATGAAAGTTATATGAGATAGCGTAATGTGGGACGCTCCATTGAGCGAATGGTCTGGCCTGGCGATGATAGAGTAGGCCTTAGATTACGCAATATGATAGATTTTATTTTTACTTATAAATTGTTAATTATAGTAGTTACTGGCACACGTCAATTAAAAAGAGAATAGCTCAGGTAGTGTGGGATTATAGTACACTTTTTTCAGTTGCATGCTATGCACACAGTTAACGCAATAATGTTGGCATTCTTTACCTTTTTAAACGTTTGGATGAAGAAATATTACAATATTTATATTATTATAACAGAAGGCCGACAAGTAGGCAGATGGTCCACCTGATAGTAAGTGGCTACGATAATCTATAATGGTTTAATTTTATTACTTTAAACGCAAATCGTTTTTTTAATCATTGAGCGTATTTTAGGGCTGAACAATTGTTTGGAAACTGACGTGTTATAATTAAAAGTTTAAAAAAAAAGATTGATTTTCGAAAAATTGTCTATTAAAAAAACTATGAGTGAAGCTTTATTTTGAACGATGATCTAGTCTAGTTGGCTACTATAGTCAAGATAAAACTGTGTCACTGTTGTGATTCAAGCATATGAAATTAAGATCCAGTCTTAGCTCTTTTCTCTGACTAGTAGTTATTATACATACCACAACAGTCTAATAGCTCAAATTATATTATAAGCTCATAAAATTGAGAGCAATGTTGTTTTGAAAGCTAATAAGCGTGTTTTTATGAACGAGGCTATAAAAGATTTAAGAATGAGAAGTTGTGCAACTGTGTAATAACATTAAACAAGGTCAACTACATAATTTAAACATTATTATATTATAATTATTTACTTACTGCCTTATCTTTATAACATTTTGGTAAACTCTAATTCAGGACCTGATTTTTCCAATAGCTACGTATCTACTACATGTCCGTCGACCAAATTGACTTCCATAAGAGGGGAAGTCATGAAGATCATTTGTTAAGTTTTATTATATATTTTTTGCCCATAAGATTACATGCAAGATTATTCAATTTATAAATACCGTATTTCATAAATTAGTTTCCTCAATATTTTCAGTAGAATGGATCTCTATGGGTTTTAAAGCGTCTTATTTACCTACATTTCTAAATCCGATCAAAAATAATATTTATGTATTATGTAGGTGCCATTTCTTTTTTGTATGTAGTATATGCTTGTGCTTGACTACAATCTATTCATAATGTGGACAAAAGTGGTAAGCACAAAGTTTAGAAGGATCTGGCTCTCAAGTGCAGCTGCCGGAATACACTGGTAGCCAGGCAGGTACCACCATGCTATGGTTTTCTCATGATGTTTTTCATTACCAAAATCTCAAGCTCTTTGTAGAATTCAAACCCACGACCTTCGTATTTCGTATACCACGTCACTACCACTGAGCTATCATCGCCCTTGACTCTACATTTTAGTATTGTATTCAGTATTATCAGTATAACATTATATACATATATTGTATAGGTATAGGTATATAAGTACAACAATACCTACCTATAAAAAGAGCAACAGTTTCACACCGTAGCTGGCTTATACGAAAATTATTCATGCTCGTCTCGCCATAGCCAGGCGAAGGCTCTCGGCATGACGCCCGGATAAACTCACGGATGAATACATTTAAATAGTAAAACGCGACACTACACTAGATTTATCGTGGTATAATGCAGCCGGGTACATAAGTCCCATTATTCACGGAAATAACTCGTTCTGTTATAAATATGGTGCGCATGGACATGGTTTAGAGCCACGTCGGCCATTAGTCCGCAAGCACAAAAGGGTTTGTTAGTAGAAGTTATGATGTACTGCCTTCGTTTGCCCACGCGCACAAATAGAAGCAAGTATTTTGGTTCAATGTAAATAACTATGAGTATAAATAGTAGCTATTTAGAAATTAGTTAGGAAAATTTGTGGAACCAAGCAATATTCATACATAACAATTATCTTAATTATTATTGTAGCTTCAAATTATCAAAAAGTTTTCAGCCGCTTTTGTTTTCAAGGTGAATCAAGACTTCCAATAAAAGATAATTCAAGAACTATCACGCCTTTAATTATATTTGATTTGACCCACCTCAATACGCCCAAATAAACTTTAATTCATATCACGCATAGATATTAGATATATTACGCTTGCCTTCGTAGTAATTTGGCAAGCGTTCTCCACTGATCGCATTAAGAAAATGAATCATTGCTTTTGGCACACGAAACTCATTACAAGTGTATCTATTAGTACAGTTATACTCAATAAAGTGACAGTTTTATGTAACGCTACAATGTATCAGAATGCATTGAGACTGAAAGTTCAAATTTAAAGTATTTGACCCCATTGCTACGAGTAGTATGTTATCTATTAGGTAATACAATCAACTTCAACTCTTCCCTTTTAAAAATAAATCCGATACGTATTAAGTACTTATTAGTTTAGAGATAGGTACATGTCTACATTCGAATGCTACTGAAAGGGCATTCTTATGGAATCATAACATAATTAGAACATTTTTTTTTTGGGTCTGAACCAAAAAATGTTAAATGTAAAATTACCTCTGCGGTAAGTATAGGGGTGTCGATATTATTTGTTTCAGAACCAAAAAATACTACGCAATAAAATTTCATAACAGCGGTATTTTTAACTAAAAAAATTAGGATGTTTGTACAATGTATGCATGCTATTCAGTAGGTAAATTGTTGAAACCTAGTCCGTAATAAACATATAGATTGGATCGCGGTAATAAAGCGTTAACTTCTTCAATCCGTTATTCACAAACGGTACAAGAACGTAAAGATAAACCGTTCCATTATCATAGTATAAGATTGTTGTTTTCAGTTATTTAAACTAGAAAAAACATACATAATCTTGTCGACACCAAGCTTTGAACGGTTGTAACAACTCTGTGTTTTCTCACTCCATATAATTATGTTTCAATCACCTGTGTTCGTTGCTCTGAGGATATTCAGTAATTAAAGTCAAAGAGCCCTTTGATCCGGACACCTTAAATGTTCATGAATGTATGACGATTATGCGTTCAACATGCCCGGGAGAGAGGCTGGTTTAAGTTGGAGGAGTTGGGGAGAGCGGTTTATATTTTTAAAGATTGCAAAGAAGATCCAAACAAAAGCTTTTATTATTTATGAATTGTGCATCGGATTATATGAATTGAACGCTTGTTTTAACTAGTTCGTGATATAAATTTTAATTCACATTTTCTTCTCTTGAAGTAAGTAGTTATTATATTAATCATAATCGTTTCATAGATGGTCCTGAGTCTTTCTAGTTATACCTACAAGTGTTCTTTCACAACAGGCAAACTAATTTTTCTACAAAAATACTAAATGTTATGTGATCGTGAATAACTACTGCGCTATGTCCGGTCGACGCCACGCAGCGATTAATTAACGCGCACGCTTACAAATTACTCCAAGTACGTGTTGTACAAATGAAACTTGTGGAATTTATATGAGTTTAGTGCGAGCACGTGTTTCGCGTATATTTTGACGCTTCCTTGCGACAAACCGACAAACGTAATAAGAGTATGTATGCCAGTTATTTTGTCCTCAACGTTGTATGGTACGCTTTGAGATGAATAGTTTATACTTCAATTTACTTTACTGTGATTTAATTTACTTGTTAAAATTTGCTTTTAATTATTATATTCTCTTGCAATTTATGGTTCCCACTTAGTTTAGCAAGTTTTTAGATGATTTATAAAATAATACTGCTCACTATGCGAGGTAATAATATGTACTAACTACCATTTATGAATTAGTTTTGTATCGATTGACTTAAGTAGGTACTTGATTTTTATTTTGCGCAATACAACTATTTTGCTATTTGCTGCGTAATATTTTCCAGCAACAGCTTAAGGTACTCTATAGCATTTATATATAAAGTATTGTTTATACAACCTAACTAGTTAAAATAAAAATCACGTACGGAAGTCATGACTCATGACCCAACTGGTCAACTGATGTAGAAAAATGACCATTTTAAGTGCCTCGGCCTATGTGTTCTATACCTTATCCTAGCCCATCTAGCCTTGACGTTGCGGTAGCTTAAAAGAACGTGAGAAAATTCCTTACTTAGTTACGTTTCGTATTATAGACGCAATATTTGAGCTAAATATAACTTTAGCTGAATACAATAGAGTTGAATTTTGTTTGGATTTTTTTAAAACTGATACGGTTATAAATATTTGTGACCGACAGGTTATATTTTCACGTTGCTATTATTTGCTGAATTGAAATTTTAATTCTTAAAACTGGCTTTCACATATTTTTCTATGCAGTGAGGAGTGATCTCTAATTGCAACTTTCCTTACAATTTCTAGTAAATATTCTTGTTAATGATCAATATTTATTAATGTTGCGTACGTTATAGAGATTGTGACAGTTGTGTTTTATGCTACCAGCAAAAAAAACCTCCTGAGATCATGGTAAAAAATAATGCTAGCTTTGAGCTGGTTTTCCTCCAATAAGTCATACCTACCCACATAAAACCTTATTCAAAAATACAAACAAACTCATAGTTGATCGTACGCATAAAGAGATTTACATCTATCTAACACAATCGTGTTGGATGTAATTTAGCACTCGTTACGGAGCTGAGCGGCGACATAATTTTCAATTTGTGTCAGGGTCCCCTGTAAATATGAACGTCATATATGAGACGCTCGTGAACCGTATAAATTTACTTATATTTATTAATAAACATGGAAAAGGAAATTATTCTACAAAATGGAATGATATTTCACTGCTATTCTACATAAAACATTAAATAAATAAATCAGTCAACTGTGTTAATGATACAGACAATATAATATGATGCATCTTGAAGCCAAGTAAAAATAAAAAATAATGAGTTAAGTATGAAGTTGTAATAAGTTTTCGATCGGTGCTCATTAGCTTTACGGTTCACCAATCTACCTACAATTATCAAATACCTACTTTACTTTAATTTTGATTCTTTCTAAGGTATTTTGAGTCCTTTCGAGGTAGAATCAATTGTAAAACGTTAACTATATATATAACTATCAGGGTTTACACTGATAAATGAGTTTTGAGTTTGAGTTGAGAAAAAGTATGAGTACCTATATGAGTTGACTTTGAATTTGAGTTTCATGAGCTTAAATCAAACTTTAAATTTAAAGTAGGTACTTTACTTTAAATAACGTTTGAAGGTAACATTTTTCGGTGTTATTAGAATAAATAATCCATTATCATATATCAACGGCATCATTACAACATTTTCATTGCGTAGGTGTTTAGATTAGGAAATGATTTTAAAAGTAAAAATATTTTATTAAATGGCATAAGGCAGCGGTAAAACGTTGAACGATAGCGTCAGTATTTTCAGTAAATAATTAGTTTGTTTTTTTTTTAAGATTTTTCTAATAGGTTGTCATATAAAATATGAATAATAAATAGGTAAAAGATTTAAATGTTGTTCAATGATTACATTATATAATAGCATTTTTTTTATGTAGTACAACCAACATAGATATAGTACGTAGAACGGATGGCTGATGGGGACGAAGAGTTTTGCAGTGGAGATCACGGACCGGCACGCGCAGCGTGACGTCCACTTACAAGGTGGACGAACGACCTTGTAAAGGACGTCGGAAAACGTTGAATGCAGGCCGCCCAAGACCGGTCCTATCGAAGATTCTCAGAGGAGGCCTATGTCCAGCAGTGGACGTCTTGCAGCTGAGATGATGATGATGACAATATAGACAAGAAAGGGAACCCCAATTGAATACGAATAGATGTTTGTTACTCAAACAGGCTTAATGATTTTTCAATTTGGGAAATATGGAAAATAAATAAGACTTAATATTTTGAGAAAGCATTAGATCCCTCCGAAACACGGACGAAACCGCGGGTTGGAAGCTAGTAATACATAATTCCATTATTATGCTTTTCTGTTGTTATAGGATAGGATTAAACTTATATATATATATTTAAGTCTAATCGTACAAAAAAAACACCCTCAATTACTAAACACCTCGCTTTATGTTGTATCTAGATTTTCAAATCATAACTGTTGGTATAATCAACACCAATTTATACACAATATCAAGTGAGCAGTATTTTATTGATGTACAACCATCACTAATCAAATAATTGATTTCACAGCCGATTCGAAAGTGTTGTAAGCAATAGTAGTCACGATGTTTCTTTATTTTGAAATTTCACCGTGTTAATGTGCTTTATTGGTTTTTGTGATCACCATTTATATTTGGTAAATCGATTCCTGAAGACTTTATCGGAAAATATTGCTAAAACTGTTGAATATGCATTTTGGTAGCCATTTTGAGTCATATAAATTGACTATAATCGTATTTAAAATAAAAAAAATATATCTGTTAATACTTTTAAATATACGTCTATTCTATACTAAAATATTCAACTTTCCTAAACACTTAACCACAAATATTATATTTAGTAGCTTAGTATAGTTGTAGTATGAACCTAGCTAGACGATTCACGAAACTTTTCTAATTAGGTACTTTCCCGTCTATACCTACTTGAGTTTAAGACACTTAGGTTTAATTAAAGTTCTCCCTGAAGCGCACTGCAATTACTCGGCCCGTGTAAATGCAAATAAGTTGAGAACACTCTGTTGTTTATGCCGGCCCTGTGACCAATCACTGAATTCCAACAAGCGACACTGTGTCATGCTGCAATACTAAAGGCAACTTAAAGTCCTTCGTGTGCCAACACAGTGAGCTCCTGTGATACGCTTAAGTTAAAAATGGTTACGAATTCGGGCACTCCGTAAACTTGCCGAGGTAACTTATTGCGGATGTCCTGTAAGTTTTACCGCAACACACAACTTGGGAAAGTTTTGTCAGCTGTAGTTTACAGTTTAGGAGTTAAGTTTTCAAACTTTAGTGTTTTCGAATAATAGAGATTTAAATTTTGGTTGTCTACAAAACCATAGTAATGAGTCTGTCATTTTAATTAAGAAATTTATAAAAAAAAAAAAACTTATAATTATTATGCTTCGTTTGAGACTATATAATGTGATTATGATAATTTAATTATTTATGGTAGACTTGAAAGCGTGATTTCTATCGCTTAGACTGTGATAGGAAAAAAATGTTTTATAGGTATCTCTATAGTTATTATAAAATCATATATAATATTAATTGGCCAGATAATAAATTGATTTTAATGAATTCTTGTGAAAATAATAATAAGTAGGTACTTACTTTGTAATAAAAGTACCTACCTTAAAACAAGTTCTTTTTACAAAACGATCCACTTATCGCCATTTTTTTTTTTTTTTTTTTTTTTTTGACTGGAACAGGAAGGTGGTGGGTCCAGGGGACCTTCTTCCACCGTTACGCGGACTTTTGCGGTGAGCGCTGAGGGCTCTCAACCGCTACTTAAAACTAAAAACTAAAACTAAATAATTTTGGGCAACGGTAGCCTGAGGGTGCCCCCTGTGGGGCTCGACCTCGGCTCAGGACGTTGCCTGGGGAATGAGGGAGGATTTAGCATGCAAACAATTATAATTATTTGGGGATCGGTCGGATTGCTAATATGCAGCTCGGGCCGCTTAAACGGGACGAGACTGAGAGGGACGTCGCGACGGTCCTCGCCGGCGAGGACGAAATCTTGGTTGTCGGTTGCGCATTTGTATTTGTTTTCGGGCTTCGTCAGCCTCGATTTGAGCTAAAGTGGTGGCATCGTCTGGTTCGCTGAGGGCGTGCCTAGGCCTACGGATGCGGGAAATAAGGGACGGGGTGTATGTGATAGTGTTGACTATCAAGGGATTCGCGTGGTGCTCTGCGGTATCAAAATATCGGCGCGAGGCGCGTTTTATAAATTGTTTGATTGTAGGGAGGCCTAAGTCAAGGTGGAGGTTTTCATTGCGCATGTACCACGGGGCGCCCGTGGCTTTGCGCATGAAACGGTTTTGAATCACCTGAAGGGTGTTGAGATGTGTGGGAGCAGCGTGAGCGAACACGGTGCTCGCATACGTCATGACTGGACGGATACACGCGGTATAGAGTCTAACCTTGCTTTTTAGGGCAAGTTTAGACCGGGCGTTGATCATGCAGTGGAGTCGTCCTGCCACAAAGGCGGCGCGCGCGCGAACCGCCCTTATGTGTGCAGCGAAGGATAGGCGATCATCGAGGGTCACACCGAGATATTTGGCTTGCCTCTCCCAAGGGATCGGCTCGCCGAATAGTGTGACTGGATCGGGGATGGGGGGACGTCTTTTTCGGTCGGTTCTAAAAAAGAGAACCGCCTGACTTTTGGAGGGGTTGATCTCTATTCTCCATTTCCGGAACCAAGCGCCTAGGGCGTTGGCTGCGGTCTGGAGTTTCTTAGAGATCGCGGGCGGGCTTTTGCCTGAGCAATATACGGCAGTGTCGTCTGCAAAGAGAGCGAACTGCGTATTCCTGACTCTAGGGATGTCGCTCGTGTAGAGCGTGAATAGCAAGGGAGATAGTACCGAGCCCTGCGGGACACCGGCACTAATGGGGTGTGGTGAGGACAGGACGCCTTCGACCCGATATCGAAAGAGGCGATTCGACAGAAAGTCTCGTAAGATGGTCACGAGTCTCGGTGGCACACCTAGGGTGTAAAGCTTGTAGATCAAGCCTGTGTGCCACACCTTGTCGAATGCCTTTGCGACATCGAAGAAAAGGGCGCCTGTCATGTGACCTCTCTGGTAACTTGTGGAGATGTGTTCAACAATTCTATGGACTTGGTGAACACACGAGTGTTTGGGTCGGAACCCAAATTGCTCGTCTGGGAGGAGTTTGTTAGCATCGGCTTATCGCCATTAAAACTCGTTATATTTTATATTTAATGGCGGCCAC
This sequence comes from Tetheella fluctuosa, assembly GCA_951216915.1. NCBI lineage: Eukaryota > Metazoa > Arthropoda > Insecta > Lepidoptera > Drepanidae > Tetheella > Tetheella fluctuosa. Next base: position 4,996,433 of record OX578226.1, read on the forward strand.
GTGTCGCAACGTGATCGTAATTATAAAAAAAAATGGCATTTTCAAGGAGATAGAATTTATTGATTGGCTTACACGATACGTGCTTACGCGCGAAAATTGTTACCAATGTTGCGTGGTAAAGAATAAACTAACGTGTGATTAATATACTAATGTAATGCTACCTATTAAATTATATCAGTTTATATATCACTCATGAATTTTTAGGAAATTTATAAGTACTTAACTTGATAGGACTAGGATTCACGGCGTCAAAATGTTGTATTTTTTCTGGAATTGCCAGTTTTTGTAGCAGTCGTCGATTGTTATCAGTTTAAACAAATACATATTCGTAGATTTAAGTGGGCTGATAAATTTGACAGAAAAAAAAAGGTCAGTAGGTATTTTGAAGATTATATACTTATGATACCTAATGGAAAACAGGTCACCTACAAGAACATGTACATATTATTTATTGACATAAGAAGTAATTTGAAATACCTTAGGTATACTGGTTCATTGTGGACTAATAAACACTGCATAATTATTCTTACTATACAAAATATTGTTTAAAAAAATTAGGGCAGTGTTATTGAAAAAGTACCCACTTTGTATTTACGGTACGTCAAAATAATTCATAACCTACTGCAGTATTTTAAACGATAGTCAAAGAAAGCATTTCCAGTGATACTATCTAAAATGTGAAGTGTATAATTCGGTTCAAAGACCCCATGGGTGCACGCAAACTGATTAAAAAGCCTTACTTTATCAGCACGAGTGTACAATCCATAACACTTGAGATATCGTATTGATGGTACCTTCACATCCGTGCAGGGAAAGTAAGTTTGCAACAGCATTTGTTTTCAAAACTGAATATGAAATGAAAAGCAAAAGGTCAATTAGTGTATAGTAGATCAAAAATAATTTACTGTTTCATTTAATTTACATTGCTAGTATAATTACGTTATTGAATAATATTCTTTACAAGTTTACTTTAAAAAAAAAAGAGTACCGTCGATGTAAAAGTTGACTTTCAATGGGTAAACTTAACTTATCACTGCCAGGGATTTTTTTATGAATAATAATATTAATTACCTGGTATGGTGATAATTACATTAATGTAATTATTTGAGTAACTTGTTCAAGAACAGTTTTTTTTTTTTTTAACATACTTACATAGAATACTTTTAATAAATATTTATTGATGCTGGCTTTAGAAACACTTGTATGATGATTATGCGACCAGAGTATTAAATTTCCAATAACTGCAATTAGATTTAAATTTATTAAGTTGTTATGCCAATGGGAAACCAGGTCTATTTATTATCAGCTTTTCCAATTTAAAATAAAATTGAACTTTGTCTTGACCAGCACCTATTCACACAAATAATATATTCAAAAATGATAACGGTTGAAAGTCTTCAAAACTTATACAACTAGACTCTATCTTTAATTCATAATCAAGTTACATGATACGTTTAAACGCAGCATGAAAATGTTCCATACCGATTTCTGTGCAATATATCAATTCGCGCATCGTACATTAATGCTTTTATGAAAAATATAGAATGCAACATTCATAAATACGTTTGTGGCTGTGGAACGCATCAGCTCTGCTCGTTGTGACGTCAATTAGCATCTGAGTCGTAAACAAAGGTATTATATGAGAAATCTATGTTTCTATATTGAGTGATGTTTTGGTTGAGAAAGTAATCTATTAGTAAAGTGTAATTTGAGTAGTATAGTTGAGTTTTGACTGATTTCAATAGAGGTTTTAGCAAAACAGTTTTCAACCTTAAAGTTGTTTTTAAACTTATATGCCTACCTAAATATAAATTCGATTGTACCTATATATTAATATGTACTAAGAACAAGATCTAACCAATGAACGGCACCAATTTGAATGCAAAGATACAATTAAACGAGTCAGCCAAGATAACACTTGTGAATGTAATTGTAATTATCTATTTTGCAATAACAATAGTAGTAAATTAATAGTTTGTTATCGAAATATTAGTAGAGTCAGTGTTTTTGATTAAATATCTCTTGAAGCCAAATGGTGTATTGCCTTGTGTTTAAGAAAAATATTTCGTTGCGAAGAATACAAAAACGAACTATAATACTCCTAGATAGAAAAAAAAATAGGACTATAGGACAAAACAAATAGGTAACAATTTTTCATAGATTTTCAGTTGATCCTGCAAAAAAAAATTATATCCAAGGTATCCCTTAGTTTTCTTCTAGGTAATCCCTTATGTAAGCCAGTAAATTACATGTTAAAATACATATTTATAATATTTAAGATACCTATTTATATTATTATATTAATAGCGTTTGTTTCACAAATAGGTCAAAAGAGACAACATTCTCTATGTTGACCGACAGACAAAGCTACGAGAATAAAGATTGAATATACCAGGAATGCACCGTTCACAGAGCGGAGTATTAAATATGTATAGTAAATTCAATTCTCATACACAGAATGTATGGAGGCCGGCCAGTATCATTTCATTCTGCAAATTGAATGCGCGAACGCTAACAATTTACGATCGCTGCGCCATCTACCGGCTGGCATATTTTTAATTATTTGATCAGGCAACACTGATAAATCAGCGGACGTAATTGGTCGGCCAGAGTTGTCTTGTAATTATTTTATTTAATTTCGCTCACGCCCCGTAGAAATATGTTACCGGAATTTAATTTGAATCCTGTAAGCGTAATTCATCTTGAGCCACTCTAAAATGATGCATGGCGTGGCGCTTGGTCTATTAATACAAATAACTACGTACATAAAACCTTGACCGTTTATAAAGTGGATGTACCAAATAACCGTTAATATTAAATAGACCTGTCAGAATCCGCACCTGTTGTCTCTAAATTTTTTTTTATTAAATAATTATTAGGTAGCATTTGGAATTCGAATTAATGGCCATATAAATTAAGATAACCTAATACTCTGAAATAAAAACAATTAGTCAAGTATTTTTATTGATCTTTCAATGAATATTCACTCATAGTAGTTTAACTCATTGGTTTTGTGTACAAAAAACTAACAATGGTTTTATGAGTAATCGAATAATTTACTAGGCAATACACGCATCACAAAAGATAGGCGCTTGGTCTCTATCGACGACGGCAGGCAGAGCGAGCGACAGACCGGTGATAGGAAAGCGTAATACACTATTACTAATCTGTGGTAATACAGCGCTAACGCTGTCATTTTTACTGCTAGCGATAAATAACGCACTATTGGCTCCACACCGGCCGAGCGAAACGCTGCCTATGTTGTATATCGGTCACTACAGGCAAAAGTCATCTGTGTTTCATGAATTTTCATGAATAACTATGTATAATGTTTTTTTATTAACCTACATATCGTTCTGTTCAAGTAGATACGATAAATAATAAAAAAGTAATTTGAATAAGCTATTTTATTTTGGAATGGTTATTAAGATTTTGAAAAGATTAAAAAACAATCTTTCGGAGCATGAAAGGTTATTCCGGTCTTTTTTTTCAGTCTTATTGAGCTAACTCTTACGATAAGCAAATTTATTATGATTAAGTAAATATTAAGGTATCAGCAACTTTTTGTTGATGATCTACAATTTATTTACATCATTATAAAGTGTTATTTAAATATTTACTTATGTATTTACCTATCAAAGTTACCAACACAAAGGCTCTGTGGTCTAAACTTTTGTAGCGTGTACCTACTACTACCTCTATGGGGGTAAAATTGGGGATCGCGGGTAAAACCATGTTATTAATTTATAAATAAAATTCCTTAGATGATATTATAATGTATCTGCAAACATCACTACATAGTATAAAACAAAGTCGCTGCCCGCTGTCTGTCCCTATGTATGCTTAGATCTTTAAAACTACGCAACAGATATGCGGTTTTTTTTAATAGATAAAATCATTCAAGAGAAAGGTTTTAGTATATAATTTGTCAAGTTTTTGTATACATTGGTTAAAATATAATGATATTTGTTGGAGGTGTCGGAAAAAATAAGCCGTCTGGGAGCTTTCAACGAAAACGCTGCCTAAACCCTTTGAGATATAACCTACCATAGTGAGATTGTGGTCAAACACAAGCCTATACAAAGTAAAAAAAAATATATATAAAAAATGATGTGTGGTGGAATTGTGTATCTTATATAGGTCTACAAAAAAGTCCGCAATGGCATATGTCTATCTCTTAAGACTCCAGTCTCCCTAAAATCAGTGTTCTTGCGGAATTTATCAGAAAAGAAATATTGTTTTTTAGTCATCAGAAAAGCAATAAATGAAATATATTTTACGTTATTTTAAAGTGTGAGATTTGAAATTTCCAATACATATTTTATTTTTTAATTTGACGCCACTTTTATTAGCTTTGTGAGGCTTTAAACATACCTCTATTTACGTTCCACGCGTAGAGGGTCTCATTCATGCACACGCCACGAAAAAAATATAACAAAAATATGTTTTATTTGTTTAGTTTCAGTAAATTTATTTCAAATGATTTTTTGAATGCATATATTTTTTATTCGACAGATAAGTAGTTGTTTTCGGAGTGGTTAAAGTGTGATTTCTCTAAACCATTACTTTGTAATAGAAAAAAATATATGTTGCAAGGGTCAAATTCAGAAATTTATAACTTTTTAAAGCAGTTTAAATAAGAAATTGAGACAATTTTGAAAAAAAGTAACTAGATAAAATTATTGTAGAGGATTTGCCGACAAATGTAATCTAAATACATTTCTTGTTTTTGTTATATTTTTTTCGTGGCGTCTGCATGTATGAGACCCTCTACGCGTGGAACGTAAATAGAGGTATGTTTAAAGCCTCACAAAGCTAACAAAAGTGGCGTCAAATTAAAAAATAAAATATGTATTGACAAATCTCACACTTTAAGATAACGTAAAATATATTTCATTTATTGCTTTTCTGATAACTAAAAAACAATATTTCTTTTCTGATAAATTCCGCAAGAACATTGATTTTAGGGAGACTGGAGCCTTAAGGGTTTCATAAAAAAAAAACTGCCTGATACTTTCACAATCCAATAAATATATTAAGAGTTAAATAAAATAAAGATATGTTAAGTAAATATATGCCATTTTATTACTAAAATTCGGTTAGTTTTAATACGTTTAAAATATCAATTACCAAGGCTATGTTAATATTGTTTATTTTTTCACACAAATATCTATGATACTATGAGAGTAATCACAAAAATAAAAATACCATAGATCCATTTGAAACTCTACGGTGCCCTTTGAATACTAAGCAACATAATTATTCATTCCTCGTTGTCTATGGCACACGACATTTACGAATTGTATAAATAAATATTGATAGTCAAGTTTTTTTAAATCCTAAAGTATAAAAAATAGTTTTCTTACATTAATTGTTTCCAATAATAAAATTATAATATTTTGTATTCCATGTAGGCATAAGAACTATACAGAAATGTACATTTTAGTGTTCGTTGAGAATAATTAATTACCTATCTATACTACATTGAATGTTTTACTGGAATGCGTATAAATTTTACTGTTTTTTTTTTTCGTGGAAAAATATACTTTCAAGTTTAAATTTGAATATGAATAGATACAAAATATAAGTATCATCCATAAGCCTGCTTTATTATTATTGTTTATTCAATTATATTTTTGTTTATAAATTCACCATAATGTTTGCTGTACTGTACCTACGGAATACATTAAACAATTTAGTAAGTAGTAGCAGTTTAGCATGTAGGGCGGGAAAAACACATAACTTTAACAAAAATGACTAATTTAAAGCTTGATTGTAACCAGATTTATAAATCAAAAAGTGTTTTAGACCCTTTCAACGATACTCTACTCGATGTGGTAAAATAATAATAATAACGTATCTTAAAGGGTCTCTACGTGTTGGATCTGTATCCCAAAAAGGATTGGGCCTCGCGCCGTGATATCTGGTGGATAATAATAACATACACGAACAAATAAATTCACCCCCTCATTACATATAAAAGCGGTAACTCAAAAATACAATTCTACGATTTTATTTATAACTTTGTTTGCGTCATAGATAACGAAACCTTAAAAAGTAGGCCCTATTCGATAAACCTAAATTCCTCAATATCTTGAAACGTGTGTCTATAAATTACGTCATGCGTAATATCAACTAAATAAATAACATAACAAATATATGTAGGTACATATTATTATTTCGAACATAATAATATAAAAGAAATTCTTTGAACCATCTCTCCCTTGCCGCGTGCCTGTGACACTGTAGGGTATCAACAAAGCGTGAAATGGTTTGGAAATATCGCAACCTCTCTTGGCCAGACATTTTGTTCCTTTTCGCTAGCCGAGCTCATTATCTGTGAGTTTCTTTGTCGGTTTAAGTTGCTTTATTTAGAAGTGGGTGGGGTTCAAAAGTTGAAGATTGAAAACGAAGCAAAAATTTGTTTTTTTTTGTCTTGTTTGCTGTTTTACTAGTAAACCTTCTTTTTAGTTTTAGGCTGCCATGATCTGTCTGTCCTAATAAAAGATTACGACAAAGGAGATGAAGACTACTAGCTTGAGCTATAATGTGTATTTAATTGTATAAATTTTAGGGTTAAGTAACTTGGTATATGAAATAAGTATACCTACATTTTTTTTATGAACGTTTAAATACAATGATCACAGATAACATAAATCGTAAATCCAATGATGATAATAATCTGTCAAGAATATTATCACTTAATTCATCTAAAAATACAGAGTTCATCAATACGATTTTTCACACACATTAATGTTTTATCTCTCAAGTTTCGGTCATTTTTACATTTCCATAATAAAACAGAACGTAAGCATGTCATCGAAATAAAATAATAAAATAAATAATATATGACATTCATCGTAAATTCCCTTTGCTTCCGATGCCGTGTATCCGGTAGGGGAGTCGCCCTACTCACATTTTAGTGACGCCATTTTGATTTCGATTTCGTATGGCATTATTATAAAATATAGATAAATATGATAATCATAAACAATAATGTACGATGTCTTATTTTGTAGTTGTGGCTCTTTTATGAAAGCCATGATGTTTAAAATTTAGATGTTAGTTATTTAAATAGCTCAGGATATTGAACTCCGATCCAATCAGCTGATTGTTGACATTAGGCTATACCTACATTATACGAAGGGTAAAAGAAGAGTGTTATATTTTTATTATTTCATGATATTAATAATTTTTGAATTTGTATAACAGAAGTTTGAAAAAAATAATACTAAGCATTAAAATTTTCGTAGCATCATCCAACTATAATATAATAAATATGAAAGTTTGGGTGTATGTTTATCCATGTTTGTTACACATGATTTTGTAACTCGGAAAAATATTAGATCTCACAGATACGCAAAAAGAACCGCGGGGCAGAAACATTATTAAATTTGTACAGGTCCAGAACCTTATTTCTTGACAGTTACAATAAAGCTTGATAGTAGTTGTAATGAGTTACGGTGACAATGATTACTGACTATTGATACTTATTGTAATATTGTGTATCCTGTTAAACCCTACCATTAATTTAATTTTCACTCTTGTTTAACAACGAAAGTGTGACATTAACGAATACGTGGGACCGCTCCCACATAATTTAAAATTATGGATAACTTACTAACCATCGTAACTAGCTCTGCTTTTGCTCTGAAATCAAATATTTTAACAGATCTTTTACCACTGGTCAAGTAGAAATACATAAATGAAGTACACGAGTGTTGATTAAATTAAACAGTTGGATTTATGTGGTTACCAATTTAGCAATGATGTGAAATGGCGGGTGAATAGGGGCGGCGTGCGACCGGCAATTTTAAGTGGAAGATACTAAAATGAATGTGCATGTTTTGATCACTTTTTATTGTGATTATTGTTGAGATAGGGTGATGTTCGTTTAGTTATAATTGTTATACATGTTTACTTACGAAAATAATGTGTTTTTGACGTGTTTAGATTGGTTACTGGCTATTGTGTGCAGTGAGTTTTGTGAGTCAGTAGGTACTTTTAGTCCTAATTGTCATTTATAAACATTTAAATACCTATAATTGACGATTGAACTGTAACAAAGTCTAGAAATCTATCCAGTATTAAAGTCCAAGTAATTATGAATTACATTTGGTATAAGTGCTACCACCTAGTAGCGGGTGTAAGAACTACGTAGCTTTGGAGGCTTCTACGCTATCCAATTGATTTTGCACACGAACCTTCGTGGCGCTACGAATGCTGAACCATGGAGGTTTTATATTTTTTATTGAAATTAGCCAGGAACTGGTTGTAGTGACAGCAAATATGCACGCTATTATGGTCTTTACTGGGATGTAATACTGTTTAGTATGGTATAAAGTAACGATCAGTAGGTAATAGAGTATTAAAAAAATAGAGCTAACCTATTTCATAGTAGTTATATTATTTCGATGAGGCTATAGTGGAAACTCATCGTCATGTTTAATCATTGATTGATTTTGTCCCGAAAGTAATTTTATTTTTGGTATTTTATATTTTTCAAATATTATGTAGGTTATAAAAATAAAAATATCTTGTAAAGTATTTGAAATACCTATCTCACACAACACAGTACAAAGTAGGTTCTATTTAGGTTGACATGTGATGGACATGTGGCACAAATATAGACATTTACTTTTTGACTAAAACAAATTGATACAAGCATATACACATTGCAAATTTCATAGTTGTAGTCACTTATCAAGAGGTCTCTAAAATAAACCGCAAATGAAAACCGACTACCCCAAACCCCACTATCCCTCCTTCCTAAGTGAGTGGTATCTTTGATAAGACTAACCCCGGGTTAGGCCGTGGACAGGTCCACCGATAAGTTTCGATTTAATACGTTAAAAGGTGCCCTTAATGGGGTCATTCCCATTCGTTATGGGGGGACCGTCCCAACAACGTATTTGAAGCGAATATCACCTAATAGGTACAATTTTGATGGGATATAGTATGGTATTCGTTATAGATAATGTTTTCATATCTTCGGTGCTGTTATATTTTAAATTTGACTATGGATCTCTGTTTCATGTTCTATTTTTGAATTGAAGAAATTTTAGCTTTTGTTTTTCGGAAACTTCATTTGCCATGAAATTATTTCCGATTTTAAAACATAAAATAGTCCCAAATAATTAAGTGTTACCTTTATAAAATGTAGAAATAGGCAATAAAATTATTGTATTCATCAAAACACGTTATAAAAGCTCTTAGATTATAAATTTGATTGCCATTATTAGCCATTAATATGGTTATAAATTGCCTCAGTATGTTAATGTAAATTATAAAGATAATCTTGACGGTTAATTTATATACATTTAGCAAGAAAATTTGATATTGTATAAACTCTAGTGGCAATTAAGGCATGTATAAAGTGACATTAATCACTGTTTGTATGAACTTTGTACACCGCCTGGATTGATTGCTAAAGTTATTTATGTTTTCTACCTAGATTTATGTTTACTTTTTCTTATCATTGCTTTTTTCTTCCTTTTATTCACTCAAGGTCTATGTTTCTGTAGAATATGCAATGAATTAGTGTTGAGTAGGACATACAAGAGGCAGTACATTTGTCCCGTACATGACGAAATAATGTAAGAGCGGTACGAGATTTTGACACCTACTACTTCAAATTTAATGTCGCGGTACTCTTTACTCTTTCATATGACGTGAACTGTAGGGTGAGTGAGTGAGAGACAGAAAGGCATGTCATGCTTCATTTCAATAGCACGTCTTTTTATTGAACGACGGACATTGACGCGACTGACCTACTCTTTACTTCAAATGTACTACAGAGCTTCACGACACCTCGCCTCATTTGAAGTGGGACATTGTACTGGCTCAGTACAAAAAAGAGGCTACTCTTACAAACTCATTTTAAAACCGTGTCCTACCCAACACTACAATGAATTCCCCAAGAAACTTGTCATATTCCCTTGTACAATGACACTAAGATGTGATTTACTTCAAGTTTGTTATTTACTACTATTTTCCGCTCTGCGGCTGCATCCACGTTATATTCTCCGTGGAGGCTTATGTTTTTTCAAGGATATAAAGTCTTGTATATTTTATTCTAAGATTTGATCTACCTACTTGCCAAATTTCATCCAATCACGAATATCCATTACAGCGTGATTGATTAAGAAATATTTTCTCAAATATACACAATTATAATATTAGTATAGGTATGAAGTCGATATCTAATTGAATATTCCCAACTTGTTGGCCAGCAACTCAACCTGTCTTACTCATTATGTACCATATACTTCGATCTGTGCTCAATACGATCCAATCAGCAATACAAGAGAGCAATAAACCGTCCTGAGCTGCTACTAATCTTTATGTCCGGACTTGTCAACTTTACGGCCAAACGGTTGGCTAATGGCTTATAAAGAGCCGGCAACGGCTCAACTCCTACTCTGTTGTTATCGTTTTTAAAATGACCACTAAACGGCTAAAGTATTGCTAAGAAAATTGAAGACATGTAACATACACATTTTTATGTAGGAATTTTGGCAGAAAATTGTAAAGTGACGTTGCGTATACGTTTTATATTCTTAAATTGTGTTGTTTTGAGATTCACTGAATAATTTTATGGATTTCCCAATAAAGTAGATCAAAAGTACAGTAATGCGTGACGTAAAATTATTGCGATCATGATTTTTTGAATTTAAGTTCTTACATTAGTAAGAACTAACTATAGTAAGCCCCATGGTTCCATCCAAACCATATTTTATGTGTCTGCCAAGTTTCATGCAAATTCATTCAGCCGTTTATGCGTGATTGAGTCTCAAATATAACAACTTCAATCCAAATTCGTCTTCGTCTTCTATCCAAACTTTCACATTTATGCAAAGGTTTGTATGTAACGTTTGTTACCCAGCTCTTTTGATTTTGACTCAGCACAATTGGATAAATCTTGGGGCATGGTTAGATCATACCCTGGAATAATATATAGAATACTTTTTATACCAGGAAAGCGGTTAAAACCACCGAGCGGAAGCTAGAATCTACTCAAAAATGCCTCAGCTTCTAAAATTCTTTGTAGAATTTAGATTTTCTTTGGAACATGTGCCTCTTTGTTGACTATTTGTGTAAATTTAATTTTATTGAATGAATTATATATTTATTTGTGAGAACATAATAAAGGTAGAAACATTTAGTTGTTTAAATATATTATTATGTATCACTGCGTTCAACCTTTCGGTCGTGCAAATATTAGTTTTTAAATGTACCTACATTAGCCTCATTTATTCGGGCCGAAATAAATAAAAAGAGCATTTATTTGATGAATCAATAATTATGGATACTTTTGGCAACCGATTTCCTCCCAAATATAATTGGAATAAAAATATGTTACATGGAATAACTACAGTAAGACGATTCCTAATGTCGTATTAAAATGTAAAAAAAAAATATAACTGCTCTATCATTGTGTAGTTTAAGTAGTATTAGGTAAATTAAAGAATTTAGTGGAATTTTATTTTAAACTTTGTATTATCCTATAATAGAGTTTAATTTCGTTATAATATATCATGCTGAATTGAGGAGGTTTTAGTTAGGTATATCTTGTCTAATTTCCCAATGCATAAATAAATTGGCATATTATATACTCTCAATGTAGTTAATTTTTCTTGCAAAATTTAGGGGAAAATTCTATGCGACTATTGCAAATCCCTGAGCAAACATGCAACTATTCGCAACGCATGTATAAACATTATGTATTTTAAAAACTGTGCTCAACAACAAACACTGACGTTGTATTTTTTTAAATTACTTCTTTAAAATGTAATTACCATAAGGTAGAAAATAATTTGGTTGCGCAAAGCGACCGCCACGGCCCGTTTACGGTTTGCGACAGCGTATTTTAATTAGCGATACATGAAAATGCTTTGAAACGTGTGGGACGTGTGCAAGCGTGTTTAACGCAGAATTATAATCGCAATATCACACTCGTGTGTACGCCCTTAGTTTGCACGGAATGTTTGTTGTTAATAATACGGTTTCATAATTAGAAATTAAAAGTTAAAAAGCTTGTTCGTGTGGGTACGTTGAAAGTTTCTGTGCACCTTTGAGTTGGAATACACAAACAGTAATTATTTTATGTATAAGTTAGTATTTAATTAGGTAGTAGGTACTTAAACAAAATATTTTTTCTATGTGGAAATTGTACATAGTGAGAAGTTTGGAAGGATGCAAACTGGCGTGTATTCAGACTCACTCAAGGTATTAGTACTATGTTAGGATCTAGAAATATTTTTTGAAATAGTTTCTTGCCGGCTCTTCTCTGCAAAAGCAATCTTTCAAGCCGTGCGTTAGATTCTGACTATTCATAAGTGCTTATGAAGGCCTATTTGAATAAAAAATATTTTCACTTCATTTTCATTGCTTGATTTTTTTTTAATTATATTATTCAGTAGGTATGTCTTCTTAATTTTTACGATGACATGATATCATAACGTAACTATTAGAATTAATTAAAATTACAAACCAAAGTGTCAGTACGCATAAACGATTAAATCCGGGCACACTTGACAACCCTAATTAAGAGCACTGAAATCTAATAAAAGACAACTTGAGAGTCATACCGAAAGCCGCATTCATGAGGAAAACTTTTGCGATTAAAATTCCTGTAACGAGCGCGAACCATCCAGTTTAATAAATACAACGGGCCCCTTCTAATTTTCCTCGGAGAGATTTAAGCGGCATAAATTTTGAACACTGAAAAGAAACTCTGTGAAAGAAGAGCTTCTACATTTTTACGATGGTGAGTTTCATTCGCCCCTCCAAAGGCGAGTTGTCTCTCCTTTAAATTAAATTTTCACTCCTAATTTGAAAGTATAATGTCATTTCACTAGAATTCCGTTATTAAAACTTTTAAATCATTCGGAAGTTTCTTTTGTGATTGCAAAGGGGCGGCACTTGTGATTTTTTAATCAAAATGGGATCATTTCTAGTGATTTTTTACGAGTACGCCATTCCGTCGGCATCAAATTGTCATTAGCCACTTGCGTATCCGATATTGCTTTTCTTTTGAAACTGTCGTGATATTATGGAATATTTAACTTTGCACCCTTAGAAATGGTGCAGTTTTATATATCTCAGTAAATGCCAGTGTAAGTAAATTATATTGAACATTTTCAATTAGTACTGTCAATTTTAGAATATTCCCCAGATTTTAAATATATTTTAATGTCTATGTATCGTTAAAGATTATACTTATTTGTCTCAGCAGTTATGAGATTTAATAGGCTATTGAATTCAATAAAAAAAGTTACTCAGAAAACATCTGCTACCATTCCAATTAAACGAAAACATTTTAAACCTTATTGTTTAGAAAATAAGGCATCACATAAATTCCGGCAACCATTTATTTATTTATTTGAAAGAAAGGGTTTGTCACGTTTCGTAGTGGGTTGTAAATTCTGTCTCGTCAAATCGTAACAAAACGGTCAATAAAATTGTCTGGAGTCCTTGACATACAGACACAGTGCAGACGGAGCTTTATAGACCATAAACATTTTACTAGCTCGACCTTGGTTAGGGTCTGCAATGAGGTCGTTGCACTCAACTTTACCGCTTCATGAGTTATGATGAGAGGATGTAAACGGTTGCCGAGGGTTTGGAGTAGGTACCTGACACTCAGGAGGATGGTTTTACATGTTATACTCATTGTTTTAGTGATCTGTTTTATTATTATAGTTATTTTATTAGTTTAATAACGTTGATGTTTTCTGACAGGATCAAGCGATTTCTTATCTAATCAAAACATATTTTGTTACTCAAAACACCTAAGCTTATTCTAAAATTTAAGTGATTAGGTTATATATCTGTTACCAATGAATCCTGCTACGAATACTGATAATATATAGATTATATTGTGATGGATTACCAACATAAAACGCATGTTGTGACGCCTTAACAGGTTGTACATTTACTTCGTTTGTTATTCTTGTCTTAGTTTTTAACAATATGTCCAATGTAACAACTACTAGCTGTCCTTAAATAAATACTGAAATATAAAGAGTTGTAGCCATACCTATATCGGAAGCCTGATCATATCATCATCAATATCAACTCGTCAAATTGACTTTGGATAGATATATTACATTACCTAATAAATTATAATAAATTCATTTATTCAGGTAACTTAAACCCTTGAATAAAAATCACATTAATTCATTCACATTTCACTCCACACTAGCAATAAAAATATGCATTGATATTGTACATTGACTATGATACTATAGCTAAACGACAAAATGATCCAAATGTCAAAGAAAGTACCTACATATTATGTATCGTAAGGTTAAGTTGCTATGCCCATTACTAATTGTATAATAATGCAGGTACGTTTTACAATATTTAAAAATATCTCTTGCGGTAATTTTACCATCAATAAAACATTTTTTAAGCCTACAACAGATTTTTACCTGTGCCATTAAAAACACACTAAGGTCTATTGTTTGTATTCTTAATACTTTCCAAGAAATTGTTAAAAGCCATTGCGTCAAAATAACGGGCTGGTACAAGACAAAAACTCTTTGTTTCTTCAATGGAAGGGTTGTTTTTCTTTCGCCGGCAATAAAAGGGTTTAAGGGCATAGCTTTGTCACCCTTTCTTTGTCTATTATTCTTTTGGATATATATTGCGCAATGTGCCGTTTTATGCAATATTGTTTGGAATGTATTGTTCCAGGATGACCATCACCGATACATCCTTTTTAGTAGAGTGTGGGTAATACTTTTTAGTTCCAAAACCCTTTTTAGTTAGAGAAAGAGGTAGGTCAGGTAATGTTGTGGATAAGTAAATTTTGCTCCACGTTCGTGTTAAATATAAGTTAAAGTGTAACTAATAAAGTGAATTATATTAGATAAATTCGGCTGAAATAAATTGGTATGTAAAGAAAAACATAGTATTTTTACAACTCGATCTTTTCAAAGCAAAGCAAAAACATTTTTGGTGGAAAAATGTATCATGTCCTGCTTTTACTATTTTTTATGTAATCCAAATCAATGTTACATTTAATTGCTTTAGTGTTATTGCCTATAGTATAAAACTATCTGTGTACGCAACGTAGATACAGTAGGTACCTACTCGTAAAACTGAAGGATTCAAAACATAGTCTAGATTCCATTGCTTTTTATAGTGTACAACAAATATCTACCTAACATGACTACATGTATGATGTAGGTAGGTACCTATTGTCCAACACCCCCATTAAAAAAAAAGAAAATGTAAACAGAACAATATCACATCTAAATTTAAAAATCCAATCTCCGCGTGGAATCAGAGCCGAGGCCCGGCATTCTTTCTTTTTATTCTCCAAGTTACTTATCCTACACGACATAAATCGAACCGACCCGTATAACTCTCTGAGACCATTAAAAAGATAAACAACTTAATATAGGCATAATAATAAACAAGCCAGATACGCGGAGCCGGCTTAGATCCCTGTACACACCGTTCATAATTTTATTTATTCACGAAATCGTAAATATCTGTAGGAATAATTCCGAAGGCTCTTTGCGGGGATTAAGGGGGCGCTGCGGGCCTGAGAAAATTATATTCGGCTATAACAGTTATCATGCATCACCTGGGAGAAGCTTAATGCGCCTTTTCGCAATCTCGAGGGCGGCGCGGGCGCGGGAGACGCCGAGCGCAAATTACTTTTTCAAAGTATTTACATGTAAATAGAGTTGGTGTGTTTCGAAGTATGCGGTGTTGTATGGCGAGACGCTTCCTGGTGTCTACTATGCAGTATATTGTCTTAAGCACACCCTATGTATGTAAACACGGTCGTGATTGCGGCACTTTTATACGCTTTTAAAATGCTTCTAAGTCATCCTTTACTGGGACGTATTCATTTCTGCTTTGTGGATCAAAAAATATTTCTGTTGATATGAAAGAATTATCACGAAAACTTCCGTATCTTTATAATTCATGTCAAAATCAAATTGATTTTCAAGTGATTTACGACAACGTTTTGAAATTCCAACGGAATTATTCATACCAAACTAAACTCCGGAATTTCCATCAGCACTTACAACATTCAAATTTGCAATTCACCGCCTGAGCCGCTTAGCGAAAACTCTTTGAGGTGATATCGTTTAAAAAGCACGCCCTAGACATAAAGCCTGTATAATTATCATCCATTCTACTTATAAACTTTCATAACGGCCTATACGTCGACTTAACCTCTACTTTCGGGGCTGGTGGGGTCCTGGGGGTAGGTCCCCCCGGGTAAGGTTTCCCCCGCCTTATAATGGGCGTCTAAGAAAAACGGGTGCACGGCTCGGAATAGAAAACGCTCCTTTGGAAATAGCTTCGGTGGAAAGCTGCCGATTTATGCGAGCTACGGGATACGCTCGGAAAATATCCAAGAGCGGATTTTTAATGGCCCCATTGTTTCTATTTTAAACGCAGCGTGCGAATGGAATACTAAAGCTCGAGACGCGTTGGATCTTCTTTGTTTGTTTAATGTAATATTCTGTGGTAGGTAAATACTTATAGTATGACTAAGCTAGTCAACGGTAAAACTGTATATTTTTTGTTACCTAATACTCTCTGACGATTATAAACATGTGTGAATTTTCATGGATGTTATTATTAGTGTTTTTCTCACTTTTTTAAACAATTTACCAAAATTTTATATTATTTATTATAGTCCTTGTAGTTATTCACATATTCATAGGATTCCCCTTTTATCTTACAAAGTAATTTGCAGCATTTGTTGGGCTGTAGCAATATTCTCGGCAGATTCTACTTATTCCAGTATGTTTTATGTAAAATAGTCACTACAAATAGTCACATATATATAAATTCCTAATTCATTTAAAGATTTGATATTGATGAATGTGCCGTAAATTTGAAAAAAATAATTGCATTGGCAATAGTGCTCCAGCTTCCTTTTTAGCCCCCCTTATATCTATTATCATAAAGCCAATGCTACAATAAAATATCCATAATAATTTATAGAAACCAACTACTTATTCGAGTGAAATGTTCCGCAGTAAATATGAAAACATTAACTACAGACTCTTAACCCATGTTATCATTAATATAAAGCAGACTAAACACAACATGAGCTCAATTGCCGCCTATCTCACAATTCCACACGCGCTGCGTTTTTACAGTGTACTTACAAGCTTTCATATTAGTACTATATTTCATTTATAATATTTTTTTTGAACGCAGGTACCGATGTGTACATAGTTTTACAATTTACACGTAATCAACACCCATATAAATTACATATAAAATTCTACAAAAAATACTATAGCTGAATAAAATTATCTTTAAATGTGAGCCTAAAAATCTTTCGTTGTACGGTAATCAAGCCATTGTTTGTAGAGTACTACTTGTGAAGGCTATCATTATGGGCCTATTACGCATCATAAAAAGAGTCATTAATTATTTTTAATCACTCCGACTATCACGAAATGCCGCTTCATGTTATTGTTTAAATTAAAAAAAGTAAATTAAACAGTTCTCGAACGGAGCCCGCAATCAGTGAGATGTCATTTTTTATCTCCGGAAGAGATAAAAATGCCTAAAAATAATGAACTAATAATATACCCGGAGCTTTCGGCCTAAAGAAAAATATATTAGTAGGCAAGTAACACATCGTTCCAGCGGTATAATGAACATGGCTCCCTCTAGCGGGGGCCATTAATCAACCCCCTTGCACCCGCACACCCCTAGCTTCTCCGAACAGAGATCCCCTCAAAAAGACCCCCCTCAACCCCCTCCCGCTCAGAATGTTTCCAATTCATCACGAGACCCCGCCCTTGACAACTCTATATGGGAACGACGCGGTCGAAAACTCCCCGACTGCTGCACCTTAAAATGAACTTAGGCAACCGATTGCGGACTTTCAGACCACCCCTGGTCTCTAATTCAATGACTATTCTTAGAAGACTTTGTTCGCAGTTTGTTCAAGAATATACGGACCGGGCAGTGTATTTTCTTGTAATATCAACTCAGTTGTATGGCGGCCATTACAAATAAATTTCACCTTACCTTTATTTTTTAACGCAGATTCGATGTTGTTTCGTCGCGATCCTTTTTTTGTTTGTTGGATTGTGAAATAGGTATATTGGTATATGTACCTACTGTGAATTTTAATTAACTGATACTCTTTTCGTAGCAGCTATTGTTTCCGTTTCGTCTCTCCATTTTTTTACTTACTTAGTACGGTACTTACATAATACCTACAGAGACAAGAATATACAGGATAGGTAGGTATTACATAATTACATTAGCATTATTTCAGAAAAAAACAAAGTTACTTAGTTTGTTGTTACATATTAGGAAAGGTATTTTCTAAGACCTATCAAACAAAACAATAAAAAATCCGATACCTACGTACCTAATATCTAATTCCTAATATTTTCCCACAACAGTGTAGGTTGATAGGTACTAGGTCAGCATAATCGGCCCCTAGTCGCAGTTTAATTGCTTGGCACATTAAACGCATATAAATTGGTATTCATTGTCGGCCGTTGAGCCTGCTACGAACTAAATTGGTATACTTAGGTATAACTAGGTTGTAGGTACATACATGTGTAGAATTACCTGTTACATTGTTGAGTTATTATATTTGCATTAAATCGAGATAGGTATCTAGTTAATTAAGATTTGAGACTAAATAAGTAGTGTATGAATTAGGTAGGTAATTAATGCATTTCATTTACAATCAACGTCGTCTGTTTATGAGAAATAACAAAAAGAAAATATTTTTTTTTATCGCTTGGACAAATGAATGTAGAATTTTCTTGATAAGCACTTTTGCAAAAAATAAACTTAATAATAAAAAGAGCATCTGCTAACCATTATTTAAAGCCTGATAGCGAACCAAACAATTTATTAAATCACATATAAATACTTTTCAACAGGCAATAACCCTTTAGAAAAAAATGTTTTTATATTAACCGAAACGCAAGTAATGAAGAATATAAATTACCCTAAATAAATTGCCACCGAAATACCCTAACGTTGATGACAAAACAAAGAAACATCGCCAATATGAACTGCGAGACGAAAACAAAAAGAAAAAAGCTAAATAAATGAAAGGAAAAGGGAACGAAATGCGCTTGTACCTAATTATTCAGTCTTGCTGAATGCCGACGGCCGGTCTTACGTTTTATTTCTTTTGATACATGAAACTTCGTTGGGAAAATACTGTAACGAGCTTCACATTATTAGGTCAAGAAAGATTTATAATTATGTGAGAAATGCAGAATTTATTTTAGGATATTTATAATTAAATTAATTCTCATGACGAAAGGAGTAATTAACTGAATTGAGGACTTACTTATTTGTTTTACAAACACTTTTTTGCTAAAAAAAATTATAATGTACTTATTATTTATTCAACTACCTAAATCATATAAAAATGTATTCAAAGAAAAATATATTTCAAGAAAATTTATTGGATTTATTTTAGTATTCAAGTATCAACTTTGACCTTCGTTCGACTACGAAGAAAATTTTCCTAATAAGTCAATAATTTATCTTCTTTAATATACCTATGAAACAGTACCGTATTTGACTGACAGACAAAGCATATGCCTAAACCTAAGGAAAGATTCCCAGAGGAGGTAGGTATACTCTGGGGGTGCATAGGCATTTTCAAAATTCAACCCCATAGGGGGTAAAATGAAGGATCGCAGGTGAAGTAGATGGGTGAAAGCTATTTTTTTTTATTGGAGATCGATCGAGCATTTATTAAGATATTAACAAAAATAATCGTTGCCTTCATCAATTAAATTTACTTTTTCGTCATATAAAATTGATTTCCTATTGTTATTATTTTTTATACTGTTTAAAAATTAAAAAAATTGTAAATTTGAGATAGTTGTCATCCTTTTAGATTGGAGCACTTTTCAAGCTATTTCCCAATAGCCTACACCAAACGAGCCGTCCAAAATAAAATGGTCCATTACAAATCGTTTCCAAAACACTTCAAGTAATGAGTACGATCGTAAGTTCAACCAGTAAATTTCACAAGTGCTATCTTCAATTTAATGGTGCATGACATAAGCGATAGCGGTTAGCGTTGGCGATAATGACTTTCAAATTACAATTAATGTATGTACCTTCCTGTTTTCTTGATTATGAATTTGATTTCATCAATCTAATGAATCTTTAATACCAATGTTTGGAAATGATTTTTTAACAAATCTTATTATTTTTTTGTAAGATACGTGTGTTGTGAACCCAATAGCTTAAGTCATAATTACGTTGTTTATCCATCCTTAACATCACACCTGTCGATTCCCGCTACATGCTATTAACTTATACTAAAATGCAAGAACAGCACCAGTGCGGGACTAGTTTATACGCAATAAAGAAAGTGGAATCCCGGGTTGCGCTCCAATTACATGGATATACGCGGCAATCCCGGTGACGTGTTGCCTAGTCCCGGGCACAGGCAGCAATTATACATATTGCGAGAACTGCCGACTCCATTGGAATATATCGTAAACGTGGTGTGACTTGAAAAACTATTCTGTTTTGCTGTGAAATAAATTTTCATACTTTAGTATGTTAGTAGCGTGCTTTAGTTTCTTACTTAAAGGCCACATTAGCCTGTGCGATGTAGTACTAAATGTGTTGTTATTTGAAATATTTTTTTAGTGTTGCCTAAACAGTTTATTTGCAAACATTTTTATATGTATACTAATAAATACTTTGCGTTAAAAACTGACTACAATTTGATTTGTTAATATTGTAATATTTAAGTAGGTACCTACTTAGGTATTTAAAAAATATCATACTGAACGAATCAAATTACCTACCTATACCTATTAATGTTTCTTATTGACGTATTATTATCACATAGCCTACAGAATCTCTCCAGAATTGTCGTGAATTCTACCTAATACAGAACAGAGGTCGTAAGTCATTATGCTGATTAAGCTCATTGCGCAAACTACAAAGACCTTTGAGGACAAAAGTGCATTAGCATTCAAAATATTAGCTGCATCTGCCAAGCTAAACATAAATGAAAATCAATCTTTTCATCTGCCGCAATTGTCGTCGAAGCAATTTCTATCGTCATTTATTACCTCACCGTCGATTCTAGCAAGTTGTGGAGCACGCATGTTTTCTTAACCCTCGAACGACTTGGCCGGAACTGAGAGGCCCCGTGGTAGTACGCCCGCGGGACTCGTACACTAGTTTTTCCAAGCATATCTTATTGCCCTTTTGTTGATACCCCAGGCCGTTAGTTTCATCGCCGGGGGTCACGGGAGCGAGTCCCGTAGTCGTCGCGGGATTCCCGTGTCGCGCTACCATACACTTTGTGGAGTTATGTGTTTTTCAGATGAACTTTTGCACAAGTTTTGGTTTTACTTGCTGAAAATATTAGTTTTGTTCGGTTGTCTAATACACTAGCAACTTAATTATGTTCTTTCTTTTTTACCCTTGTTTTTTAGGTAGGTAATACATATTTACCCAAAAACTAAACGCTAGGTTCAACTAAAAACTTTGCTGATATGATATCAAATTGAATCATAAACCTCTATTTATAAAGTTGGCGATAAAAATGTATGAAAAAATAAATCAAAGAAATACCCATGGGATTAATAGAATTGGATTCCAGGAAATTCCTATTTCGGATAAAATGGAAATGGGATTCCCTTAGATCCGTTAAAAGACTTGCATAGTAGAACTATGTAAATAACTATGAGAGTACCTACTGTACTCCTAGTTTAAAGAATTGACGTTGGTAAACGCTTACTATCGCGTTTGCGTTTAGAACATTTATCTATAGGAATTGGCACAGCGCCTCTCGGGAAATACTCACGGACCAAATTTCTCCTGTATAAAATTTTAGTAAACGCAAACGTATAGTAAACGTAAGCCTTTGCTTACGTTAATACTTTACACTCAGGGTACTGTTTCACGATTTAGAGTTCAAAGTAAGTACCAAAACGTTGTTAAGCCAATTATTCCACGCCATTCCAGCTGAGACCAAGACACCGAAAGGATTAAAACATGCAAATCAAACAAGCGCCTGTTTTAGTGGGGATGAACCCCACGAATCGACCCTCCTTGTCTTATTTATTCATCCAAGTTGGATAAAAATGTTGTTTTGTTTACGGGAGTAGAGTAAAGGGGACTTTAGGCTCGTGGGGGACAGGAATATACGTTCCGAAAGCAACTTTGTCGATTTACTTTGTAACCAAGGATTTCTGCTTGTTTTTAAAGTGTAGATCTGAAGCAATGTTATGTCATACGAAGGATTTTCAGTAAGAATCATCATTAAAAGGATTATTATTTTATTTAGAACATACTTGAAATTAGTTTATCATAGAAAGCTTAGTAACGCCATCTGTTGAACAAATATAGATAAAATATTTTATAATTACAAATCTAAATAAAATGTGAAAAAACTGTGTGAATGAGTACATACCTTTCACTACTAACCCATAAAACTACACATTGTTCAATATCATTATTTATTCTATGTCTTTGTTTAAATAAAGGGACAAAATTCATACAAGGAATGTATTGTAATAGCATAAAGTTAGTTTCCTACTAACAAAGTTTTTACTTATTTTCTTAATGTAGGTAGGTATATAATCTGTTGAAATGACAATAACACGTAAACATGGGTTTAACTCTCGAAGTTTTCTCAGCGTTTGTTCTAAACTAAAGTTAAGAAATAAAAATGGAAGATACCTATATCCTGACTCTCTATTAACTAAGTAAATGTATCACTATTTTACTATGTAGGTACCTATCTAGATATAGGTACATAGTAAAATATTGCCGTTTAATTTACGTAAAGTATATAGGTCATGTAGGTATGTATGCTTTGTGCATTCCTATTCAAATACAAATTCAAAAGTTTCTTTATTAAATGAACTCATTACAAGTATTTTTAATCGTCACTTGTTTCAATCTTATAATGTATATTTCTTTTAAATTAGGTATGCACTTAGGTATAAAGTATAATTTACAAATTTTATATTATAACAATAGCCTGCAGAGCAAACAATTCATTCAAATGCGTTATTGTCATCTATAAAATCTGTAACTTTATAGTACTCTTTCTTATATAACTTCTGTTTTACTATCTTCTTGAATCTATATACAGATAGTTCTTGAATTTCTTTGGGTACTTTGTTATAGAAACGTATAAATTGCCCTTTGAAAGAGTATTTTACTTTGCTGAGCCGAGATACAGGTACAAGGTAACAAGTTTTTGCTTATTTCTAGTGTTCAAACTATGTTTATTGTAAGTAAATATTGTATATTGTATTATATGTAATTGTATTTAAATTGTAAGTCACTATGTAAAATATTCAAATGTACTAGGTAAGTTACTTTAGTTTGTTACTTTTTCTTAAGTTACGTACAGGTACATTACAGTATTTAAATTTTAAAATAGTACAATTACATACAATAATAAAAAAAAACTTATCTTAAGTTAAGTCTACGTGTATTCACGATTGTATTTTTTTATTTTTTTTTGGAAAAAATACATTTATAAATTTAAATTTTAATAACTTTTATAAAATTACATTTGGTTTGTGGAAATACGATATGCCAAAAATGATCGAATCCAGTGCTTTTAAATAGCATAATGATGGCGAATGAAACTGATAAAATCACGACATTATTTTAGAATAATATTTGACTATTGGTAGTAATTGCAAATTGTGGCATTTTTGGTATTTGATTCTGGCTTGGTTTAATTGAAATCTATATTATTGCATTATAGGAAGAATTAAACTCATCAGAAACATTGTTATTCTAAACAAAATGATACACTAAATGCACACAAAGCTTAGCAAAATGTTAGATTGCTAAGTGCAAACCGAAAGTTTCTCTCAAGTTCAATTCAAGACGTTGGAATTATACGGCACCCTCTAGCTAAGCTGATCCACGTCGCGACGTCCCAGAAATGCTATCTGTGCTTTGCACTGATTCTCAACATATAATTTTATTTCTATTTCATTTTGTATAACCACTATTTCTTTATTGAAACAACTTTGAAATTTATTTTGTTGGTAGATAATATCAGTAATATTTAAATGGTAAAATTTTCGACCTAAATATAATTTTAGTCTAATTTCGATGGAGAAAAACATTTGAGAGCCGCTGGCTTCTGTTATTCCACCCCAACGCTACCCTTTTTAAGGGGATTTCTTTATGTTGTGAAAGCTCATTCATAGCGTCCATCAAGACGATTCCGAGCATCGTTACGGTCTCGGCAAATGTACCGAAATCATCGCTTCACTGCCGAACGCCCGGCGGTGTACCGTACGGACATATTGTACCTACCTAACAGTAGATATTGTAATAAGTAGATAGTGGGACATTTGATTCAATTTGGACTTTCGGTTCCGGAACAAAATCACCAAGTACCAACTTGTACGTGATGTTTTCTTCAATTTTGTTTTCCGCCTATTCTTTTTCGAGAAATAGTTGATCTAATTTATCTATTCTTCATAGGTATATCTTAACTGATATAAGATTGCTTATCACATAATACAACCTAATGAGCACTTTGATAGACTTACACAAAATATGTTGAAAATAATCACTTTTAAATAGGCCATTAACATAAATAAATATATTTATTATAGTTAAGTTTATGTAGAAACGATTTAGGAAGGCGTGTCTTAATTTTATCTCTATTTAGAAATTCTAATTAATAAAAACAACTATAAGATTGATATCAAATTAAAATATCGCGGGTTTCAAAATATCTTCCGTCCTTAAGATAAAATTGAAAGATAAAGTAGGTAAATGTGGAAAAGCTCATTTTAATTATTTAAATTGAACAGAGTCGAGTAATAGGAGTCTCGATGTTGAAACGTCCTAACAAAGCTTGTGGACATTTTGCGGCGAGAAATTTTGTTTTAATAAAGGCCCTATTGTAACCACCACAGCCGTTGCTCGCTACGTTGATATTACAGGCGACGAACACCCACTAATGTCCTCTTTTGATATTACGCTGAAGCATTATTATGTGCTTAGGGTTGACAATCTTTGTCTTAGAAAAAATATCAAGAAGTTTGCTACAATTCTACTAATTATGAAATACACAAGCGAATATCCCCTCTTTAACTCACATAATAAAGCTACTGATATATTGTTCTTAATCGCATTAGCTGCAACCACATATACCGCTACGTAGTCAACCCTTGTTAATGAGGCAGACAAACAAAATAATGTACTGCAGGTCCGTAGGTCACAATGACCGCGCCTGCTCGCAGAACGTTGGCAATTAAGATTGGCGACTCCCTACGTAGTTAATCCGAAAATACGTGTGTTGGGTGTTTATTGACTACCGTTGGAATTCGTGGGTTGGTTTGTTTTTGGAAGAGAAATTGGGGTTGACTTCAAATTATTCCTATCCTACATAATCCTGTGTTTTAAAAAGATTGGGTTTTAAAATGTATAATTGTAAAACCCATGTCGGAAACGAATAAATTTAAAAGTATTTCCAATCTTTGGATCATTGTTATAAGGAGATGTAACTTGAAGGTTTCTATCTAAAAATCTAAATGTAACATAATGAGGCCAAAGAATTTCCCCAACAAAAAAGAGCCCAACAAGTACTTAACTATTTAAAAAGTTAACAAGTAGAACTCAGTAGAAATCGTGAGTACCTAATAAGGGGCATAGAGTGGAGGCTCCAGTCCGGCACGTCGGGTTTATGGACCGTTAGTGCTACTGAAATCAATAAAAGTACCGGAATGTACCGCACATGCGCGTTGGAGACACCAGCTCTTACTGACTCAGCTACATTCATTTTATAGCCACTTGTATTTGTGTCTATGGCCATTTTGTACTCTTTACTGTTGACGGAGTAAAAAAAGAAGGGGCAAATTAATTGACGCGGGTCGTAAATACCGTCAGCGCTAACGCAGGGTTGATTTTTTGGTACTCGGGAATAATTGAATGTTTTAATAACTTAATACGGCGATTTTTTACGGCAGCTTGTTGGCACAGAATTAATTTAATTTATTGACTATATAATGAAACAAAATTACATAATAAACTTAAAAAGTATACTCATGAATTTTACTTTGCAGAGTAACGTGCATGTATATTATTATTATACATGTGCCACTACGTTATTATGAATAACTCTTTGTAACAGACTATTTTTGTCATATATTTTCTAATATAATATAAATCTGTGTATTGTGGTACAGAGGAAATTGGATTTAATGTCAATAGTCTTAAGATTTCTTTCACAGGTTGTTATTTTGTACTTAGGAAATTATTTGGAGAATCTTTTAATTTATTATGCTTGGATAAAGCGGCTGGTAAGTAAGAATAGATGGGGCTTCACGCTGTGACTAATAAATGCTGCTTTCATACAAGCAATATAACTTAACATTAGTTTTAATTTACTATAGAATGAAGACATTCGTAACCCCGCCCACAAAAACCAACTAATTGAGTTTTTTTTAACTTGTTTTATAAGTTTAATAAGTTATTTATTGTTAAGTAGAAATCGTTCGATTATGTATCTTAATTAATTTAAAATTATTTATTCTTAGGGTATTCGCTATTATATCATATAAATAATTATATGCACACAATGTAACTTCATAAAATATTTGATTCCCTATATGAATTCCATTTAAAATATTATTAAATAGACAATAAATCACAAGAGACGAGTTTACGAACGTAAAAGATTTACAGCAAGCATTTTTACGAGGTTTTTATGAACTCTCGCCCATAGACAACATTTTATTATTGAATCACTACTCGGTAAACAATTTTCCAGCCATCAACATCATGACAAAGCTGATATGGCTTTTAACGGCACGACAATTAATTAAAAAGGTATAAACGCCACTTTTATACACCGCCAGCCTATAAAGACTAACTTTTATGCGTCGTAAACGCGATTGTCTGCGGACCCTGACGACTTCGATACTGCAGCTTTTATGCGAGGAATATAGCGGATGTGCCTCCTGAGGAAATTATGGGACTAAAATTTCGCGAATGTTCTTTGTACTACTCATGAAATACTTACAGGACCATTGCCAATATTGACCAAAGAGTTTCTTAGTTTTACCAACAGATAATAATTGAGAAATCGTATAACCTCTGTTGAGAAATCTGCAAAAAGGGTATAATTATACAAGTAAGTGCAAAATCGAATATTCATAATTATTATTTAACAATAGGTACTACATTTTTTTAAACAAAATATAATACTGATTCGAAAATTTACTTCATAAAATAGACTATTAAAATTGTTGTATGTTTATTATGTCATAGGCTGTCACTAATATATTGCAATTTAAGGACACGGATAAGTATAGATATGTACAGAAAGAATGACACCTCGCCCAGAACATAACATTAAATCACAAAGATACTGTGAAAGAGCACAAACATCACATAAAAGCAATTCCGATCAAAAGCTAAATGTCTCAGACGACGAATAAAAAAGATTTATTGGACCTCTCCCAAAGGAAACTTGGAATGAAAATTGTGAGATTTTTTAAATAAACCATTAGAGAAAAAGTTCCGGGCCATTTGAGGCGGTTTATTGTGCCACTATCGGGTGCCATTGTTGACTGCAACGTAGCTTTTATAACACAGATATAGAGTGGCTACACAAGTCATAATTACACAATTTATGCACGTTGCACATCAAAATAATACCATTGTCTTGTATACTATGTATATCCTAGGATGAATTACAACTGTGACCAAAATAATTAAGTGTAAGTCATTTTAAATTGTAATATAAAAAAGTGGTTGCGTTATTGAGTATTTTGGTACTTGTAAATAAAGTAACAATTAAGTGAAACTTATTTTTCGCCTCCTTATAAAAGGCTTATTGTACAAAATAAATTTATCGTTTCCAGTTGTCATAAAACATTATTTAGTTCCCTGTAGATGACTTGCTAGTCGAGATTTGCCTCCGAGTTATGTGACTTTCAAATGGTGTGTTTGTAACCATTAATTTTTATATCCGACCGCATCCTTTGATCTCTTTATATGATAAGCGGACATACTACGAAAGTAAGTTTAGAAAAATTACGTTAACTGTACCGTTAAATGTAATTTTAACACTATAATGAGAGGGCTGAGTTATATTATGCAAATACACTTTTAATTAGAGAAAAACTAGTTGATTACGGTTAATGATAATATTTTAATGTGAGGTGAAGTTTATAATCTGTTTAGATATGAATATTAAATTATGGGAAGTTAGATAATGGGCAGTTTGCATACACGAGTAGAACTTTTGAACTAGTTTGTTAGTAAGTTTTTGAACCATGTGTAATTTCCTTCATTATCATGACTTCAATTCATTATATTATGATGATAATACTTTTAAAACTGATAAGTCAATGTATCCAACAATATACCCTATCTATCACGCCGCAGGTCGTGGGTTCGATTCCCACTCAGGACAAACATTTGTGTGCATGAACATGTCTGTTTGTCCTGTGTCTAGTCGAGTATATGTAGTATATCAGTTATCTGGCTTCCATAGTACAAGCTCTGCTTAGTTTGGGGTCAGATGGCCGTGTGTGAGGAATGTCCCAGAATATTTAATTTACTACATTCTATACCTTTTAAAGTGGCAACTAAATTCTTTTGTTAGCATTATTTCAATTAATAATAATTCTATTGACATACCCCAATATTCTTTAGAATACTATATAGAAAATTATTACCGAAAAAGAGTAGAAACAAATAACAACACCAACAATTACACTTCACCGTAAAATAAATACAAAGAAACGTTTATTCTCGTATCAAGCGATTTATTTCGGGCTCTGTCGTGCTACGTATTTATTTGTGGAAGCAAGCAGTGCGTCAGGGTAGCCAGGGGAGCTGGGGAGACCCAGGGCGGTCGGGGGAAAATGGCAAACACAGGAAACGGATCTGGCGAACTTTCCCGCCGAACCGGCAAAAGGGAGATCGGGTATCCTGTTCTTTGGGATAACTATAATTTGTGATTTTTTTTGGACATAAAATATGTTTTTTGTTTATATATTGTCATTGCAAAACCTAACATTCCGTAGGGAAGTTTAATAACTACTCGACCATAATGTATGTAAGAACAGATTTCTGTAGTTTTTATAGTTAATGTTGACGAGTACTTCAATTCAAGCATTTACATATGTACTCAGTAGGTACATTTTGTGATCCAGAAATTCTGGCAAAAAGTTAGGATATACCCATAAAAAACGTTTGATTTAAAAAAAATATATTAAATGGAAAATCTCTACTTTCACCTAACTTTTGTCCACCCTATTGTCTCTTACTCTTGATATATTTATATGCATTAATACCGCTTTATAGTCGTAAGATAAGCATAAATCCAACGGTAGGCGGACCACGATGTATCTACATCCCACTTTATTGTTATACCGTAGAATTTATTTATGCTAGGCCAAATTGCTTGAGTAAACGTAAAAAAGATAAACATTTGAGCTCACATTGTTCTATGACGTGTTTTATGGGGAGACTTTAGTTAGGTAGGTAAGTTATATACCTATTATTCTCATATGACGTCTTTCAGAAGTTCTTTTTTAGGTACATCGGTTAAGAGGTTTACTTCGACAATATTATAAATATAATAAAAACCACTTTATTTTAAAAACAAGAAAACACATCTACACCAATATTAAATCACAATTATAATAATAAATATATGTACCTACAAGTAACTTAAGGTAAATAAACTCTGTTAAGTCATTCAAGCCCCAGTCTCCTTAATTCACCTATAAATTTACAGATTTATAAGAGAGAAGCTAATTCTAATAGCGATATAATTCTTAACTATTTCTATAAATGTTTTGCTCTGTTAAAAAAACACCAGTTATCATAAAGTTCTAGAATACCACAAAGTATACGTTTTTCAAGTTTTGAGCTTAAAACCTGTACCTGTAAAAATGGGTTCAGAGATTCAAATAGTTATTCCGCCTCCACCGCGACACACAAATATAAAAACCAGTAAAATTAATATAACAAGCCCTAAAACCTATAAAACACATGCTTGCCGGGATGTTTTAAACATTTATTGAAGATATAAGGAAAGCAATTTTGATGGTGGAATGTTACAACTGGAACGTTTTGGTACATTACTTCCTTTGTATTAAAGGAATGTTGCTCTACTTCAGTTTTTATTTGACATTGGCGTAATAGGAACATGTGGCAATATTTGCGGAACTCTAAGACCAAAACAATTTAGCACCTTCTTGTACGCTAGTAATATATACATAGTTCAATGCCATCTTGAGGACAACCTACGCTATTAAAAATAACAATAAAACGAGTTCAAGTAATCTGCGCTTTCCTAAAGATTTCATCCTAAAATGCTCGAGTCATTATAATAAGTAAAACGCTTGATAGTTTTGCCAGCAGAGAATCCCAGATGCCACATGAACCATTTCTGAACACTCACTACACTACAATATTCAAGTGCACGCTAGTGTGTTGTAAAAGAGTTTTTTTTTTGTATATATATTATCATACAATAAATGTAGGTACCAAAAACACGAATACACAAAGTCTTTAAGATTTTTGATAGCATTTATCTTGCGTACTCTAACTTAATTTAAAGTTTTGCACTGACCTATATTGTTTTGAGTGGAGCCACATACGTAACATTCGAACTTATCTTACAGCAAAGACGTTGTAGCGAAGGGAGGCTGGAGTAAAATATGAATTCAGCGCGTCTCGGCTGTTCCGCGCACACGTTACTTGTTTATCCTTTTAAGGGAGACTTCTCATTTCACACAACTGCTATGATTGCTATATAATCGCCAGTTCTACAAGACCTGCCTCTGCACCCTTTTTTTAAATACGATTGAGGAGAAGAAAAGGCGAAAGATGGAGATCAGAATACAATGGTTGCGCCGTTAAGCGTTTCGGTAATGGCGCCTCACGAATGAAGGCAGATTTTCGGCGACTGATTATGAGTCTTAATACGTTTAGTAATGTTAGTTTTGTTATGTTTAGCATCATAGGTTTTATATATTGTTTGTTTTGTATGCTGTTTTGTTATTCTATTAGGTAATATCGATATCGACTATGTATAGTTCAATTTACCAGCACAACAAACGATGACGTTAAAAGTATTTTTTTTTAATTAAATTGAAAATTTAATAATCCCAAATGATTTGTCATTATTTTTTCTAATATACCTACTGAATGCTTTACATACACGGTTTATTATCTATTACGGAGATCGGGATTAAGAATGCCTAACTTTGTAATTTTGTCAATCACAATAATATGTCCCAAACTAATGACGTCATAACATATTTTAAAAATAATTAAATTCTATGTCATAGTATTACGTAGCCGAACTGTGGTGTTTTATATGTATGTTTTGCATGTTTTGGCATCGTATCAAAGTATTTTTGGCTCGCATAGCACTTCATGAATGCAGCTATTGCTATGTAAAATATATTACAATTATGAACCTTGTTCTGCCTCTACACGGAATAATATTTTAACTATGAGAGAAATATTTATATAACTTTAAAAAGTGGCTGTAGAATCTGATTGATCTAACACTTTTTATATGGTAAATTATTTATTTTTATACATTTTGCACATTCTTCTTTTACAGGTGTTGCAAGCTAACGGAAAATAGAAACAAAGGAATCATCGACCCTTTAAATACTCAAAACCCGAAACCTATACGCCATCAACAATACAGACGTGGCATTAAAGAAAACCAATAATATGTAACATCAGCGAGACCCAGAAAAAAAGAAATAACACCAACAAAATTGAAAACAAGCCATTGTTATGTTATACGGAGGTTCTACGAGAAAAAGGCAATCTACATGGAGGGTTCGCACCGGACGCCTCGAGATGAGGAAATAAGAATTCATCCTTTCTCGCCCAGGGGGGCAGAGAGGGCGGGGGGCAAAGGGGGCAAGACGGACGACGCCATTCCAAAAACCCATTATACGAGCTCTAGAGCTGTTTTCTATCTTGGAAAGGAGCCCCCGCCGTCCCGCCCCGCTTCACCCGCTCTTGAAGATTCTCAACTTTGTTTATGAAAATTGCCCATTAAAGTGGCTATGAAAGTAACGCTTTTGCCACTCCCAAAATTAATAAGGAAATTGATATAGATTATTTTTCAGTGCTATTGGTTGCTGTTCTTGCTCTCCACGTCATTTAAAAAAAAATAGATAATTTTGTTCAATTAATTTATTATAGGTATTATAGGTTATAATTTATTATATGATGATATATTAAATTTATCATTAACATAATCATTCAATTCTTAGATATAGGTACACAGTTAGATAGAGTGCACTAACATTAAATAACTGAGTATATTGAAAATTAATGTAAAAAATGTAGTGCAAATAAGTAAACTACTAGTGTATTTAGATATGTAATTTTAATAAAACTATATCTAATAATAATTAATAATGTAACTCATTAGAAAAATCACATGTAAAGTGACTAACAAGTAAGTTAGTTGCACTCACGCTCCATTCTAAAGCCCTCTCGAAGTAGGTTCTTACTTAAAATTACTTCCGACAAGATTTATATGCCTCTTAGACTCACCCCACCTAGATTTACAACACCATTAGAAATTAAATTAAAAAACGAAATTATTACAAGAGCCAAAATTTAAATACACATTACTGCTCCCCTCTTTATTGGGAATTCGAGTGCTTTCTTCAGCCTTCAGTATATTCTATCCTTGTCTATCTTAAAGTAAAATAACCTGTTAGAGTGAGATGGAAAATCAGCGTTGTTGCGGCTCGTAGCCTGATATAAAGAAAGATTATCCGAAGCCCCTAAGGAAGTTTGAAATTGCTATTGTAGCGAAAAGGATTATATGTTAGTGCTACGCCGTAGCGGGTCTACGTCGCAGCGGGGGCCGGATTCAGGAGATTGTATGTATGTCGATGTTTCGTGTATGTATGTAGATTGCTTTTATTTCATAGCTTCATCATTAGTGGAGTAAAGATAATAGCCGATATACTAATAGATAAGTAAATCAAATTTGATCAATATTCTTATGATGAATTAATGATTGTAGGTGGTACGTAGTCACTGGAATTATGAAATTTATAAATTATTTTTTAGTTTTATTATTTTACGAGAGGATCAATGTATCTAAATCTTATAATTATAATTTATCAATATTTACCCTTTGAAATTAATATTAGGTATAATATTTTGTTTAAAAATATATTTGACTCTTTGTTAAGGTGTGATGTAGGTATCTACCTATTCTAATCTATTCTTGTAATCTCTTTTTTTTTTTATATATTCTTATCTGTGATGACTATTTAAACTATCTATTAATGTTTTATGTTAATAATGTTATTAATGACTAAAATCGTTGGTACGTTTATTAATTTTATTCATTTATGTGTCCTAAAATAGCGAGCATAAAATTCATTTGCATTGAAACGCGAGAATAAACAATGCGATATCGCAACAAAGCACAGGCAGTGGCGTGAAGCGGATTAATCCGGTTAAATCCGGGTAAATACGGCAGGATCCGGGCGGTGGCGGCGCCCGGCACCGAGTGGCGCGGGCGATACGCCCGTCGGCCTAGCAGTATGGTGTTAATCCCTATTTTAAATTCTGATAAAAGCCGTACCTGTATTAATTTGTAAGCGGTACGGAACACTGTTAAAACTTGGCACTATTTAGTGTTATGAATTTGTATGAATGTTAAATGAATATTGCGACTAACTACTTACTTCGATATAAAGAATCCAGGCTTTGGTATTATTTTTAGGAACTTGGTCCAAGTGATTAATTGGGTATTGTGATTATAAACTTAATTATTTATCACACTTAAATCTCTTCGTATTTTCAGAAACGACCCAGATACCTACTTTAGGTTAGAATAATCGCCATACACTTCGTGGTTATTTTTTTTAGTGCCCTCTCATATTGGTCAATTTATCAAAATGCCCGCGCATTTTGTATAATGCCCAATTAATCACTTGGTCCATAATATAAACATATATAAAATGGTCAAATAGAACGGAAAGTTAGTAGTTAGTAACGGAAAGTTAGTGTACCTGCTCTTTCCATTCACTTAGATTTTTTGTACATTTTTGTTACCAACTTAGGATCTCAACTTAGGACTCTCCTTTAATAGTTTTGTCGTTATTTAATAGTAGGTATTTTTTGAGCTTATGTACGAGTATATTGGATAAGAAATAAAGTCTAAATAATCAATCAAATTGTTCATGGAAATATTAAAAACGCTCTTAAATACCTAATAACTGTAATATACAAAGTAGCCTCATATAAGTATACAAGCTCAACAGTCCACTCCAAAACAACCCTAAATAATCAAGTAGGTATAAAATAACATTATAAATTCACATATCTAACAATCACCATAACGTTATTTGGTAGGGTCGCATGTACGCATAATCCGACGCGCATAATGGGATCGAAAATGATACATAAATTGTTGAGACGGACTATTCGGACGATTAAACCCATTAACATGGCGCATGGGTCAGTGGGGCCCCGGAGAGACCCTGTCTAATCAACAAACCCTTTTATGCTGCCGCCATTGGCGACTGATCTGTTGCGTGTTGTTTTACGCATAGAGGTTGGAGCGTATCTGTTTTTTCAGCATGTAATTTCTCTCTAATTTTGCTTCGTACTTGTCGTTTAATAAAACTTCGAGGAAACGGTTTGAACTTCAATTTTGGATCTTTAGCAGCATTCTGCTTCATAGCTTAGGAGTGCTTGCTAGTGACTTAAATCAATTTTTATCTTTTTCATTACAAGAATTTATTGAAATACACTCTATTTTAGGTCAAAGTGGTCCTAAAAACTAATCTAGGGCTTAAATTTCAGCGGAGCTTGAAATAATAGTAAACTTATTTTCTTCTTACTAATATTTTGAATGCAAGGACTTGAAATTTCGGGTCTAATATTGACGATGATGACATTAAGATATTGTGGAAAAATTGCTGAATTGTAAATTAGTTTTGTATACTTTTAACTAAATTAAATATGGATATTATATGAGGAAAATTTAAAATAATTACTCTTACAAAGAAAATGCAAAAACCATTCCCAAAGTAGGATAAAGGCTGCGGCTCACGTTAAACCGGCCGACGCGACTTGTATCAGGATTCATGATAGGGCGCTCACATACGCCCCCACACTCAGATATACGGTAACGATCGCGCCACAATACCATACACAATAAATACTGTGTGTACGCGACTACATACGTACATACTGGTGTACCACAATATATAAGGCTACAGTGCGGCCCGAAGGCGCGTACGTACAACCAGTCCGTGTATTTGTATTGTTTATACCGTATTAAATTGTTAGAATGTTGCCCGGTTATTGCCGAAAGCGTATTTGGTTCGCGTATCGCTGTGGGTGTAAATTGTTACGCCCTTAACATTCGGTATTGTTATTTCGTTGAGTTATTTGATTTAAGAAATAGTGGCAATAGTATGTGACCTCAAAATTATTGAGTTTAATTTCTGGGGAAGAAAGTTATTGGCATATCTCTATTAAATTGTTAACTAAATATATTACGTTTGTATTTTTATGCAAGCTTTCATTTCTTTGAAATATTAGAAAACCAACGTAAAGACACTGGTTTTTTTCATAAGCTATTTCTTATATAATAAATCTTGACATATCTAATATATAAAATTCTCGTGTCACAGTATTTGTCTGCAAACTCATCCGAAACGGCTTGACCGATTCTTATGAAATTTTATATGTATATTCGGTAGGTCTGAGAATCAGTCGTAATCTATTTTTCATACCGCCACGTGGGTGAAACCGCGGGGGACAGCTAGTAATATAATATTATAATTGCTAAAAATAGTGGT
Source organism: Tetheella fluctuosa (assembly GCA_951216915.1). Classification (NCBI taxonomy): domain Eukaryota; kingdom Metazoa; phylum Arthropoda; class Insecta; order Lepidoptera; family Drepanidae; genus Tetheella; species Tetheella fluctuosa. The sequence goes on from OX578226.1 coordinate 5,032,261, forward strand.
CCAATATTGAGACCTTAAGAGACACCGTTCTTTAATTACCATAAGGAAGTGGTTTTATTTACTAAATATTAGCTTAAAACATAATGAAAGTAATTTAAAATCACCTGCTCGTAAAAGCAGATGCTTTAACTCCCAAAAACGGAATGAACTCATTAAATAACCCTAAAAGCTTTCAGAGTCATTAGCAGATTATTCCGTGTCGCGTGATAGCCTTACATAAATCATAAGCCATGCGTGCTATAACTTGAAAATTATATTCATTAAAATACTTAGAAGATTTATGGCTTTATTTATATTTGAAAATAGGTTTATGTTTTGAGGATTTTATGTGAAAATAGTTCATTATTCATATCAAATTAGCTAAAGATGATTTATAAAAAAATCGTGATTGTAACTAAACGTTATTGATACCTATTCTATACACTTTGCTCTTCTATTATGACTTTTACTTGATCTGTCTATATTTTCTTAATAAATTGTGCATTTTAATATTCCTAAAATTTTTAAATGAATTATTAACAGCTGACACATTCCCATTATTGGAGTTTAGGAAGGTGGATTTCATATAATCATTTTTATTTCTTTTTGGATAAGCCTCGTTGAAAAACCAATGGTGTAAGTATTTATCGACATATCTATCAAAACAGTTCATGTTTTATTATTTACTAAAGTTTTACAACATCGTATCAAAGAGGAAGTAGACAACAGGAAGGCACGAGGCCTCATGGATGAAGCTATATCGATAACAGAGATCGGATGCTATACAAAAGTACCTTATTTCAATATCAACGACTTCACACAAAGGTAACACTATACATATGTTTATTTTACCTGCAACCTTTGACGTGCACACTTTCAACACTGGAAGGGAAATAATGAAATCTTTATTTATTATTATATTGATGCTATGTTTTAAATAATTAATAGTTACTACATGGACCTTGGCATTCAAATAATAAGATAAAGCTTTTAAAACACCCCAATTGCAATTATTAAAGGCATGCAATACTATATTGAGACTTATAATAAGTTTCCAACGATCGATTTGTACCACTAAACAAACTACCTACATATTTCAGATTTCATAATAAATGATATTTTATTTTTATTACCCTATTCATCCTGTACGAACAGTAAGTATTTATTATTATTAAATTATATACCATAAGATTATCAAAGAGTAATTACATACACGATTACATTAGATATGTAAATAGTTCTCTTTATTTTCTAGCGTCATCAGTAATTTTACTCATTACTTTTCTTCTCTTACTTCCAAACTTATGCAAGGATTGGATAATAATACGGTAGTTTGGAAATAGTAAAATTTATTGCTATTTTACAATATGAATAAAATCGTATGGTACATACGCTTTAACATCGTAATATAGTCAAAGACTTAGCTAGCTTAAAACATCTCACCATGAGCCCATCCAGTCATAAGCTATGCGTGTTACCGTGGGTTGCTCCATTTCCTACGATGTTACGAACGCCATAAAAATAAAGCATTATTCAACAAGCATATAAAAGTCATACAGAATGCCTACTTGGCATAATTTTCGCCCGAACACCTAAAAAGCATTGTCATGCATAATATATAGATGAATACTGAGTTTATGACAAGAAGTTCATGGGTTATTGTGATTAGTTAAGAGTGTAAGAAACCTCAAGATCCTTATCGATAATTTTGTACTTTATTCAATTATATTACCTATTATACTTTTGTTTAATTAAAATTTAAAAAAGGCAACAGTACTTTTTTAGAATAAAGCTAAATTGTGTATATTCTAGGAAAAATATCATGCTTCATGTTGATCTGTAGACTAAAATGCGTAACTAGTAACGCCATCTTTTGGATAGTGTTTTTTTTTGGAAATACCGCGAATACTTATTTATTTTGCACAAGTTGGAACTCTATACTGTATAATATTTTTTATAATGTGTATATTCGTTGTTTTAAAATACGAGTAAGTAACACATACTAATAAGGACTGAGAAGATATTCATGTCAATATAATGGTTACTTATTTTTAGTACTCTGTATTTTTTTTGTATATATTATAACATAAATAAATAATAATACCTCCACTCCAAACTTCTTTTAAATGTAAAATTGTTTTGATTTATGACATACATAGGTACACTAAAAACATTGTCAAAATTGAGAAAAGGTACCATATATGTACTTAAAATAAAAAAAATAATTTTGCTTTAGTTACTAGTTAACTGATTATTTGTTATTTTACACAAAACAAACTCGATAGGTTTTAATAAAACCGTCAGAGAACCAAAAAAACTAAATGGATCTAAAAATGCCTTTACATGGCAATTTTAAAACAAACAACACAATAACATCATTCGGACACACGGACACAACGTCGACGTCATCATCGTAGGGGCATCCATTCGTGAAACTACCCTCGCATCGTTAAACATAAACTCTACATGTTTGATATACTGTTATTATTTGGTATTGTTTACACTGCATTTATTTTGCATATGGTTTTGTAGTATTGAAAATTATTGATGGTGAAAAACCTTTCACACTCTTTAATGATAGTTCTGTGGTAGTGATATCAACGCTGTGACGAAAGACATTGAATTTTAAAATGAGCATGACTTTTCGGTGAAATAAAACATAGTGAGAACACCATAGCACGGAGGTATAAGTGCTTTGTTGTACCTACCTGATCGGCTACCATCTTCAAGTTGAAAACCAATTCCCTTCTAGGCTTTGTGTACACTTACCAGTTTCGAAGTATGATGCGTCTTCATTTATGTTCATAATATTTACTAGGAAAAGTTACAAGGAAATTTCATGATCATACAGTTTGTCAACTTTAAAAATGTTACAGGAAAGTAAGTAGGTAAGTACCTTTTTTGTCATGACCTTTTTATGATCTTGCGGCATAAATTGATATCAAAACAAGATATGAGATACTGAAAATATTATAACCTAATATCCTTTTGGAGTTATAGCTTCATACCGTAGGGTCGGTCACTGGGGAAATTTAACAGTTACGTTGTATATTTGCATGGATGCTGACCCTTCTATCTATAACAGTGTTAATACAGCCCTATTCAAATTATATTTGCATCTAATTGTAATCCATTGTTGTGTCATGGGAATGGCCAGTCAGTATATGGGTTATATTATATTGCTTTTATCTGTATTCAATTACAATAGTGCAATTAATAACATTTCCTGTACATTAAATTGTTAAGTTACATAAATCCATTAATATACCCAAATGGAATTTATTTAACTCAATTATTATTAAACTATATGAAAATAAGTTGTGTCTTTTTTTTCTAACTTCATGTTGGCTACTTATATTTATTTATTATTAGCCTTCCATCCTATGGTTTCACGCACGATCTCTTAGTTTACCCCCTTAGGGGTTGAATTTCGAAAAACTTTTACTAGACCAAATCTTTTTTTACTATGTATGAACTGTGTTACAGACCATAATTTCGTCGTGACAAGTGCGGATGTGACCCAAAGTGGTAAGTTCTCAAAGCCTTAAAAGGAACTGATTTTCAACTGCAGCTGGCGAAACACACCGGTAGTTTTTTGTTTATACTTTAAGAGTAAGGTACTCAAGGAGAATTTCTTCCAAATTTCAAATCTCTACGTCCACAGGATTAGGCTGTGTTGTCAATCAGTCAGTGTTAGACTTTATTAATTAAATTTTGTTCTTATTGGTTTTAATTTATGATGGATAGTCTTTTATTTGACCATAATCTGAACATGGTAAGTATGATAAGGTTTGCAGTTGCAGTTGTTTTATAAATTTAATCATTGTCAGATTTTTTAATGAAACACAGAAGGAACCATGGACGACGACGAATTGTTTCATTAAAATATGTACATAATACTCCATCCAATCGAACGGAATCGAAATGGAAATTAAAAACACATAGCGTCCAGGGCCGAGCGAGGTCGGGGCGAGAGGGCCGAAATGTGTAACTTCCGTTTTCCGCGGCATTGGGCACAATTTGAAATATTTTACTGCTGTTGTAACGACTTGATGGCGCTGCCGAGGGCCACTTATATATCTCTTTTATCTTTTGTTGGCCGTCGCCCCTTTTGCCCTCTCCGTATAAGTTCCAGCTACGGAGGGACTTTTTTAGATCGAGGCTCTTTGAGTGGATTACTGGTTAGTTTATAAGAGCGGTTAAAGGTTAAAGTTCGATGGTAGAGTTATGAAAAAGGCTTTTTATACTATTAACCAGCTTCCGGGCCGCGGTAGTACCCCCAGTTTAGGAGGATTTCATGTTTCCTGTAATAAAAAGTAACATTTTTGTTCTAATTCAAAATTGTAATTATGTACCAAGTTTCATCTAAATTATTACAGCTTTTTTATTTTAGTTTAGTCGGGCTTTATCGCTTTGCGATAATGTCGCCCTTTTTTGACAACTAAACAAATCTCTTTCTTAATCTTATCTTAGCTAATTTATACAATAGTTAGTATTAGTAGGGTAGTAGCAGTTTGTGATCCATAAAAAAAAACTGATTTAAAGATTTTAATTGAGGTTATATGTATGTAAAAAAATACTACGATAATAGGTATATTTCTGGATGTTTCATTTCGATAAGAGTTTCGTAGTAAATACTTTTCAATAAATTGAGAATAAAACATGAAATTCACTGTTTAAGAAATAATGCACGCACATTAATATCAATTACAAATGCGTAAGAGAGGAGCGAACATTGCATATAAGCTTATTAGAATGAAAATATCACCTAGACGTTAATTTAAATAAAACAGGGCACATTTCTAGACGCCGTCGCAATAATAATTTTCTCTCAAGACTGGTATAGTGAAATGGGTCCATAAACCTATCAGTCGATTATATAAATCTTGAGTTCAAGATATCTAAATCAAGTGCCTATCTGTGTAGCAATCTTCAGGTGTAGGTTGGTATTTATGAACATGATCTCTGATCGAGAACAAGTAATTGATCTTGCGTTTTGTCTAACTTTTGTTTAGAACAATGAATTCTCACATAGCTACTTACAGTTACGTATATTTTTATCACGACTACATTAAATATTATTGAGTGTACCTAGTTGTTGTTTTATTTATATACGTATTTAAGTGTGGAATTACTTACGTCGACTATCTGAAAGAGAATCAAAATTTAAAAAGTTTTATAGAAAACCTATTTCAAACGAAATTTTATTAAAATAAGCACATAATAGTATTGGTAGAGTTTTAAATGATTTTATTTCTATGTAACCTAATGACATACATTAAGTTGACAAGTAGGCAGACAGTCCACCAAATGGTTTGTGGTCACCGCTGCCTGTTTAATTATATTCAAAATCTGTACATAATGTTGTTAGTGGGATCAACTCCTAGAAATAAAAGAATAATAAAATAATCATCAAAAGAAAATTATAAGTCTTCCGGGTGTTATTTCAAGTTTTTTTTATGGGATGGGAATAGAAAGCCTTATAAAAACACTCAACTACCTTTTATATTGACATTATTAATGACAAGAAAAATATTTTAGTTTGAACCATGAGTCACCCGCACCCGAATGAAAATATGCTCAGTTACATATTAAAATTTGGGCGTCAGGCCCAAATTTTTATATGTAACTGAGCATATTTTCATCTTCTCGGCTTCGTTTTTCCCGACGCATGTGAGATGTAGAACGTAAGTACTAAACATTAAAAAAAAAACACTTTAAACCTGACCAATATGATTTAAACTGTAATAAAACGCTATATTCTCTAAATATAATATAACTCATAACTGCTTCTATTAAATATGCATTTGTTCAAGTTATTAACATGTCGTAAGGCAACTTTATTGCACACAACTGGTTCCGAAGTTTATTGCTAAAATATTCATTATAACATACGTCTTTCCCATCGAATTAAAATGTCTTATATAAATAACTAAACAAAACGGACCCTAGCCGGCACCGAGCATAACTTACGCTGAACAAAACCATAATTCAGCTAAAAAAGAAAATATAGCTACACGATTTTTTTTATTTTCGGTAACGTCTTGATTAAGTAGGGACCACCTGCCCGGGACCGTTCCTTTGGGACTCGATAAATAAAAAAACGGAGAAAATATTAATGGCCGCATAAAGATTATGTTGAAATTCAAAGATGGCCTCTTTGGTCGTTTAGGTGCTATAAATCGGAAGGGTTGCTATGAAAAGCCTTTGTTTTTACCGGCAATATATGTTTAAGATTATGAGACGATTTTTTGGTAGATGTTGAATCATCTAAAAGAATTAAAGTACCTACTGAATCATTTATATCGAGTGGATTAAGCGATAATGATGTTTTATTTTTATTTCATGCCATTTGTGTTGGTATTTTACAAGTGTTAAAGTCACATATGCGTCAATTATTAGTTATAATTGACGCATATGTGACTGATAAACTATTACTGGCACATAAAGAGTTGTTATACTGTTTTAAAAATATAATTATTATCTATCAAACATATAGGTGTTTATAATTCTTACGTATTGTTACAATGATGACCTACATCAAACTGACATTTAAATTCAATGAAGATTAACATGAGACGAATTCCTATTAAATAATTTCTTCAAGGAAGCTTTTATTTACACGACAGACAATTTATGTGTAAAAAATAATGCGTTCCAATCCACTTTGTCGGTGATAACAAAAGAAATGCAGGTCATAATGAACGTTCAAAATTTAATTTCACACACGCATAAAAAGAAATGTTTTTTTACGCATCTCTACATTGTGGTCGATTTTAAATTACCTTTACTTTACAATGAACCACTCCAGGTAAATACGAATGCCAAAATGGCCTCCCTACGTGCTAAATCATTGTAGACACATTTTTGCTTTATATCTAATCGGAAATTTATTGTTCCGAGGCTCGAAGTGGTAAGAATTAACAATGAACAAACTATTATTACATATGGGGAAATATATTCGTGTATTAAATCACCGAGGTTATTGTACGGTGCTATATGAGTGCTTTTATGGGTGCCGTGAGTGGTAATGAAGCAATTTCACTACCACATAATGTTTTGAATGTTGTTGTAAATTGATTTTTATATTTTGTTTGACGTAAATGATTGACATGAGAGTGTTGTTCGGTATATCGCTCGCGCGACGGTTTTACGATGTGTGCGACAATTCCGGCAGATAAATTTATCTGTTTTGAGATATTTGGGCAATTTTATGAGTCATTTGGTGGTACTAAATGTCGGTGATCGTATTTGTATATCATGTTGCACCTTTAAGGTTGATATTATCGTTGCTACTGTTTGGTTTGAGGTTTTGTTTATTTCTTCAAAGTGAGTATTTATTTCTGTTTCAGATATTGACTGGAAGGACAAAGACTTAAACCGCTTCATGTTATCTAATAGAAGTATTATTTTTATTTGTTTTCCATTTAAATATCAATTTTACTGCAACAAAATTATTTGCTAGTCGTACCTTACGAAAAAAATATTGTAAATTAAAGAGTTGTTACATTAAAAATATTAGTATTTTTATAGGTAAGTAATTAACTATTATCATAATTTCTGAAATTGATATTTCAAAACATGAATTGTATTTCCTGTGGTATTTTTTTTTATAAATAAATATCCTGGGACATTCCTCCCACAGCCTTCTGTCGATTTCTAACTAAACAACTAAGAACTTGTACTAATACTTTTTTTTAAATACATACCTACTTATATAGATAATTACACCCAGCCACACGACAAATATGTAGATATAGGTATCCAAGCAAACAAAATTTTGTTCTGTCTGGGTGGCAATCGATTTTATTGTAGCTTTGGGACATGCGTCCCATTCGGGAGCTAAGGGGAGGTCTATTGTGTAATGTAATTAAGCTATTTGCATATAAGGAGTTTACGTAAATTCAATATATTTTTTCATCTTTATGATAACCGAACAAAAAATGTATTCGACTGTGACTTGAAATCATAGCAAAAATGCCGGGAGATTTATCCAATAAAAAAAGTAGCGTAGCGGACGTGAAATTTCCACGGTTGAGAGCCCTCAGCGCTCGCCGTATAGTCCGCGTAAGGGTGGAAGATGGTCCCCTGGACCCACCACCTTCTAGTTAGGTTCAAAAAAAAAAAAATGACGTGAAATAAAGTAGGATCTCGTACAAAAATGTATCATTGTTTAAAGATGACGGCAGTTAACATAAAACAATAATTACTACTATACAATTAATATGAGGTAATGTAATAGCTTTCGTAAATATTCACTCTACATTTTCTGATTACCAAATAACATGACCTCTACATTAATTCAAATACAAACCATTACGCGTCATTAGTTTTTTCTAGAGAGCAGAAATGATGTTACCATTGCGAAGGCTTCGCGGGAACAACATTAGTCTTCCGCCTAGCGCCGCCCAGGCTCCGAGCTCCGCTCCTATTGGCTCGCCATTCTCCGCCCTATAACACCTACAATTATATTTATAATGCATACGCTGAAATAATTTACATTTCAGCTGAATTTGCTACCATTGAGGGTAATTGAAAATTTGTTGTATCGACCCTGAATGGCCTATAGATGGGAATTGGGGAATTTAAGTGATTAGTTTTATTCGTCATTGCAGTTGCAGAGTTTCTGTATAATGTAAATTGTTCAGTTTAATATTACTATGTGGTATTATTTAATGCGGCACATACTTTTATACTTATAAGAAAAAATTAAGTGGTCTCATTCTTATTAGAGCTTTCCGCCCTGCAGTTTCACTCGCGATCTCTTATTTTACTTGAATTTTTAACCGTTTGAAAGAAATAAGGAGGAGGTTCTCAATTCGGTTGTATTTTTTTTTGATTAACCCTTCTTTTATGGTTGTCCATGTTAAAAGAAACCTCTGTGCATTTATTTCATGTTTCTAAACCCAGCAGTTTAAACTGTCAATCAGTTAGTGAGAAAATTTCTCTTTTTAAGCATATAGATTATACTTATTGACATACTTTTATAATCTGGAAAGAAGTAAAATATACGATTATTTATAATATATAGGCTATTTGAAATTTTGATAAAAGTTGCCGATCTATCGATTCCACAATAAACCATCCCTGATAAATTTGATTGTTCAAAATTCCCGACTATAATAAAAATAGAAATCTTCAAAAAGGTCGAAGGTATGCTAAAAACAATATAATTACCTATATGCCATTAAAATGTATTATTATATTGGTTTGTATTACATGGCACTTTTTTACTTACACATACCGATAAAATAGCAGATATATATTGTATATATATATATTATATTATTATATATATATTGTGGTAAAGATGTCCTGTAAAACAAAACTACTCTACTCTTATCCAAGCTCTAAATAAACTCCAATTAAACCCAACTCAAGTAAATCGGCGTAGCTAGGCAACCAAGTACTAAGTGCCGGACCGGTCGAAATACCATCAGCCAATCCTATAAACATAACAATCAATACCAATAAATAAGCTACGTTTTAATTGGATACAAGATAGATTTTAATTGGTCGTAAATCGGCGTACGTCGTCTTAATGGCCCCTGCTTATGCGATCGGCGCACGAGTATTTACCTTAAATTAAGATTTTTCTTCAGCCATATTCTGATATATTGTCTCTGATATACCTTATCGTATTCAATCCTCGATCCTTTTAATGGAATTGTCAAGTAATTGGTTGATGTTCGCTTGTTTGGTTTATTTTATTTTGGTTACAGTGCACAAATTACACTACTTGTTATATTTCCCACCTCATTATAACAATAGGTTTTCACCGTCAAGCGTTTGAATATTCTTAATGTCTATCTGTGAAATTTGTTTTATGCACTGTTAGCCAACAAAACCTCAAAGCACATTAATAATAAATAAATATTCTGGAACATTATTCCCACACATGGCCATCTGACCCCACACTAAGCAGAGCTTGTGCTATGGAAGCCAGATAACTGATATACTACATATACTACTTTTCTTTTGTAAATATATACATACCTACTTAAATAGATAATTACACCCAGACTCAGAAATACACTTTTCATCAGAAATATCGAAACGGTACTGCAACACCTCTGAACTTTGGTTTTAAATGAATTTTATGTTTTATTTTTACATTAAGCAAAAAAAAGTAATAATGCCAGATAATTGCGGATATTATAAGGTATCGTTTAACGAATATTAATGTTAAAAATTAAAATTAAATTAGTTTAACTATCGTGTCTTTTTCAAAAGGTATGTTTTTAGTAAAATTTGTAAAATTTTTAAAACCGAACCGCATGGAAACACACATTAGAGCCCGGGGAGGAAATACGAGATACTGAATACACTTTTTATAAACATTTTTTTATTTTACGTTTTTGTTTCAAAAAGGCTTACATAAAACTTTGGAAAAAAATATACCTACCTACCTGTTGAAAAAAAACACGATAGTTAAATGAATTTGATTTGAATTTGAAACATTAATATTTGTAAACGATACCTTATAATATCCGCAATCTGGCATTATTACTGTTTTTTGTTTAATGTAAAAAAAAACATAAAACTCATTCAAAACCAAACTTCAGAGGTGTTTCGATTTTTTTGATGAGAATTAGAATGTTTTTAAATTGAGATTACTTGTAAACACTTCATGCTACTCTTCTTTAATCAAGTGGTATATAAGATCCTGCATGTATATATTACATAAAATCCTTTATATTTGGATGTATTATATCAAAGAGTTTAATAATGATAAAAGAGCTTATGCATTAATCTAATAAATAAATGGTCTAATAACTGATACTAAATCAGTCGATTTCATCTTATAGTTATTATTTACTAATTAGAAGCATATTTTTGCATTTATCCAATAAGACCAGGTGGTTTACATTGCAGGTGTACAATTATATTAATAGCCATTTCTACCTAATGTATATACCTACTATGCAACATCTGTGCTATTTATAGAAGGCGTTATTAATCTATACTAATATTATAAAGCTGAAGAGTTTGTTTTTTTGAAGGCGCTAATCTCAGGAACTACTGATTCGATTAAAAAATTCTTTCAGTGTTGGGTAGCCCATTTATCGAAAAAGGCTAAAGGCTACTTTTTATCCCGATAAAACAGAAGATCCTTCGGGAACGCGGGTGAAACCGTAGCATGGTAACTAGTAAACAATAATATCAAAAGATATCTTTCAATATAATAGCCACACATACAGTCACACTGCTGGTATCTAAGGGATTTATGAAAAGGATAGCATAAGATAATAAATGAAAATTAAGTGGGCCCTTCATGGAAAACGATGTTAAAGTCATTGATACACAAGTAAATTGTGTTTGTGGATATTAGCAATACCAAGGAGATTGACAATGTGTTGCTGACCTTCATAAAGCCTAGTAGGCAACTTGCTCTCAAGTTCAACTACCGGAACCTACCAAAAGGTGATTGGAGACCCAGGCGGGTACTACAATGTCAACCACCGTACTATGGGTTTTTACGATGTTTCTTTTCCTAAATGCTCAAGCTCATTGTAGGATTCGAACTCACCACCTTCACCGTAGTATCCGACGTCACACAGTGCAGGTTGGTGGATTTCAAATGCCAGAATTTGACTTATTAATTTATACATGCAGGTTTCTTCACCTTGTTTTCCTTCACCGTAAAGCCAATGTAGAATCCATATCGTCGGCGCGGGCTGTGAAAAGCTCGTAAATAGCAAGTTTTGTGAAATACTGTTTTAGTGGTTTTTCGTTTTCACCATACCTACGGTTTTTTCCTTCTCGTGTAAAATTTTGAGCAATGCACTTGCGAGGATTTCATAGTCCGCCGACGATAATTATGTAATATTTAAACTCAAAGGTATAGATAGAACATAACGGGATTGGGGATTATAAAAAAAAAATATAAATCCATAATGTTAATAATTATTTCCTATTTACTAACTAAAATATATACTTATGTTAAAAATCTCTTTATTCAGAGCTATCTATGGATTAAAAAAAAAATGATGTAAGTAGGTATGCCTGATTATTAATGGCCAGACAAGCGGTATCTAATTATTCATTTAAAATTGAAATAGTTTATTAAAATATAAAAGATATAAAATAAATATTTAATATTATATTATTGATAATTAAATATTATATCTTATTCGTAGTTTATCCAGCTATTGGAAAAATCAGCCCTTATTCAAGTACAAAATCTTATCAGACATTTGAAGTTAATCTTGCAAGAAAAATAATAACATGTTCTAATACTTTGAAAATTGTTACACTATTAGGTATGGCTGCTTATTATGTTCGCACCATTTTTAGGGTTCCGTACCCAAAGGGTAAAAACGGGACCCTATTACTAAGACTTCACTGTCTGTCCGTCCGTCTGTCTGTCCGTCCATCCGTCCGTCCGTCTGTCTGTCTCCAGGCTGTATCTCAAGAACCACGATAGCTAGACAGTTGAATTTTTTACAAATTATGTATTTCTGTTGCTGCTATAACAACAAATACTAAAAACAAAATAAAATAAAGATTTAAGGGGGGCTCCCATACAACAAACGTGATTCTTTTGCCCTTTTATTTGTTTTGTGGTAGTTTCCGTTGACTTAGAATCACGAAATTTCGCAAAAAGTTAGGTCTTACAGCACAAATAAAGGGAAAATTGCAAAAAATAAAAATTGTTGGAAATTAAAGGGTGTCCCCATACATACATAGTTACGCCAATTAATAAAGACCTCTGAGTTGTATGGGCGCTGATACAATTTAGAGGTGTAGTTTAATTGGCAACAACCTCAAATAAGGTAAATTAAAAAATATGTGCATTTCCCGTGATGGACGAACGATGGACTAAGTTTTTACGGAACCCTCGGTGCGCGAGTCCGACTCGCACTTGGCCGGTTTTTTATATATCTTATAACTACGTTGATAAACAACTTCCCAGTAGCTTCATTTCGTCAAAAAATACGTATCCTAGTTTTTGTAATATGGAATAAAATAACTCACAGATATAATGTACTGATAAATTCCTAGGAACACCTACAGATACCATCTCCCCGCTCATCCAAAAACAAACAAGTGGAAATATGCACGCTACTGCTATAAAGGGGTAGCTAGGAACGATTTAATCATCAGATAAAAACTGCCGAGAGGCCCCGCTAGATGGCGGGGCGAGATAAAACCTGGCTCCTGGCAAAGAGTTATGTTTTAAGTAGGCTTTTTATATTATTTCTTGTAAAGACATGAAATTAAAACAGAATCAAATCAAAATCTTAGGAAACCCCAAAACTAAACAGATGTGCCATGATAAAGTACTGATAGATACAATTAAATATAAGGTTTCGAATCGTTATATCATTATCGTTATATATATGTCACCGGAAGATAACAAGATCCGCGTGTTTATGAATTTTCTAGGAAATTTATAAACTTACCTATAACCTAACCTTTTTTTTTAACCCAGGAAAATAGCCTAACCTAATTTCCTAGAAAAATTAATAATTTGAAGTATGAAATGAAAAAGATCTCAGTGGATGTTTCCAGGTTATATTCATTATAGCAATCAAGTTAACGTTCAACAGGGGCAAAAAACGATTTTGAAACATTTTAAAATAAGATAAAATTTAACCCTGTATACAGAATACGGCCAAAATGTAACTTTATAGGTACAAAATAATATCCAAGTCCGTTCAGATTTTGTTATTCTCAAATAAATTAAGCCTGACATAAACCTGAGTCGATTTGTGTATACATATATTTTTGGTCATCATCAAAAATTCGAAAACTTCTAAATTTTTTAAAATGAGCACAGTTTAAAGTATCCCAAATAATAAGTATGTCTCTGTTTAATAAATTAAACTAAAAATACTATGTAAATTGGTAAATAAAATTAACGTGTTTACGGTGAAAAAAATCAGGAGCCTTGAAATATTAAGATAAATTCTACATATTGGAAGTTCTCAGAAAAATTACGTTTGTGCAACTTACCCAAGACTGTAATGCTCATTCAAGACTACCTGAAACAAAGAATACCATACCTTTTAAACATTTCATAATTTTACTGCATAGTACAACCTTTATGGCGGCCATCTCTATATTTTTTAACTGTTTATTGCATAGCGGCATACATAAAGGAGTATTGATAATGACTGACATTACGTCAGTAAACCCTTCTATTAATATTTTACAGTTTTATTTACACATTTTTATTTGTCGAAAAAAATTAAGGTACGTAATACTTACAAATGTTTAGTCTGTATTTGTCTTTGAAAGCGACATCGTGTGAAAATTGTGTCAAAAAATATGAGGGAACTCGAAACAAATCCTATTAGTTTTGTGAAATGAACCTAAGTACAGAAATCGAAAATTGTAATCGAATGAATGAGTGGAATATCGTCATCTATCTATGTGAATTGTGAGTATTTCTTGTCGTGACATAAAATAGTGAAATACGAACGTGACTTCAAAATGAAAATAAATAACAAAATTCATTATACAATACCTGTGACAATACTAAGGTAAAAACTGTATTTTTTTAATCAAGTACAGCACCATCTATTTACAAATAAATGATTTAGAATCATGGCCAAGCAGCAATGCATTTTCAAATTTCGAATCGAATCTTTTGAATAATACTGCCATCTATGAATACGCACGTGCATTAATATGTTTGAAGAGCCTTTTGCAGTGATGGTTATGTATTAAGTTTTTTCATTTTACGAAAGGTGATGCTAGCGTCGATGTATTTCTTTTTTCTATTCTTTTTTAAGTAATATTAAATGTTTATTTTTATTCTTATCGCTTAGGGCTTTAAAAATGAATGATGATCAATTTGAAGCAGGTCGCCATTCGGGTAAGTAAAAATAAATAAATGGTGATTTGCTAATCACCAAATTAACTTAATAAAATAGATAAAGAATAGTGTCCAATCAGTAAATTTATTTACAGTTTTATAAAAACTAAAGCGATTTGATACATTTATTGTCCCAATAAGAAAAAAAAGGGGGCAATAGATGTCCGATTTAATGCTTTGTTTACATTGGTGCAATAAAATAGTTACGACGTGTTGAATAATCGTTTCCAGTTTGAGTGACCATAAATTTGTGTATTTTTAAAGTCACGCAGTTTGGAGTCAATAAAAATTTAACGAGTGCGAGGGTGCTGTGCTAAGATGATATTGTTACGAGTTTTATGATACGAGAAACGGGTAGTTTTTCCTATTTCTAATTGATTATTTAGGGTCTTGGTGTTTGATTTTATGGAGGATTAGCTGATGGTAACTTGTTATAAAAGATTTGCGTTTCAGCAAAACCTCATTATTAATAACGAAGTTTTGCCAAAAATATCTGTATTATCGTTCGTGTATTAATGACAAACGAATGCTCATGAAATCTGGATCTAGCATCACAAACAAATGAGATACTTTTCACGTATTGTCGATTTGCAACCCATTTCGAGTGCTTACAAAATAACCTATTACACGTTTTACTACAACGAGTTACTGTACTTACGCAATTCGGCATAGCACAGGCCCATAAATAGACAAACGTCGAGGAGTTATTCCTAACATTCGATTCCTAAATGTAATCTATCTCGAGGCCTCACCGCAATATCGGTTTCTGAACGATTAACAGAGGGCGTGCGTGCCCTTCGGTTTTATGGCATACTTTTACGACGTCGTAAACTCGGCCGTATAATTCCTATAATCTTTTCTGTGGGACTCCGCCTTTCCGAGATAGATGGCGCTTAACACAAAAGTCGAAATCACTGTCACTGAACTAAATGTTGAAGTTTTATTGTGTGTTTCGCTAATGTGGTGTGAAATTAATAGGTAATAATGCTTTTATGGATGCTTGTAAAGTTTATAGGGGTGTAAAAGTCCTGGCAGGTGAGTGTACGTACCGTATTTGTTTTAAGTTGACCGCAGATGTTCTGCTATCGTTCGGCGTTCAATTTTAAGGTTGTGGTTGATAAAAGTAGGTACAATACCTGTTTTGTACAAACATGTAACATAGAATTTTGTTTCACATTCTGTATTTTAAGAGCTCAATATTTTTTTACAACTTAACAGGGTCCGAATAACTAAATTGCTACATAGTTAGTAATTTAGAAGTAGGTAGGATTGACATTGACTAAATTTATCATTATTCTTCTAATGTTTGTGTTCATTATTATATTAGAGCTACGTTTACCAAACAATATTAGATATTTACAATTAAAAAGGAAATAAAAACAAGAACAAAAAGTACACATCTTAATTTTAAACTATTTACAAAATGTTTGTGTAAATTTATTAATGTTATATTGTTTATTGTCTTGAATTAAATAGCATGAAATAAATAAATGTGGAAACAAAATTATGTCAATTGTATAGGTATCCAGTGAGTGTATTTATTCTGAAAATGAACATAAGTTAGGTATTCATGGAATAAAATATCCTTCATAATATTGCCTGAAGTCTATAATTTGAAACTTTCAACCTTTTCCCGTCTAGACTAAAAACTATTTCTATAGGTAGTACAGTCAATTACGCTTACTTCATCGGCCTTCTCTTTCAAATCGGCCGTGTAAGAAAGGGAGAGGCAATAAGTGGTGCGGGCAGAAGGGTGGATAGCTGAAATCCCACCGATTTTCCATGCAATTGAATAAAAGACGTTATGGTATGTTGACGTCACAGTTGGATTTTTATAGTCTCGTATGCTTCCGCTCGAGTGTAGATACGATGCCCAATTCTATTGAGAGATAAATGAAAAATGTTTACCTACTTCAAAATTTAACCAATTTTAGCGTAACTTGAGATTTAAAGGAGAGGTTTTACCGTACGAAAATTTGTTGCTCTTCTTTTATACTAATGGAAAACGATGGTTCAATCAACTGACTCCCTAGTCATTTAGGCAAGTTAATAAGTATTCAATTTTTGTAACTAGACCCGGTGTACACATTTTGCACCTACTAAAATTATCTACAACACGTAAAATTCCATCAAAAATTAAAACAAAAAGCACTTGATAACGCGAAAATACATGTTAAGCCCACGAGAGTCAAAATGTAGCGGAATTTTCAGTAATGGTGTCTGTAACGAGTCCCGCCCGCCTTTCGCCGCCGGAATTTGCATTATCGCAATATTAATAACTAGGGTTACACAAAAACACACCATAGCTGTGCTCTGTGTATGAGATAGTGTGAGTGTGTGTTTAATAGGGCCGTATTAGGGAGCTACGGTAAAGATTGAAAAAAAGGTGTAAGTACTATAAGCTGTTGGAAAAGGCATTTTTTACATTAATAATACCTATTTACCTACCAAGGCTTCCCTTGGGCAATTTAGTTTCTTAAAAATAAAATATTTATTCATCCAAGACCGGTCCTATTGCAGATCCTTAGGGGAGGCATGTCCAGCAGTGGAAATCTTGCAGCTGAGATGATGATGATAATAATCTAGTCAATATTCATTCACTTTACGTTTGGTCGTTTTAAGTATACGTAAAATATATTATTTAAAGCAAATTAAAATAATTAAATTATATTACATAAACAGTGTTCATATTTTTTTTATCACATGTTTATGTTTTTATGTAGGTATGTTTCTAAGCTTAGAAACAACCAAAAACTACCAACTTTTATATAAACTTACAAGCTTCTTTAAAAGTATAGATAGCCATAGTCCGTCCCTGTAGCTACGCGTGTTTCGTGTCGTAGCGACGTGTCTACGCTCGTAGGTTCGCGATTATAATGTGCTACGGGTTTTCGTAGCACAAATGACCCATATAAGTCATTAGTAACACTGCAATGAAGTTTAAGGAACTTAAGTCTCTATTAAAGTGCCATTATCGCAAATAAATGTGAATGTGTTATGATAATTCGGTTAGTTATTTATTATAAATAGGCGCTTAGTGTTTAATCAATTAATTTGTTAAGTTTTAAACTTAACTAATTTTTACAAATTTAATCAAATTATAAAAAAATATGATTAAGTATTTTTAGTACATTTCAAACAGTTTAACGTTTAGATTAATAGGAAGTAATTTTCTTGAGCATAGATTTTATCTTCTTAAATATTTTTGCCATCTAATTAGAATATTTTAAACGATTTTATTAGAAATACGGTTTATCAAATTTTTAAGGTTAATCTGACATCTAAAAATAGTATGCTCAATCAAAACGGCAAAACCTGCAAGTTCATAAATTGTAAGTCCGTCCAAACGTGGAGTAGTTACTGCTGCCATCTGTATTCTTCTTAGGCTCTTGGATTCCAGCTTAGACATATTGACTATGTCCAGAGGTAGCTATTAGACTTGTCGACGATCCCGAGGGTTAGATTCCCTAAGTCGATACTTTGCCTCTTTGTGTGTGTTCTATCGTTTGTACAACAGACAGTGTATAAATTGTTTGACTTGGTACGCCGTGGGATCCAAGTTGCATTTTACCATCACCATCGATGGGGGCTCATCTTCACACATTAGATATTGGTCTCGCACGATGCAGCTTAAAAGGAGGTTTCCACCTCAGATGCCTAGAGCATCTGAGGTGGAGTGTTTTACATCATGGAGTTCTCCTAGAAGATTCCCCTGAAATTACAAGTCTTAATGGCTACGGTAACCCCTTACTATCTGGCAGGTAGTATGCTTGTTTGCCATCTTGGTGGTATAATTATTGATAAATTTAAATTACATTAGAAAATTTAAAACATACCTATGTATAGTTGCGCCCTAATAAATGAACCTAAAACTAATAGGTAGTTGTAATAGGTATCTACTATTTTTTTTAAAGATAATCTTTGCAGATAATATTCTCTTTAAGATGTAAGTAGAATACAAAGAGTAGGCTGTAACGAAAATTGTATACAAAATAATTTGTTTCCTTAAAATTCATTAGCAACTCTTCCAATTTGCATTCAAAATGTGTGCTCACGTACCTAGGCACCTACACAAATACCAACACAAGCACCTTCTATACTAAAGAACCGTCCGAATACGCCGTTATTTTAATACCCTTATCAAAAAACAAGGCACATTACAAAATGGCGGCCATTTTCATGAGTTTGCGCGGGGAAACGCTCGTGAGCCAGCCTGGAAAATTATAACAAAAGGCATCTACCGCTATCTTTCTAATTATAGTAAATCACCTTGCTACAGGCGAGATAAGACTGTATACTACCCGCGTACAAAAGTCGTAAGTTTTCATACCACGCGGGCGGTTAATACCTTTTGACATTACGCACGGAAACATAACTAGGAATGGAAGCCAGAAGGGCGCAAGTCGAAAAGTAGTAAAAGTGAGTTGAGACATTTGAACACGGAGAGGTATTGAGTGTATTTTCGAGGGTGAAACGGCCTCAGTTGGCACGCAGTTGTATTGTTGTACGACGTTTTGCTATTGAGTTTTGAAGCTCGTTCGATGAGCGGACCCTCGCCTTGTACAATCGCATCGAAAAGTATCACGTATTGTATTTTGGTGCGATAGCTTTGACTTCAGAAAATCGGAAAATATGCCAAGTGGATAGGTTACGTGGGTGAAAATTAAATTGGTACATTTTGAAACCTTGTAATAAAATGTGCAAACAGCAGTTTTTGTATGGAGTGTCCTTGAGTTGAAGATGAATAGTTTAGCAAATATTTGGACAGCTGCCAGTATAAAATAAAATACTTAAGAAAATATATTTGTCGTATGAGTTTGTAGTTGAAAATGAGATGAACTTATAATTTTAAGGTTATCATAAGAAATCCTATTTATATTATAATATTGAGCTGCTTGGCGAATTGACATGAAACTTGGTATACAGATAGGATATTTTTTATTCTGAGAAATCAAAAGATCACTCAGGTACGCAGGGCGGAAGATAGCCAACTTAACTTTTTTATAAACAAATTGCGAGAAATGGCCAATAACCTTTGTAATTCTATAATAATAATAATAATATTCTGGAATATTATTTCCTCACACACACATTATTATAATATTTAATTGAAAATAAGATATTTTTATATACAATTTAGTTGTAGTATAAAAAAAAAATTAATTGCCATGGCATATTGCCATTATTTAATGTTAGATGTTGTTAAATCTGTATTGGATGACGTCAGGACAGACAGTAAATCAACTGATCATCCAAAATACCGTCGTAAGTAAGACTACACAAATACCTACTGAAACTGGTCGACGCCACAATGGCTGATAAAATTGAAACGATGAAAAAGAAAGGAAGAACACTTCTAATAAAACAAGCTCAAGTTGCATTCTCACTTCTCATAGTTATAATATTTTGAATTTTAAATTTCGAAAGAGCATTTCATTTTATAGGTAACATTCTTATTCACAATAATTTTCGTACTAACTGTCCCATTGTCCTCGTATCTATACAGATGTAGGGCGGTGCACCAAGCACTCACACTACTATCACCCCACCTGTTCTACACGTATCTACACTCT
The DNA here is from genome assembly GCA_951216915.1 of Tetheella fluctuosa. Lineage (NCBI taxonomy): Eukaryota > Metazoa > Arthropoda > Insecta > Lepidoptera > Drepanidae > Tetheella > Tetheella fluctuosa. The sequence continues at coordinate 5,052,637 of OX578226.1, forward strand.
CCGCACACATAAACACAATTAACCGAATAACGTGCACCTACCGTACACCCCTGTTCAAGAGTTAAAAGGATGGAATAGGGGAGTCACGACATATTATCAGAGATCTAAATAATTTGGCCGGCAGTATAGTTTCGAAAGCTCTGTTTACACGGTTTTAGTTTACTTGCTCGTCAATTTATTATAATAAAGATTTAAATTGGTATACCAGTGGTAGAGTCAATTGTAACGTTCATAGTGCTTTTTTAGAGCCTAGAATGAACAAATAGGTTTGAGTTGAGTATGAATGTTTTAAAAAAATAATCTTTAATCGATTGAATACCAATTATTTGCCTGATTGATTTACGGGTAGAAATATTATTTTGCGTAATAATTTTAATAAATAAACATTTCACATTTTCATATTAACGAACATTATTGTAATATATCAGGGGTTTTCTTATAAAAAAAATATTGTCTTGTGTGTTGCTGGAATCGTTTCTTTTTTAATTTCCCTTGAGAATCACTTGCTTCACTTGCGACACACAATTTTTGGTGATACTTGGATTTCGCTTCCTTATAAAATTGTATTTTTTTAAGTTTACTGTTATTTTGTAGCGCATGCGGTGCGTAATGTATGAACGCATTTATCATATCACTTTATTTTATTTTTGTCATTCACAACTTCTCTATAACTTGCCGGTGAACTTGAAAGTATTAAACGCGTCAGAGCAAGGGAGTACAACAAAAACGAGCTGGCTAGTCGTAACTTGCGGCGGAATAGTTAAGCGTACGAATAACGCTCTATATTGCGCCCGCGGCTCAACTCCCAACGATCTGCTACGTAATACGATCCAATTAAATTGGTAGGAATTTATGTGTGTACAGTACATGCCCTGAGGTGTCCTTAATTCCGTTTGTTTTAATAAATGGCCATCGTAATGGGAGATAGAAATGTTTTGTAATCGATACTTTTTGTCCTCGACGTAAGGTTGTGTACAACACAGTAAATAATATAGGTATTATTGAATCAAATAATGTAGTTTCTAATAGAATTAAGTAGAAATAAGTTTGTACTTATTTCTACTCTTACCTTCAGGAAACGTAACATTTTTACGAAAATATATTTTCTAAAATAGTCTTTTGATACATTCACCGCGGTATGGTGCTACATCCGCGGGCGGTGCGCGGTACGAATCCGCCCGGTTGAGCAGATCAAGCCAGATAGTATTTGCACTCCTCAGGCCTAAAACACTAGCATTTCCTGTTTATAATCATATAGTGTACTACTCATGCAGGATCCAAACTTTTCTCACAGTGTGCGGTGGCGATCACATTGCATTGCTCGCTCCGTTCGCGTACACTATCGTGGAACACGCACGCTCGGCAAACGCTAGTGTGCATCAAGACTCCTCTTTACCTTCCATTCTTATACGGAAAGTATGTCTCAACTCCGGACTACGGACGGCTCCGTGCGGTTCGGACTTCCACAAAGGGCGGCACGGTGTGTTATTTCGCTTACTATCGATGAATGATGAGAGAACCAATAGTATAATTTTTAAAATTAAACAATTATTACAAAAAAATTGTTGAAATAATTTCAAATATCCTTTACTAAGCTCTGTTCCGGTGTTTACCTACTCCTATTCCATTTATCACCTGGAATTAATATAATTTTCTTTGACAAAATCAATTAGCCTACCTATCTACTCTTTACAATTTGGACTGTTAAATTAGATTGTTTTGAGCTGAATATGAACATATTATTAAGTATTTTTATTAAGATAAAGATAAATATATATATATATATATATATATATATAGGTGTTTTAACAAAAATATTCAACATCCATTCCACATCAAGCTTTCATATCTTATTTCAGGAATTGTGTAGAATGTTACAGACCATTTTTTGGCTCGCTTGAAGCCGCCACATCATAATGTAGTATCACAGTCTATGTAACTCTTACAGTCAGCCAATCTAGACAGAGCAATCGTGCGGGGCTTGCGGGGTGAGAGAGGGGCGGTAGCGAGCCCAAGCTGCCATACACTCGCTTGGGACACAATGGAGCAATTACGAATGCCTATACAAAGCGGCATTTCGCGTGACTTTAAACGTGATATACCACTGTATGTAATTACGCTGTGGTAGTATCAACATGTTACGTATTGAATATATCATCTAAAAAAAGATAAAATAATTTAAATGCAATTGAGGATACAAACGCTACATAAACCAAGATAGGTACGATACACTACAAAGATAACTTACATTAAACCTCGACGTTGAATAAATAAATGTTTGGAACGTGATCTAGATATTGTTAACTTTCCCACACCCTTAATACATATGTATATCGACAAAATCCATTGTATAGTACATAAAATCGCTACAGAACTGAAATTATTACAGCCATCCCAATAGGAAAAGGACAATTCGACCGTTTCTTTCAATATTCCTGTATTTTCCCTCGGAAAACGTAATCGACCGAGGACAGTAATATTCCATTTTGTTATATAATAACGATTTTCCTTCCCAATGGCAATTCGTCGTTATTGGACGTAAAGTAAGAACGAACGGTGGCTTCAGTTGAAACGAACATAGGTAATAATAATATAGTTATTGTTATACCTACCCTTAACCTAACCTTCGTATCCGGCGCTACAATATCGTGCGTTTCTACCAACTGTATCGAGTTTTACGACTTCCATTGCGTGCGTGAAACGAGTGAGCGTGATTAAATCGCATAGTTCGAGTTCAATAGATACCATTTGCAGCTGCGGGGTGAATTGGTGGCTTATTCCCGGAACGAGAGGTAGGTTTGTGCGCTCCGACCTGGCTTCTATCTGCAAAATCAATGTGACTATTAGCAAGTTTTCGCGCAGTCGCAAAACGTGTTGGAATCGCTACCGGTCAGGAGTTACCGCCGTTTGGCCGATGCTTTCTATGCAGATGTTGGTTTTTAAACCGTTTTAATTTATTAGCTTCCCAATTTCTATCTTTTGTTATAGGCGAGTTATCAGAATAAATTTGTGATAATTTGTATCACTTTCAAGATTTCTAATTTGAATTATAGCATTTAATCTTATTGTATTTTTGAATATTGATAAACAAAATGTTATTGAATAACACGAGTTTTATTAGTTATCATAGATGCTTATATTTACAATATTATAGCGATATAAATCTTTTGACCCAAGTAAATAACGATTGTAAAGTGTTAAATTTATTAAATTCAAATAATTTAAATGATAAACAGCTCGATTTCTAACTAAATAAGTCATTTATAATATAGTTGCTTTCAGAAGATAGTACCTCCTATTTTAATCAATATGCCAATCTTAGAAATAAACTTAGAAATAAGTAGGTATATTTTAATAGTTATTTCTACTTTATAATTAAATAAATTTATCATATTTTACCAGGCATAATAATCTGGTTAGTAATAGGAAAATTTCTAAGTAAAAAAGTATTACCGCGGTAAAGTAATCGACTGTGAGGTAGAGAAAGATTATGATGTTAGAGTAATGTAATGTATTTTTTTACCGTTGGAATTCTTGAGATACGTACTACTTTTGAGGCATCTGTTTTTGAATTTGGAATAATAATGTTTTTGGAACGACAATTTTTTTAATATTTTTATCTAAAGATGCATGCATTCCAAATTGTGATTTTATATAGACAAAGGTAGATTAATAATTATAAAAATTCAAATCCATTCTCAAATTTATTTACAAATTCAATTAATAAATTAAAGTACAATTGACAATAATAGATTAAACTCATTAGACAATAATGAATTAATAATAAATTAATAACAAATTGTTGAACCAAAGTACCTTACAGTGTCTAATAATATGGCTCTAGTGGAATATAGGTTAGTGTAAATTTGAATGTGTCATATATATAATATTATTTTCATAGTCTCGATATTGTTTACTGAAAACATAGATTGCAAAATTAATTTAAATTTAAAATTGTATTTATTTATTGAAATATAAAATAGCATTAAATACGCTTTTAACATTATTCCTAATAAAAATCATCTGTTAAGTTATTTCCTAGCATTAATACGCTTAAATAAAAATCCATCAAGTTCTCGACCATCAACAAAGAGATAAATAAGTTAAACAAGTTATAGAGCAAATAGGTCAAATGTATCCTTTGTTCTGTTAGACGAAGAATACTTATGCAACCAGACTTCATTTATCTAGATTTAATTTTAAAAGTGCTCTATACGGAAATTAATTTAATTCCACAAAGTGGGTACTTTTTAAAATAATAAATAGTAATGCTATTTATTTGAGCTAGTCATAATTAGATTACCCATTCTATACCTCCGGTATTTCCAAAATGTAGGTAGGTACCTTTATATATTTTTTTTTATTATATTAACCAATATAACATTATATTGTTTTAATCCAAAGTAACTGGACCTAAACCGCAACCCACCGTTGTAAATACCTAGCCACAGGAGCCTCCTTCATTGAAAGCTTAAGTTAATTGTAGGATTCAAACATATAACATTTATTATTTCTTATCCTTATTCACTCTTTCTCTTTTTATCTTAGGTACCTGTTAATCAATAAAATATTACGCCATTTTACTTTTTCTAAAATTGGTTGGTATCGTTCTATATCCTACAGAGATAGGAGAATACCGAACTGTGTATCCTCGTTTTATACCTATTGGTATGTAGTGATATGTAGGTATGTATGTGAGGACGGCGCGGTGGAGGGATGTGGACCGATAAACGCTATTTAAATCGATATTGCACGGTTCTGTTTGGGGATACGACATTCGCTAACTTAGATTCGTGTGTTTTGTAAAGCTAAGCTTACTTAAATCTACACCTTAGTAAGGTAACCTCGCTTAAGAGTTTGTTGAAGCGTACTAAGTAAACACAAAACAGGCGTTAATTTACATTATAAAGGTAAAATTATACGATGTAGTTTCTACTTACGAATATATAAGATATAAGACGTTGTAAATATTTAGAATGTCTTTGAGACATTTATGTTGATGTTTATTTTACGAGTAGCATAAGAGATCAATAGCTTTTTAAGACACATTTGACACTCTTTATATTTGTATATTTCATGTAAAAAAGAAAATAGTAGTAGAAATTATACTGATAGTCTCTACCAGGTAATTTTTGGATGGAGAAGCCTGTATGAATGTATTTTATATCAATCAAGATATTTAAGTTGTCATCATAATACTCTAATAAATTTCTTAAACGATTTCGAAATATAAGCGTATTCGTAAAAAAATAGTTTCTAATTCATAGACTAATTTAGTAAAAAAGTAAAATGTAACTAAAACTACTCGGGAAATAAAATGAAAGCAGGTAGCTTTATCCCTTTATGTATTTTAGTATCTCAGTTATTTATATCCCACCATATATTTTTTTAGCGTTTATATAGAAATAGAGTAACGTCTCTCGTGTGTAGGATGCGAGATAGTCACAATACCATCCTGAAGACTATTGAAAGTAATTTTGACTGCCCGATTTTAAGAAACTAGAATCAACGTTACTGATGATTTATGGATCTCAAGTCGGAGTCAGGTGTGATCTCAAGGTGGCTTAGAGTCAAATAATGATTTGATTATAAATTAATTAAATTTACTTTTTGTTTCTTGTCTTAAATTTTGATTTTAATTATTATTACCAGATGAGATATAATTAACTATGCATTGCACTAACATATTATTATAGGATTAACTTATAAATATATGGAACAGGTTTTCTGTAATAAATAAATTTTATTATTATATAGACCTAATTTATTCTACATCTTTGTAATAATTGCTGTTTAATGTTTTGAAACTAGATTTTAGGTATATTTTTTATTGGCCTGGTAGATATCGACAAACCATTAACGTTTTGCAATCAACAGGCTCGTAAAATTTACATCAATTTATATGTGTGAAATAACTAAAACTAATTTGCGAAATGACTAAGACTAATTTACGATCATATAGTTGTAACTTAATGACAACACTATCTGTATTATTAGATAAAAAAACATGAATGATTCAACATAAGCTAAATTTTAGATGATTATTATTTATGTCTTAAGTTATTAAACATTAAATTGACGGCGAAAGGCTTTAAAATTATACTTGTTTATAATTTTAATAATTGAATAAGTTTTTCTAAACAGCTTATCAAAACTCATTTATTTCGTTAAAATAGTAACATGACTGTTTCTAAGAGTCTCGTCTCTAAATAATACATTCAACATAAAAAGTATTCTATCACCAAAAGGGTAAATGCTTTATTTGCTGTTCTGGAATTTATTCAAAAGAGTTTATGTGACGCGTTTCTTTGTTAGTTGCAATTTAGTAAATGTTGCTCATGGACCCAAAAATAATGTTTCATGTTTCTTCAGGGTTCTTGTTATAAATACAGGATCTAATAGATAACTAATTGAATATCTAAAATAATATATGTAGGTACTAAGTTTATCAAGCAATAAGAATTTAGTGAACAATACCGAATGAAAAATGTTTTTTGTTTTTGATGTCATTAACATTATAAGCAAAGTACCTACCCGTGAAAGAGTTTTATATCAGTAAAACTAAATTGCGGAACATAGGACACAGATTTTCACAATGAACGGCCCAGCTTCTAAATTGCTAGTATCCAGTGCCTTTTAGCGACTGGTTATCAGTTCACTTTGGGGGACCAGTTGGGAAGCTGTCCTGTTTGAGACATTCCTGTAGGTACCCAATTATGTGGAATTTTTTATCGGTTATAAACTTTCCGACGGATATTGCCACTTCAGCGTACTGACTCTGCGTGCTATGTCTTCAACTTTTGTTCTTGTACGAATGTCTTAATCACTACAGTCCGAGTACCTTAGGTACTACTTTTTACAATGTCGATACTGAATTCCAGTAAAGGCCGATAAGGAAACTATAGATGGAGCACGTGAACTACATAATCAGTTAAGAGGTATGCTATCCGCGTGTTTGCTTGGGCGATCACTCTGACGATATTGTTCTGTGATAAGCATGGCATAGCCAGTGTACAGCCATATATTTTATTTTGTGTTACAGCTAACTGTGTGGCTTTTAGCTCATTTAAGCGGTCGACAATAACATTATTATATATGATATTTTTTTACCACTAAGGTGGCAAACAAAAGCATATTATGGCCTGTTTAAATGGTCCTCAGATTCCAAATTGAATTTCTATAGACGGAAAGACACCTATAATGCAAAAATATATATCTTACTAGGTATCAATTAATGGAATATTATCCACGATATTTGTAGCATTATAGTTACACTATAATATTGAGTAATATTGGTACTACAATCGTTATCGAGCAGTTGACTTTTAAAGCTTGTTCCAGTGATAGTTTCATTTCATGACAAGCTTTTGATAGATTTAATATAATGGATATACTATGTTGCAAGCTTAGAACCATGCTATGTGACTCACACAAAATTAGCTTGCAATCTATTTTACGACAACATTATACAAGCTATGTTAACTTATAATAAACAAAGGGTACCTAATACTTGAGGCGCATAAAGTTCGCATATTGCTTTTAAAACCGACATCTTGGATGATGACTATGTTAGTGTGTGTAGTATTTATTAGCTATAAAATGTTATGTGCAAATATTTTAGTAGGTATGGAATTATAGGCATTTGTTATTGAGAAAGAAGAGAAAGAATTTGAATTGAGGTAATGGCACATATAAAATGCTTGCATGAATTCTTCGAAGGAAAAAAACTATTGCAAGGTAGTATGGTAGAACTGGCTTGATTAATCAGTCAACCAACTTATAAAGTTGTTAAAATATCTCGCGTCACCTAGGTCTTCCCTAGCAGCGCATTTGAAAACCTTTTTAGGTTCTAGTCCTTATGCGGCTATAGTCACAAATATTATAATCATAAGATATCACTTATCTACCTAAAAATAAAGAAAAAACTATATATATATATATATATTTCAGAGGCGCCAGTCACGCTTCAGTTTATTTCTTGCCATAGAATTAATTCAGAATTACAATAGAAATTATGAAATAGGAGGAAATGTTGTAAAAAATGTGGTTATCATTCATCATACATTTATTAGTATAACTCTTACAAATTTCCAAAATACATATACCCACTATTTCAGTGTTAGCCTTCGGTCATGGTAAAATGAAGATATTAATTTGTCTTCCATTTTTCGCCAGATAGGTATTTTATATAGAAACTATAACTACACATTCAAACGAAACAATCTTTCCAATAGAATAAAAACAAAAAGGGAATAAAATAAAAGGATGGAGTTTCCTATCGCATCCGGAATAGTTTGCAAGCGGATCGCAGTCGCCATGTTCAATTCTGATACGGTTCCATTACGTATACACTGCCGAAATAAAGAATAAAACTCAGTTTTCTTTAAATACAATAGATACCTGAATTAAATTGAAATTCTGAACTAATAGAGACAGTTATGTTCAGTAATTTTAGAGCAATCAAGTTATGCCATAAAATGAATATTTAATATGAAGGCATTTTCCAATCAAGTAAGTAATATTATTGTGTAAGTATCATGAGTTAAAATGGTAACGTACCTACTAATAATTATTGAAAACAATTAAAGTGATATAATAAAATATTAACCGTAAAACTTTCAAAGATATCTACAGCAACTGAATATAGCGCTGTTATTTATGTACATATTACATATTATAATGTAGGCAACTGCATGTATGCACCTTTTATGACTGACTAAAATATTGATTCTAAGTATTTAAACGAATTTAATAGCATAAGAACTCATAGCCATAGTCACATTGGCCATAGCAATTGAATAGGCGATACGTATTGACTGATTCGGATGCAGGGAGGGAGCGTTAGACCATGAAATTGGCCCAGTCTGTAGCGTCAAAGCAACGCATCGGCATTTAATAGCCACCAGTAGATAGGGTTTCAGCTATTTTCATAAATAAACCAGCTTGATTACTGTTTTTTTACGCATCAGGGTTAATTTTGAACTGTTGGCTTTTAATTAAGGAGTATATTAATTTGATCGTACCTATTGCTGTTCGTATTTAATAGTAATGAAAAAAGTTTTAATGTAAAATTTTGTAGCAGCTAAACTGCAGGATTTATATCTTCATAAAATAATGATTTTACATCAATTATTAGTAAATCATTATATAGATATATAAAAAACTAAACACACAACATACATATTGATAACGTAATACCAATGTCAACTATACACATAGTAAAGTAAAAGATAGTTTAATCTTCGAATATTCCCCTCATAAGGTCAAAGCTATAGAAATTCCCATTACAGTCAATGTAATGGCAACCGAATTTGTTTTGGTCGTAACAAGCAGTTTTAGCGACTTTTAACAGCCATTAGAATTTGCTATGATCATTCTACGAGATATCAGGCGCCGTAAAGGTAATGACATAAGATAACACTCGAGAAAAAAACTATCAACAAAAACTATAAAGGAGAAGTATCAAACGAAAGGTCGGAGCAAAAAATTGTTTACGATATTAAGCGTAGAATCGCTTGCGTCACTCGGACATTCTCCGATACTTTTCGTTTCAAACAGAGAGTGGATTGCTGAGCGATTTTCGGTTCAGCGTAATACGGTCCCACCTATTGTGAATTCCGTAGGTCTGAAATTTATTTGACAGCCCGGTGTCTGTGGAGAATGGAAAATGGCGGAATGGCAGAATACATTATGGATATAACTCATGGTTTGTTTTCCGACAAACGTTATTGGTATTTAGGGGCATTTAACTATTAGGGGCAATGGCTTTTTCTTTTTTATTGATATATGTGACAGTGTATAGTATATGAACGACATGCCGACAGTCATCTTGTTAGTTACGGTGGGAATTAATATTGTTTTAAATGCGATGCGACAAGATCAGGAAAAAGTTCAAGTATCTAACAGATTTTTTGACTCTAAATAATTTAGTTACAAAAACAAGTAAAGATTAGGATCTGTTGGTTTGTGGAGTGTTTAAGTATGATGAGAACAGCCTTTTATCTCGTGTGAAAAATAAAATAAAATAGCTTACCTATGCAGTGGGTGAAATTATTGCGAAGGTTAAGGGAAACATCGCGAGGAAACTATAGCTCTGTGGTAGTCTATATTTTATATCGTGCATAAGCTTGTTTTTGATTATAATTTCACCATTGTAAATGACCATGTGGCTAAAGGCACATACAGTAATAGGGGAAAGTAGATACATTATGCATCGTTAAAATTTATATTGTATAAAGCAGTATAGTTTGTATCAAAATGTATGCTTAATCTGCGTTATGATTTATTTACAATGTATCTGCAACATACATCTGAACTACTGACCTCCAAGTCGCAGTTTCACCTACTATTTTGGTTTTAGATTCTTTGCATGATAAACATAATAAAGATTTCATTGCTGCTTCTTTGTCTCACGAATACCTCTACTATTTACGCTTTTGTAAATTTAAAATTTATTCGTTTTTAATTTGAATGAGATTTTTTGCTCATTATCTTTTTAGGGTTCCGATGTCAATCACTTATAGTTTCCTTACGTCTGTCATTTTACTCGGAGACTACAAGTATGTACCTAATATCAAGCTGAAATATGACGCAAAAAACTTATCAAATTTTAATAAAACCGTTGAAAAAAAAATTTTTAGTGTATCCTCCCCAAGATGTAAAGTGGGGGTGATTATTTTGTTAATATAGGTACCATTTTCAAATAGCGGACCTATTTTTAAAACATCTATTAAAAATAAAGAAAGTTGTCTCGAACACTTTATTGATATAAAAATTCGTTTACGAATTATATCACGCTTTAAATTTTTTTAAAGTTGCGTGGCTCCATTCGCTCTAAACTGCTATTTCAAAAAATCTGCAAATACTCACAATAGTAGCAAATATAATGAATTTAAAAAGAAAATTGTCACCAATACTTAGGCTTTACTAGATTCCAAGCTATAGTCGATGGAAGAGCCCGCAAACTTTTCGCTTGCGGAGTCGCTCGTGCAGACTATAAAACTTCTATACATTACATTTATTTCCCGTTAGCCAATTTCGATGATACAAAGCTTATTCATAGCGCCAAACTAAGCTGCATTAACCTGTGGAAGCATCATGAAAATCTGTTCATGGTTTTGAAGATTAGTGTGTTTAAACAGACAGACGGATAGACATGTCATTACTCTTCATCACCCACACTCCATTTTTTTTTAAAAATGTATAGACACGCCGGTTCTACAGATTTATTATATGTATAGGAGATATTATTACCAGATTATACACAATGGCAGTAAACGAGTATGTCGGTAATAGAGATGTTGCACTTATCGTTTTTTATTGAACTTTCTATTATTTTATTTTTATTATGTAGGTATACGCCTATGTGGTTAAAGCCACACTTAAACCACAGTCAGTGATGATGTACCTATCCCAAAGTGGCAATAACACAAATTTAAGATACATTATTATTTTAAGGAGTCTAAAGAAATTGAAAGAAAGTGAAATTAAATAAACAACCAGTAAGTGTACCTACTGACTAACTTTAATAATAATAAGTAAGTAACTATATTATAATAGCATATTGTTTTACAGATAGTAATCATATTGCTTGCTATATTTTCACTGGGTCTACGAAGGGTGTACGATTTTTTGTAAGAATGATGACTTCAATCTAAGACTTTCGTTGATAAAAAATGTGTATTCTTACAAAACAGTTACCTACCAAAACTGTTCCATCAATTAATTATAGGATTAAGCAAATGATATAAAATAATTAATTATAGAGAGTGTAGGTATTTTTATTATTTGTGGATTAGCAACACAATAATAGTAACAATGACATAGTAACGGTTCTTAATCTGAGAGATATAAAGGTCAACTAATCATTTTCTTTTGATTTGTATGATGTAGTCGTCATTCTATGAATTTTTAGCTCAAAATGTTTTCAATTCGATAATGGTACTATGCTTTGGTATTAAATGTACTCACACTAGTAGGTAGGTAGGTACGTAGGTAAGTTTATCCTCTAATCATAGAAGATAAGTTATGTATTATGCCTATTCTGATTTGGGTGATACGTTAATTTATACGACACCATTAAAATCTAGTAAATCATTGCCTATTTGAGTTGCTAGAGACTATGTGGGAGAGATAGCAATTTGGCAATTACTAGTAGGTAGGTACTACATTTCCAGTGTCGATAGTAGGTACTTACTCATGAATTCTACAAACAGCTTTTATTTTAGAACCAATTCCGAAGACGCAAAAAAAACAACCGTTCCATTCCAAAGTTCAATATCTAATTAACCAAAATATGTATAGGGTTATGAGTTTATTTTGCTTTCAATCTATTAGGAATCTCTTACTACCATATGGATAAATATATAAATTATCTTCGCACCTATCCACTAATACTATGTTTTAACACGTTCGGTGCCAGTGACACAACGTGTGTGATCAAAAACTTCTTAATCCTATGCCAGTTGACACTCATGTGTGTCAACGGAATTCGTACTCCTATGCCAGTGACACTTATCCATGACTACGATAATTTCGGCCGGCATAGCGTAAGGGCTTTGTGAATCGTTGCCGGCGCCGAATGTGTTAATGAATTATTATTATACTCATGAATTGGTAACATACCATACAACTATATACAAAATGAGGTAATTAATTTAAGAAGTTATCACCAAAATATTAGAAACAGAATCTGTCATCATTTGATCTAATGCCATAGCCACTTGGTTATTTGCGAACGCATGTACTAAAGTGGATGCCCACGATGTGTTGTTTCACGGATGCAGTCGACTTTTTCATATGTGATTTCACACTATATTTCTCTGTTTCCAAGATTGAAAAAGCAGGACGTGGGACTGAAAATAAAAGGTTCACAAGAACTTTAATTTTGATTTTATGTGGTTAATAATACGGTTTATATTTGTGTTTTAGGCCCATTCGTTCAAAGCCTTGTCTGCATTTGTTGATTCAAAAGAAAAAATAGGATTTGCAGGGTTTTTAAAGTAACAAAAATCAAATAGCCATCATTTTATTAACTCTTTATTCTCTTGAATTTTTGAAATTAATATTACAATATTGAATGCGGGTTTCATATACAATCACCCAACTATTTGCTTATTTACCACGATACAGTCACGTTGAGTCGTACCTTTGGATCGTATTTGACCATTATAATTAGAAACATCGACACATTTAATCAAAAGTAACGATGAGATCAAATTATAGTAGCCGAGGGATTCTATTTGCGCTGTTCGCATGACCATCGTATTTTGTTCTTACCGTCACTTCGATAAAAGAGAAGAAACGACAATTTCACCTCAATTATAAGTTTCTAATTAATCTGGTCACAATCCAGGTATACGACACACCTCAATACATAAATACATAACATAAAACAAAAAATATAAACAAAAAATAATGCGCCACAAAACTTTCACAACTATTTACAATTACTTAAATTTAAGACGATTTTAATTATACTATTTTCAAAAATATAGATATAGATACATAGATACATAGCTACATTTATATTAAAGATAAAAATTGATCGATTATTTAAATAACTAATAGAACGGAAGTCTTGTTACTGTTAAAGTTAAAAACATTGAGAAAATATAAGAAAATACTATAATTTTAATAACATAACAATAAGTATAAACTTAATAAAATGTTTCGGAATAAATGAAGATGTAACCGAACTAACTTGAAAATGAATGTATATGCTTGCCTACAGATTTGTTCTATTCGTCCAGTTATTCATTATTATTCGTCGCTCTCATAACGAACTCATTAAAAAGATAAAAATCGAATTATGAATAAATTCGAATACTACAAATATATTCATTGTGAGATCAACCGATTTGAACGTAGGACTATGAAAACTCCTGAACAAAACTGTAGGCATGTTTAGTTACGTTAATTAATATAAATATTTGATATCTATGCTCAGATAGGTATATAATAATACCTACAGACTACAAAACACTAGCAATATGGCAAGACAGCATTACGGATGGAGGACGTATATAATCTATTTAGCAAATTGCTCATTGTTTCACATGAATTACAGTTCTTTACGAGGCAGAAACAATAAAGAGTACCTGACATAAATCAATGGACGTACATACCTACACACAAATATCGTTACTATGTTACAAAGATTTACCTATTGTTAGAGACGAAACTTAATGGATAGTTAAGGCGAAGCTACCTATACGTGATGCTCCGAAAATCGTTTTCAATTTGCACAGTCCCACAAAACGATAACCTTTAAAAGCAATACAATTACAACGGAATAAAACAACTATCTTATAAGATTTTTTTTCAAATGCAGAGATAACAATTTAACTCGTATACACACATTGTGTAATGTGTTCGTGTTTTCATTTATATGTTTAACGTCAATGCAGTGTGTACGTCCCTTTTTTTCATAGAAGCATCTTTCCATTTTTTTTTTAATTTTCCTTCTGTTAACGACTTCTACGAACGATACTAAATAATTGTAAGCGTTTTTTTAATTCAAATACTAACCATCGGATTTACGCTTAACTTTTATTACAAGTTTCTACGATATTTTTATAACTATGCGTTTTATAATTTATAAAGCCTACTTATATCAAAGTTACTTAAGTACATTTTGTTCGATTTTCATTCTCGATTTTAATATTTAAAAATAAGATGGGATAAAGTTATATTACTAACGACAACCTTATTCTGTACGATATCTTAAACGAAGACTATGGCTTTTATGAATGTGGGTTTTGAAAAATTTATTGCACTCGTATCAATTCTGATACACATAATGTAACGGCAAAAAATATCTGCCGTTACATTATTTACTTAAATACAATTTTCTCTCAACTTGCAGCGACACAATTAAATAGTACGTAGTAATTTGTAGTCAATTCGTAGTCAACGTGGGTTATTAAATTATCGATTTTCAAACGTTTGAGCTTTTGAAAGTTTATGTTCAATCATCGATTAAATACATTTACCGTGGTCTACGTTAGCAAAATTTGACATTTTAACGCAAACATTAACATTTTTATCATGAGTAGTCGTTGAGATTTAGATAATCCACCAACATTGATAGCATAAAGATTATAAGTCGATAGAATCATTAAGAAGAATTCGTTTAGTTTATACTTCACCGTACTAATGTTGATTAATAAAACTGTATAGTTATTTTTAAATGTTTATGATATAAACGAAAATAAACAACGGCTTTTGCAGATTAATGCACATGAAACTTAAATCTACTGACGACTTAAAATCATCCCCTAATGATATCACGACATTAATTTCCATGTTACCTTTATAATAGTTACAGATACACAATTTTTCATGTTACACAGTGGACAGAAATATTGAGATTTGAGAGGTGTTTTTATAAAAATTAAGCGAAGATTCCAATTTTAAATACAGTAATTTATTTATTCATTTAACTCTACCCTGACATTAATTTACGTATAATGGTGACTATCAACACTAATTTTTATTAATAATTCTAATTTTTGCTCTGACATTACGTATTCGGTAAAAAAAATAAAAAATCAAAATTTGGACGCGGAAGAAATATAATTTGTGATATGCGCTACGTAAGTAAATTATTTTAATATTATGTATTTTGGCACAATACGGAATCGAAAGCGAGTAGAAATGTTCACGTATAGAATATAATTTAAAGTCATCGGAGTATGCAAACAAGCGAGGATTTCCGTAAAAAACAACCATCTTTCGAGCATCTTCCTGCTCGTCTTTGTAGACCTTTATCCCCAATATTACCGAGGCGGAAAATTCAAATGTGCATACGGCTTCATAAAAATTGCAGGAAACATAATTTTCTAGTGTCGAGATAGAACTTTCTGCCAACGAGAGTTACGGTATATTTAGTTCACTAATTGAGGAACTTCAATCGAACTGTCGCCATAATTAAATAAATGTGACCAATGCTCACCCCATCAAACATCGCTCTAATGTAGAAGGTACCTATTCTTAGCAATACTTCATACAAAGTCGAACCTATTTTATCTATGTATAATACACTTAAACTACTCAACTTTTAATATTACGTGTAAAATTTATATTTAGTCACATTATTGTAATTTATTATATGTATCATCGTTACGTATATAATTTTGAACATTAGATGACTCGGGATTCATGGACAACACACCGCATGCAGTTCCCATCCATTGTATGTTTGTTCATTTTGTTCCAATTCTATTTCAATAATCATGGACATGGTATTTTCTAGAATTATCAAAAAATACCGTCTAATATTATATATTAATTATTCCTGAAGACAGAAAATATAAACATGACGTTCGTCGCAATGACGACCTATTTGCAATTGTACTTCCATACGTATTTTGTTTTAAATATACATTATAAGTTCTTACGGAATTAACTATGCAGGTAATTATATTTTGTCGATAATAATACTATTAACTATCCAAATTAAAGGTTAAAATCAAACAACAATTGACGGACTTAAACTACTGAAGTGAATCACAATCTGGTCAAATAATAAAAGCAACTTTTTCGAAATCAACTGATAAAATACAACAAATTTTACAATCATAAAAAAATGTGACCGTCGAAACATAACCAGCCCGCTAACAGCGAACAAATAATAAAATATACATCAAAATGTACATAATATAATATCTATTAATAAAAAAATATAACATAATGGATTAGAGTAAGTGGTAGCAATAAATACTATGAGATTCACAGATTTAAAATCTTAACTAACAATACCGAAGTTCACTCGGGCTCTTATGTAAATCTTAGAGCGATCCTAACGCTTTTTGTATTTTTTTTATAGTAAAATATTATTGCAATACAAGGTGTGGTTATGGCAACAAAATAAATGCTTAAAGCACATCACCAGCCTGTCCACCCAGCAAACGATACCGAGGCAAGTCCTTCGCACTAAAGGAACATATAAAACAAAAGTCACGGAACACCTCCACAACGAGGTGACACTAAATCAGCCGCAAAACATAAAACTAGTGGATACGAAACGACTAACGTTGCCCGCAGGTCCCTATGGACGCAACACTTCCATTCATTTCACACTATATGATACAGAATCAGTCAAGATTTCCTATTAGGCTTAGCGGACACCTTACGTCGGGACCTTGTTCACTTTGAGAAGGTCGTTGGAGCCTTTATCGATAGGCATCTTCATGGGGTCGTGATGGTGGGTCACGTGATGCCCGTGGTGCTGGCCCTCTAGCTTGGCCTGCTTCTCCTGTTGTTGTTGTTTCATTCTGTCTTGCTCCTCTCTTTCTCTGCGGGCTTGTTCGTTTATCTCTTTGACAGCACGGAGCTCTTTCTTTAATTTCATGCGTCGGTTCTGGAACCATATTTTGATCTGTCTCTCTGTGAGGCAGAGCGCGTGTGCTATCTCTATCCTGCGCCGACGTGTCAGGTAATGGTTGAAGTGGAATTCTTTTTCTAGTTCTAGTGTTTGGAACCTCGTGTAGGTCTGGCGCCCTCGCCTTCGTGGACAACCATTTGGACCTGAAAACAAAAAGATGAAAAAGATTAGACACTGTCCTCGAGTGATAAAAGTACCTGAAAAATATGAAACACACAAAAACAATTTATATCATAAACAGTTACATTGGGCTTTTTAATCGATTTATAGCCCCATATATCACAATTCAGCAGTTTGGATTCGCAAAAGGTTCCGAACGAAACGATTAAATTTCACTTTTATACCATTTTAGATTTTAATGGCTCATTAATATTTTATTACGGCACTAAAGTTAATTTTAGAGTTATCCGCTACTGAGACCGACCTCAAAGTAGATTAATTACCGAACGCAACTCGCCGTCTGTGTACGAGAACGAGTACGCAGAGGTATAAAATTAAATGAAAGCTGTTACAACAATGCGAATAGTTCGAGTCGGAC
This sequence comes from Tetheella fluctuosa, assembly GCA_951216915.1. NCBI lineage: Eukaryota > Metazoa > Arthropoda > Insecta > Lepidoptera > Drepanidae > Tetheella > Tetheella fluctuosa. The sequence continues at coordinate 5,070,561 of OX578226.1, forward strand.
GCAACGTCTCACCCACAATAAAAATAAGTAAAAACAATATATTCACGGCAAAAAAGTAACGGAAAGGGTTAGAAGTAAACGGTCCAAGAACAATAGTGTTCTCTCTAAAAAGAAATCTCTATAAAAAAAGTCAGGGATGCGTAAAGAAGGGTTGCGCAACTTTCTAATTCTTTGTAAGGTGTCCCTTTATTTTTGTTCCTGTGAAGCCGTTTTCTTAGAATTTGTGAAAGTTTTTACCCTTTAATGTTACAAAAATTATATACGTAATACTGTTCTCAACGATTTTATGCTTCATTTAACGCCAATAAAAGCACTCTTGCACTAGATACATACGTATAATGAAATGTGAGTAGGTGTATATACATGGTTAAATACGAAGTACCACTAAGCGATAGGGTCTCGAACTGGTTTTCCAGTCAGCCAATAAATAAGGTAAGATAAATAGCCTTCCCATCGGGTATAAAATTGATAGCGGACCAACTCTGTCTCGGAATGCCCGACCGTGTAGGCCGGGCCTTAGTTACCTGTACAGCGTACCTACACGTTATAAAGGTATAGATACGACTAATGGATTATTTTAATTGATGTACACAACACTTTTAAATTATTACCAACAGTATGTCATCGCTTGATATGGCATCTAAAGTGTTTCGTAATTGTTTTATCTGTAGGTATGAAAACGTATTTAAAAATGCAAATTGTGATAAGGTTATCTATTAAATAGCTTTAATATTTTATCAAGCTTATAAACAAGGTTCACCTATTTACAATTACCTATTGCTAAGTTTACTTTATACAAGTGACATGATTTAAAAAAGAAGTGTTTGAAATTCCCAAGGTGACCGAATTACTTGAAAGAGTTAGGTATGTAGGCATCAATATTTACCAACACTTTATATAATTTTGAGCTAAAGTTGAAGCAAAAAAGTTTAAATTTGAACTACAGTATATGAAGTAGGTATTATTTAATTCCGTTGTCGACATTATCACAAGTCTCTTAATTAAATAAGAACCAAATCGTTTAATTAAAATGTAAATTTGGTATTGAATACCAATTACCTAGAGGTAGGCGTGAATGGGAAATACAGATTTTAACATTATAAGTATGATAAAGACATCGTTGTTGTGTTTAAATGAATCAATTAATTAACTTTCTGCATTTTCAATGTATTTTTTCTTTTTTCGTTATTTTATTTACAAAGTAAAAGATATGAAACAACGAATAAATCTTGTGACTTGCTCCGAAAGTCGGATACCACATTTACATGACCAATAAATTATCCAAACTGCATTTTTACTGCCGCAATAACTTTTATGGACCATGCTTATTTCAACAAAAACTTAAAAACTGTTTAAAATGTCATAAAAAGAAAATAGAATAATTATACAAGTGCGGTTAGACAGAGATAGATGAGTCGAGTGATGCATAAGAAAGAGATAGCTATATCCATTCTTATTTTAAAAAGCAAAGATGGAACCCAAAACACAATATACGCATCCCAATAATGCGATTAAGGAGAAAGGCCGTAAGCGGTGTTTGATGGCGCGTCAAAGGGATCCTTCTGGTTTATGGGGTAGAGCACAAAATCTGTACAAGATTAGGGGAGAGTACAACATTTTTTCGTCGGGTCGGTGATATGTTAGCGAGGCAGGTTGGCCACCCTTCGCACGGTTGCCATGACAACACACGTTAAGGCACCTCCCGTCAGCTGGCTCCCATTATTCCCCACAGCATTGTTGTCACGAGAAGGTTTGACTATCATTGCATTGTTACCTACGAGAGCTCATCTTTTTTAATGGGAACCACTGCAAGTTTCCCATGGCCTGATAAAAATCAGTTTGCTTGTTTTCAAACTAAACAGGATAATAATACATCACCTTTATTTGCATTGTTTTTCCGTAATTGGGGTCGGATCTGATAACGTCTTTATTGAAATAAAGCAAAAGGTTGTGGTTTCCAAATCTTAGTGAGCGGGGGCGATAATTTATTTCTACCTAATCTTAACGTTAGAAAAAGAACAGCGACATTAAAAGATACAGAGAGTCACATAAACACCATATATCTCGGCGAGCAAGGGCGTAGCATTAATTAGACCCGTACATTGTGGGCCGACACCGGCACGACTATAAACATCCTGCGACAAGTCCTGGCTCTTACTCTGCCTTTTTTCTCCGAAATAAATCTCACGGAATGCCGCTGCTTATTTATTATTTTATTTAACTTGCCTGCCTTTGTAAAAACCCGTTCCGTATACCTATTTGATTAATGCTCACCCGTCAGATTGGAATATTAAAAGGTCTGATTGTGAATTATATAAATTTTGTCCAGTAAGATGGTTATTTATAGAACGGGTAAGCGTTGGACAGCGCCTCTAGTTTGTGGTCGATGTGTTGTTAGTTACAGCAACTGAGAAAATAAAGTAGAGAAAATTGTGACGGTAGAAGCGTGTCAGGTAACAGGCTCGTTTCTATACTTGCTTTCTATTTGTTTAAATAAAAATATTTTTCAATTCATCAGATCATCAAGTAATAAAATATAAACGGTATACACCTGGAAATTAATTGCCAATGGAAGTCGATTGCATTAATAAGCTTAGATTAAATCAATTAATCGAACATTAAAAGCTCTTTAAGGGCTGTAACCGCGTGCCGGCGACACCACAGTTTATTGGCTCATAATTCGCGAATTGTCGTAAAGAGTCGTGAGTGCTCGGGACGCCATCTTAAAATAGTTCGTGTTCGAAATTTGAATGCGGACTTAGTTTCTATTGTTACGCTTCACGTTTGACATTTTGTAATGTTTTGATGTTTCGTTTCCTCTTAGATTTCAATACGCAGATACAAATAACTCCTGCACGTGTAGCTAAAACAAAGTTTTAATTAAAAAGCGGATGGAACAGAAAAATATTTAAATGAGACCACACGTATCGGTTGCGTATGATATCAGCATTTTTTAATTTAATACGCGAAGCTGTAACGCTGCTTCAATGCTCAAATTATGACAGGGCACGCACGCGGGAGAATAAAAGACAAAAATCTCTATTACGTATGATTACGCGTATTAAAACTGTTTTGTTTCGGTATGTACCTATATTAATATAGAACACGCTTATGCTATTATTCAACGTCACGGAGCCCCGTAGCTTTACAGGCAATTATTTTAATATTTAAGTGTTCGTAATCACAATGGAACTTTTAAACTTTTTTATAAGAAGGTAATGATCGTTTGGTGCCCACTTTAGATAGTTTATTATTAACCAGCACGTTACTAAACATAGTCACAATTTTTATGTCAAACATATTTTTTAACGATAATCATTTAACATTTGAATTTAATTTAAATAACGAATGGCGCAGGTACACACAATAAATCAAATAGTTTTGGGAACTAAAAAAGATTTATTGCGAAAATTTTACTCCTACCCGGCTGAATCTGAGGAACAGAAGCTGGTTTTTAAATTTAAACTTACAGAAATACAAATTTGTAGAATAAAATGAACTAAATAAATAGGCCGGTAACTCAAAAATGGCTACCTACAAACATAATGTAAGTGGGAACTTTAGTTAGAGCAAAACTAATATTTCAAGCTTACTTGTGTCGGAAAGGGCTATTTTTGCTCATTGTGAGCGCCTGTTAAATCATCACAACGTTGTTCTGTGCTTCGCTTGGAAGGACATTGCCTTGCTTATTAGGGCTGTCAACTTGTTTTCACCGTCAGTTAATGTCAATGGAACGATTAGGTGTATGTACAAGATTTCCTAATTAATATCATTTTTTTATATAGGTACTAATAACGTATAGTTTAATTAATTTTACAAGCGCAAGTCATTTATTTTATCAGCATAGCTTGTTATGACTTTATTTGTACAGACTTGTAAGAAGTGAACGTGGTGGCACGTCCGCCTATTTCAAATACCTACATTTTTAATCAAAGGAAAAAAATATTCAGAAGATATCATGTCTGGATATTGGCGGTGTTCCACGTTACGACACGTCGTTTTATTTCGGTTGGCACATTCAAATATTAATAAATATCGTAGCGACAACCCTATTTCCGTAGTTCTGAGTGTACGTACAGTGGTGTGTTGAAGCGAAACGATCTTTGATCTGGGGATGGCGCGCCTCGATGACGTCACGATTTATTCATCCCGAGTAGTGGACAGTTAACGAAACGTACAGTCACATACAAACGCATTGCATTTCTCCATTTAATAATATGCGATTTAAAAAAAACGCATGGAAATTATTTCAATGACTAGTTGTTCAATTACACAGTTGTAATTGCTGAATGACCGATGTTACTAAAAATATATCTATTTAAGCGTATTAGGTTGAGTCCGCTTACGACATAAGTACCTACCGTCACTTCTATTAGATAAGTTATTGCAATCGATTAGAGACCTATGTAGCTTGTAAATGAATACCTACACAGTTAAGGGAGTCACACACGGCGAAGATACGATAATATTTTATCTTAAGATCATGAGACAGCATTACAGTATGAAAAGAGAAGCAACGACCTACCTCTTACCTACCTTCTTTCCTTCTCTTTCGCTGGTATAGCACTGTCTCATATATCTTAAGATAAAATATTTTCGTATCTTCGCCGTGTGTGACCCCCTTTTAAAGGTTGAAGTACCTAATATTATGTTCCCTACTATCTGTGTAACATTTTACACCGTCTACGTTATAACTATATACCTACGTGATTTTAAAAACCTGATTGAAATATGAACTTTAAAGGTACTAGTTAATATGTATGATATAGCAAAGCTATATTAGCTTTTAAAACGCAATAAAAACGTATGTTTTAATTGACATGGTTAATCGCTTATTTACTATGATAATTAAATTTATGTAATTAACTTGTCAATAATTTACCTACTATCATAAAATATTAAATGTAGTTACAACGATCATTTATTTGATTAAATATAATATGGTATGAATTTAGGTATTAGGTTAATTTAACCATTCTAAATTAAATAAAAATAACTAGTCTATTGTTTGTTAATTATTATCATGTAAATTATTATCAAAAGGAATCGCCATTACTATTGTTAAAAAAAATGCAGGTGTTTTACAATTCTAGTAATTAATTAATTCTCTTTGTTTGATGTATAATTCAATCACCTTAAATTAATTGGAATAACAATATCAATTACTGTAAATTACATTAGTACTTAAATATTCTTTAATTTTTTCACGCCATCATTTATTCAACATAATAAAATACGTTGAAAAAAATCATTTACAAAAATCGTAATTGTTACATTTTACGTAAAATATTTATAAACAGGAGATAATACCCACCAACTGAATATTTTTCAAACGAACCCCATGCACATAAATCTACGGGTAAAGCCAGTTGATACTTTGTGTATAAATGCAGTATTGTATAGTCGCAGTGCGGTGAAGGAACGGACGTAGTATACTAACAACCACAGACAACCTGATTTAAAGCGCAAAGGTCATTGCACTTCGTACTCTCCACTTTAAACCAATACACACATACGCACACTAATATCTATCAACTTGTAATAAAACTGTAGAACAGTTTCTGTACGTTTGAAGGATTGAAGAAATAATAAGGATTGTATAAATGACATAATTATTGTGAAGATATCATTTTATTCAGTTCAATGTCACATTGGAAAAATACAGAGCTGAGAAACACTGACAGAACGTTCCTATATACCTATGTGCATTCGTAGAAGTAAAAACGATGTGAGTACCTATCTAATTATGAATTGCATATTGCTGAATGGTAAAATAACTGAGTTAGAAATTATTTAAACATAAAGAGACCTTTTTGTTATTTTTTGACAGATGGCAGTGGATTTTCATGAGCCATTCTTCATACACGGCCATCTGATACCAAACTAAGAAGAATTTGTGCAATGGAAACCAGTTAACTGATATACATATATTACTTGTAATATATGGTTCTATAGATACTTGAAGGGTTATAAGGGAAAAGTATCTCTGTTCATAAGAGTTCTTTTTAAGAAATTAAAAAAAGTTTTTTTTTAAGTCATACAAACTAAAATACAATTAAAAATTTCTTTTGGGTCTCACGTGAACTGTGACCTTTCTTAGCGTTTACTTGTTTTAATTTACCATTAGATAGATTTCCCGGTCAGAGGACCAAGAAATTTTGTAGAGACAAGAAGCCATTATTATTATGTAGATATTACTTTCTTTCTTTAGACATGTTCATGCTCCCAAATACTTGTAGAGTTTTTTTTTATTACTGTAGGTATTTTGTTTTCTTGTATTTTTTAAATAAATTACTAAGAATGTAGATGCAAAACCTAATATTCGATACATTGCCTAAATATTTTTACTGTCTAGACATTATAATGTATATGGTAATAGATAATCTAATCATAATAAGTTTCGTTTACATTAATTATGTAATTAAATAGTACTTATCAGACAAAGCATGTTTTACGTCGATGTCGTAGGGTTGTCAATGATATATTTTAAAATAAATTTGTGAACTGTATGTCAATTTTCTTTTTGCTACAAAAAATGTCTGATGTTAACTGGAAACTAACTAAAAGTTTTTAAATACTTGCGTTACCTACATATTACATAAGAGATTTTGTTTATAAGTATTTCATAATTTAATGGATAAACATATTTACATAATTCGATATAGGTAAAGGTAGTGAATATAACAGTTTTTTTATAAAGGAGTTTAATTTTTTTTTCTCTAAGATGTAAATATTTTGAACCAATAAATAAATAGCAAATTGAATATCTAAGTGCTAATGAAATCATATCAATACTTAATGAAATGTTTTTAGTTATGGAATTTCAATCATTATCATTATTACAAATAGAGTCGTCCAAAACTTCTTGAGATAGATGCTCTATAAAATCAGTTGCTAGCTATTATAAAGATATAAACACACAATAAAAAGGCTCATAACAACAATCATCAATGGTTTGATTATGCATAAAATAATAATATTATCAACTCATACAAGAAACAAGCGAATGGCTGAACTCCGCAGATCACTGCACATTGAAATTGGTCGTAAAACGCTATTTATTATACGCACCTATTATACATTGTGGACATTACGACAATTATTATTGAAATTGATGACTTTATCCAAGATAAATGGGTCAAATGATATCGCAAAACGACATATAAATGTTCGATTTAATTAGCCTGAATGTTCATATTATCTGACTTACCTATACGTATGTTTCCATGTACCTAAAGTATTATCTATAGACTATAAGACCCATGTAATAAATAGATATTTAACTTGTTAATCATACAATTAAAAAAAAGTATGCAAAGTTCCGTAAAAAAAGTCGTTAATTTGTCTCCGGCTGGTGTGACGTCATTTTCCCTCACTGACGATTCAAGCGCGTGCGCCTACTCGATCTATCAATCGTCACTAATTTCAGTGTTTCAAAATGTTATTATTAAAAATGGTTTTATAAATAGAATACATCCACGATAAATGACGTCATTAAACTGTTAACAGATACAATGTTCACAGCTTCAAATTGGAGATTTTTTTCATACTATAGGTAGATATTTAGATACCTATATTATTGATATAAATTGAGGTACTTATCAATGTTTTCTCCAAAACGAAAGAAACCTTTTGATTAAAATTAAAAATTTTAATATTCAACTGATTTTTCTCAATTGAGGTAAAAAAAAAATTGAAGTGAGTACTTAAAACTTATAAAAAAGCTGTCACTGACTCATTTAACATGAAACCAAAACTGATGAAATCGTAAGTGCTGCTTCAAGAAATTAATTTATATAACCTCGTCGGACTTTACCGCGTCAGATGCTAAAATGCTCTATCAGTAGGTACCTATTTAATTATTTAAAATTTTATCAAGATATTCTGACCATTTTAATTCTTATGCCTATCTATCAAGTTTCACACAGGAAAAATGAGAATTTGTGTGCATGAATAAGTTTGTTCTGGGTATAGGTGTAAATAAATCTGTAATATTTAGAAATATTATTGTCAGTTACCTGGTTTTCATAGTTATATATGCTCAGCTTACGTTGAGATCAGATAGTTTTGTATGAATAATGTCCTAGAATATTTTATTTGTTTGATGATTTTAACCATATTTTCATAATAGTTTAAAATAATTAGAACTTATTTTTAATAAAATAAAAAAAAGATTTTATTATTTTTTAATACCCTGTGACTAATTTATTTACTTATCCTCGCGTCATATTTAGGTTATACCAATAATTTAAATATACCACTGCATCATACAAACTGAGTGGTATAATAACATAAACAAACTTTGCTGCGTTTGTACCAAAACTGTTTTACTTTTACTGCATTTATCTCGAGTGACATAGATCATTGTCAGTGGCAATAAAGGCGTTCTCAGTAGCTGGAACCGGTTTGTATGCACATAGAGTAATATTATTAACGTATGCAGACTGGACAATGAGAATGCATGGAGGCTTATGAATCGAATTTTGCTTGGCTACAAATCGAAAACATGAGTAATGCAGGCGCGTGGCCAAGAAAATCTTGGCGCGTTTAAATTTAATAGAAATACTATATTAATTTTAATCTAGATCTATGTTTGATCTATAATGTTGGTAACTTTCTGCATTTGTTAGTATTTTTGTTAATAAACATTCATCTTATCTTTGAGATTAAGCAGAAATTTACTCATGGAATATTTTCGTACCTAATATAAAATTTTGCAATTCTGAAGGAATTTAACAAAACTGTTAGGAACACAATTAGTATTATATAGCTTTTTTTAATGTATCTCTCATGCATAATAATTAAATCATATGAATTTTGTTTAACAATAACTAAGAAACTCCTTGATACTTATTAAAATTGAATCTCAATCGAACAACGTACTCCGATATCTACAACAAATTGATTACAATTTTAATTACCATTTTTTTATTTATGCCATCGTTTATGTTACCGTTTAGTTGCAGAATACCTAAGCACATATCATTTACATAATGAAACAGATTATTTTGTTCATAACACATAAATATATATAAAGCTCATTGGTATTTTTTTTTGGCATTTCTAATTTGTGGTGTGAAAAAAAAATATTATTGAACAAAATTGATTAAAATTAATGATATATCCACTGCTACTAAAATTTGCTCTCAATGTTTAATTTCATGAACGCAGTCTACTAGAAATAATCTAAAACCCACAACAATCTAGGAGTACTTTGAACGTGTGTGTTTGAAAGTTATAATTACATTGCCTCCAAACGTTGGATCCCAGCGAGTGCAATTTATACAAAGTCTGTGTAACATAGAATGCACCTATCTCTAATTGTCTTAACGTTGCATGTCCTCACAAAATTGTACGTAATTTTAATCCTTAACTTAACAGGAGCAAGGACGTTTTTCCGGTATAAAAATGTACAGCCAAACTTCAGCAAGGATTTCACTCTTAAAGCTACGTCTAAAATATACGTAACCGTCACAAATAAAATAAGTCTATCCAGTCGCCCACCGCAGTGCTAGAATTAATTCACTTTGCCAGTCTGATGTTTTAATTAAGAACTTTTTGCATTCTTAATTCTCAGAATCAAAAATAGTATGAGACGTAATAGAATACCTGAGTTAATATAAGTCAAAGCTGTTGTTTATAATAAATTAACGAGTATGAAGTCCCGGAAACAATTGGGCTTACACTGCTTAATTTTTTTCTTTGTCAATATTTATATTAGGGACCCATGTGTTAATATTAAAACAGGATGTTTAAAAGACCAAATTGCCGTGTTAAGTACATACTTCATTTCCTATTAGAAATTATTTGTGAGTATTCGTTTGTAGATAAGCCGTCGCGCGAGCACACTCGTTGTTCAGAAAACGTTATTTTGATAATATATTAATGTGAAGTGGTCGTATATTCTCATAGAGAGGAGAGGCTCGATTTATTTTTGAAAATGACTCCATCAGTCACAGATAACGTTCTCGAGGCGTCACAAAAAAAGCCATAATGGCCGGTGTTATGTGTCACGTACAATTTTGAAGTAACTAAATATTGTTCTGACGACTTTCGTGGTTATTACTTTGACGTTATTGCTTGTAACATGCGCAGGAGTTGTAGAGCTAAATTTATACGTTAGAAACATACCGTATACCTCTATATACTTTTATGGTAATCAATTCATATTTAAAGTTTTAGTAGGTAATTAAAAACCATAAAACATCTGTTAGTTGTCAGTTTTTTTTGCTTCCAATCGGACAGTTTTTGTATATGATATTAAAATTAAAAGTCTGATATATAGTAGGTAATCATTAAACAAAAAATATTATTTATCACTTTACATTCCGTTAATTGACTTAAGAACCAGTTGTTAAAATAGTTATTATAGTTTACCAATTAATAATATTTATGTGTGCAAAAAAAAAAACAAAAAACGCCATTTTAGTTTCAGGTGGGAAAGACACAATATTTAAACTCCAAGAGTAAAATTCACAGAAATAATATGTCTATTTTTTTTCATAGAATAGTTAAGATGCCATTATGACTAATAATAAAATGTATTAACTAACTACAAGTAAAACGGCAGCTGATGTAATTTAAATTATTATAGTCGCTCAAATTTTAAATTATGATCACTTAAATACCATAGACTGTTGTAAAATCCCGAAGAAGTTATGAATCATGACGGCGCGTGATCTAGCTAGCTACCTACGTAGCGTTCATCTCTTGAGCGAAAATCTGTTTTACTTACATCATATTAGGTAACAAATTTCCAAAGCACTCTAGCAGATGTCGATACCTACAGTGTAAATATTGTAGTTATATCAGTACCACAATAAAAGAGCTTTTAAAAACATCGTGGTATCTTAGCGACTATACCGATGGTCGTGTTACGCGTTGTTTTGAAAGCGCATAGACCGATTACGATTACGATTCCAACGAAGTGTCGACTTCGGGTTACGTTTTATACCGTCATTTGAATCTCTCGCTCGGATGTTTGGTCCGAAACGCTCGTTCATTAGCATTTTATGACTGATACGACCGATAAAAGTGTAATAAGACACATTCAGTGGGTCATACGATGTGATAGACGTCCCGGGCCGCCTCTGGCACATACTAGAGGAAGTTGGCACTATTATTGGTCTATAGCCATTCAGATTAACGCAATCTGCTTCACTGAATGGGAATTATTGTATATTTCAGATGTTTCGATGTCTGTTTTGTTTGTTTTATGCGCTCGAGAGCCAATATCCAAGTCAAATATCGAGTTTAATTTACACTTTATTAGTCATAAGTTAGAATTTGTGGTACATATTTGTAGCTAAAATGTTTATTATAGGCGCAGTTTCGATTCGGCTTCGGAGTGTACTGTTGAGATAAAAGACGTAACCAATAAAAGCCCATTATCTCAGATATAAAATAATTTAGTTAAACAAATAAACATGAAATTTAAATAGCAATAAAATCGTTCGCCACTTCACAGGGTGCATGTTGTATCGTTATTGCTTCGTCGTCGCTTTTGATAAGCATGCGTAAGTAATGAAACATTCGTAATGCCCTATATTTTATCTTACAGTAGAAGCTGAGGTAGTTTTAGAACATTTTGATGGATTTAGAGATTGAACAAGCTTCATATGTGTAGGAATATAAAGGTTTTCTATCTAAACTGAGCATATATTGCCTATAGATTTAGATGTCAAAGTTTATCTTAAGACAGGTGTTAGTGCTATTCGTGAGCCATCTGCCGTCGCGTCAGCTCAGTTCCAATTGTCCACGCTTCGATCACATCTCTATAGGCTCACACCCCCAGACATAAACTCAAACAGACCAGGGGCGCGGAAGATCGTAAACTTTTTTAGGTCGTCTCTCAACAAAACGCGGATCATAAAAGTAATTGGAGTCCATTCATATTAATAGACATTTACGAGGTCTCTACCATAAAACAGAGATTGTCATCGCGTCTTACGCAATATCGCTGCCTAGGCAATCGTGTATTAATTCCTATTTGTTTGTTGAATCAGTTTTAGTACCGATAAATCATGTGTACCGGATACGTTTCCATGAATATTTATTCATTAAAATATCTCTTTGAAATTGGCATGCTCGGATCTCTAGTAAGTTATTAAATAAAGCATAGGGGTTTCGATTATGATCAATAATCGCTTTTATTTTATCTCCATGCATCTGTCCTTTTTTGAACGGAGTACACGACTCTCTTGGCAACGTATCGGTAATATTGATATGGTGTAGTATACGTCTACAGGAGCATTTTCCCGATCACAGATAAATAGTAAGGACATTAGGCTCCGCAGCTGTCGCTCGTCTGGCTCCTTGGGGACACACGCAATTTTCCTACCCTTAGTTTAATTCGAATCCCGAAAGGTTTTCCTTCGAATATTTATTATTATATCTTTATTAACGTTCCCGTTTCGTTTCGTCTCGTTTATTGCGAATAAGATTTGTGCCCCTGACTTGTTGGGTGAGCGTCGGAGTGATAGTTTTTATGTGTTGTTTTATGTTCGAAAGCTAATAAAATATGCACCTGTCTAATAAATATCAGTGCGAACGTGTTGCGATAACAGGGTTCTGCTCTCACAGCTGTAAATTATACTGGTGGGTGGATAACTTGGGATTTTTAAGTTCTCTTTTAAGAAATTATACACGTAGGTCAAACTCGCGTCATTGCATTCAAACCCTGTATATTTTGGAACTCGTAAAATTCATAAAATTTAAAAATTGATATGTGATACATAATATAACTGAAAAATACAAGGACTGAAAAATGTAAACGAATATTGGATGATATCCAATATAATTATTATCTTTCTTATAATCCTCGTTCTCAAACATATTGACTGGCCGTACTATAAAAATTATGCACCGTGATAAAATCTAGATAAATAATTATGTAAAACTATTTGTCTGTTTGTCTTACGTATGCGTTTCTATACTATTCATCCCATTGCGAAGAAACTTTCATGAGTTATTGTGCGCAAGGCCGCAAAGGTTTCTGACAGAAAAAAAGAGGCACAGCAACACACGCCGGGGATTACGTTTGAATAAATAAATAACGATAATAATAAGTCAACAATATAAAAAGAAGGCTTTATCAACGACTGTTGCATATATCCCAGTTTTTTTAAATGTCTATTGATAAATCAAGCTCTCTCCTTTGCAGGTATTTTAGAATATTTATAGTAAACCCTGTAGGTACTAGTACCTACTGTAACTAAAGAGTTTCAATGACTACTGAAATATTTAGAAAAAACACTATCTTATTTGAAAGGTAGAGTCTTTTTTTATAATTGTACCATCAAGTTTACAATTATTACGATATTATTATGATGTACCTATATTCAATATGTTTATTAAACTTTGACTTGCATTCGATCGATTGGATTTTGGTGACTTTTACTTAGTAGTCTCTTTCTAGATAGCTCAAGTCGTAAGTAAAAACAAAATTCTATAAAATCACTGTTTTGGAAAATAATATAACTAACACTTGTTAAATCATAAATGTACTCCGGCAGAATTTGTTACAGGGAGTACGTATAGGTACCTATAATAGGTAGGTAATATAATTACGGCGCGAACCTGAGTGCCTTCTAATATTTTATTCCAACCCTCTCTCGCCTGTTTATATCAGCAATATTTTAACTCGAAACGCAATATCGTAACGTAATTTAAAACGAATTAGTTTACCCCTGCCGAGTTCTAAATTTGAATACCGCATAGGATGCTCGCGCCCTATCCGATAGGTACTATAACCTTTAAAAAACAAAGGGAGGACCGTTGTTGTTATATTTTATAATTTTGGTCCGCCCCTCCCGTAGTGAGAAGCGCAAATGTTTTTTTAAAATAGACCCTCTAATGTACAAGACGAGAACGTCTAGGTGGAAAGCTTTTGCACCAAAATGGATGCTTTTATCTCTGGAAAAATTAGTGTTTCATCTGATAGTGATAAGAAACGCGACTATTTAATAACAAGTACCCTTATATCAAAAGGAACTGACTGCGATACTAAAGAAAGTTCATATTATATATATCTTCCGAGGAGATACAAAAATGAAGTTAACGTATCCACCAAACGCCCATTGGAGTCTATAATGATTTTTAGATAGCAACCCTAACTTATCACTTATGGATATAGAAACAAAATGTATTGCAGTTAAACCACATTTGAACCCCAGTGGTTCGCCCCACGCCACTGTCGAACTGGCCAAATATGGCGGCTACACGTAATAATTCCTGTTAACCGGACAGGGTGGAGCAAAGGGGTGTTATGGGGTTGCCAACATGCAAATTTAATTTGTTTCTATGCAACACAGGCGGTCGCCACCGACGGTACTCGTTAGCCGCTCTATTGTGCACTTATTAATTCAACTATATAATTTATGGCGATACAATTTTCATGGTTGGAGCACTGCATGTTGGGTACATAAATTGTTTTAATTGAAACTTAATGCGGGCTGATGCAGATAATACAGATCAAAATGTTAAAGTCTGTGTCGATAATAATTCAACGGATTGTGGCAATTTAGTTTGATTATATACCTATAGGCGTCTCAGTTCTAAAAATCAGTTTTTTTACTCAATTGCATTTAGTAGATATTGAGATCAAGTAGAGCTTTGAATTTAATGATTGTAGAAGACTTGGTAATTATTGAATTATTTATTAAATACTGAGAAATACTAATATTATAAAACTAACCGAAAAGAAAGCTACAACACACAAAGTGAAAATAGTTAGAACAAGAGTAATTCAAATATGTAAATAGAAAGCAGGAAAAACTAAACGTATTGAATTTTAAACATAGTTAGGTAGGTTTATTATGTTTCTCGATAAAATAAAAATATATATTGAATGCGACATCGATATAGAAATTGCGAAAACTGTAAAGAAAATCTAACAAAATACTGTCCGTATCATTAAATACTATCACGTTATATCATAAGTAAATGTTCAGTAAACACCTATTCCACTTTCATAATCAACTTTCATGGTCGAAAACTTCTTAAGGGCCAATGTTGTTCATAGGTTAGGTACTTCATAATAGTCAGTTTAGAGCGTTTTAATTACGGAGGCTCTATTCAAAGGGTGTAATGTGCCCTTAAGCGTCCAACGACTGAGGTCCTTGTAAACTATGATAGGGCCACGTAGTTTGCGAGTGTGAGTGCTTAAAAGGGCCAGTTTAATGTTGTTGATATTACAGCGTCAAATTGTCGGAGCAACTATGTTAATTATAATAGTTAGTGTATTGTATGCTTAACAGGTGCGTAAAATTCTTTTAAGAGTTCCTTTGAGTTCTATGGCAGTTAGAATAATATAAGCCGCAATTACGCTGTGATGTAGGTAAGTACCTACGTGATTTATTAGTAATGTACGTAGTACTATCACAGCGTAATTACATACAGTGGTCTATTGCGTTTGAAATGCCGCTTTGTATAGGCATTCGTAATTGCTCCATTGTGTCCCAAGCAAGTGTATGGCAGCTTGGGCTCGCTACCGCCCCTCTCTCACCCCGGAAGCCCCCCACGATTGCTCTGTCTAGACGTGTCCGTTGGCCGACTGTAAGAGTTAGATAGACTGTGGTACTATTGTGTATTCTGTGGTAATAGGTACCTACAGAATGAGGGACCAATATTTTTTGAAGAATGAATATACCTACTTCAAAATACATAGTTAATACTGGAGGTTCAAGTCCTTTAGAATCTATTTATAGAATAAATTTATTTTATTTTTACCATTAAATTAATAAACACTAAATAAAATTATCTTGTTTCAAACCATTTTCAAACTACTTTAAATACATTCCAGTCACGCCATTCGCTAAGTTCATTCAAAATTTTACATATAAATTACCTATTTAATAATGCTGAAAATATTTAAGCACAATTAAGGGCTGTTATAACTGAGGAATGCCATTAATATCCCCTTACCCTCATTTATAAGTTGAGTGATTAAGTCGCCTCTCACGCATTCCCGAGCCGCCATTTGCAATGCCGCAATTATAATTAAAAAATAATCCGGACCTTAGAAAAAATCCATTAAAATATTCCCCTGTTAATTTTTCTACTCTAAATCAAGGCTTTAATTAAATTGTGTAAGAAAAAGAAAATTATGTAGGGGTTGGCAGCGTTAGGTTTCATGAAAAAATTATAGCCTGCGTTTTCTTGTTTCAGACTTAACTTGGGTGACAGCTTCCACTAGTCCATCAATACAATGGCACAAGAATCTTATAAAATACTAAGATTACATACATTGTCTATAATAGTATTTTTGATCTTTTCCAAATTTATTTTTTACTTTCTCTTTCTGACGGACTGACGGTTTAAAAATTTACCGGGGAATATTTTAAGGAACTTTTTTACGGTCCAAATTATTGAAAAGTAAAATTTTCTAAGTATACGAATACATTTTTCAAATTTTTGTTCCATTTTTATATTGCTAGTTCAATATAAAAATTGAGTAGTAGGTACCTATCTACTCGTATGACAATTTAAAAATATTTATAATGTGTGCTTCAATTCTTAAACTTACTTAAATATGAATTGAAACAAAATATTAATTTGAACCTGTAGTAACGGTACCTATATCAGAACACTCAAAATACCCTGAATGCAAAATTTCGTTCGCTCACGGGCAGGTTAGTTGTTATATTCATAAAGCTTCACGTAGAATTGCCCAACATACAGTTATGCTAATGCGAGCCTCCCTCACCGGGCCAAAAAAGATAGGATTGCAAATTTGCGGCCGACAATTTATGATGGCCGTAGTTCCCCTCGGGGGCGTGGGGGTAAAATAGACCTATTGACGTTTGGGTGAGCTAGCCGCGCTCGTTGTCGGTCAAAATGACCCTAAACATTTTATTTGGTAGCATCGCTATTCCCGTAACGTGGAATAGAGCCGACTAATCTTGAGCTTCCATTTAAGGGGTGTTTTCGCGCGTTTTTCGAATAAATATGGTTGGAGATTACACGTTACTATGAGGGCTTGAGTAAAATTGTACAGTCGTCGACATTTATATATTAAATTATTTGTAAGCCTGACTAATTTGTAATTTTTATAATAATATAGGGCTCTGTTGTAAGCCAAGGAAATATTCTATGTTTTCAACAAGGGCTGCTGTCTACGTGGTTCTAATGCAGATCGGAAAATTACGCAAATCTGCAAAAATGTTTATCTCACTTTTTAATGTGATTCCTTGTATTTAAATTGTTATACAGATAATTATCCAGTAGTTTTAAATAAAATATGCAACCACGATTACGATCGTGTAGACATTAGATACCTACTTACCTTACTTGATTCTTAATACTTAGTATGCGAAACTGAGCAATGCGGATTCACGCATGGAATCGGCTTTAATTGCAAATTACCAACATTTTCATTGCTCACCCTCGAGAAACAGACAAAACAGGTGTTCTGTCACCTTTCAAAACATTTCTATGAATTTTGCTTGTTTATTGCCTAACATGCATTGCAGTTTTCCAATCGACTGTACTTTTTATTTGTTTTGTAGATAAATACCTCGTAGATAATCTTCCATGAGTCGGGATCTAAGCTTACATTATAGGTAAATGCTGCAGGGTGCATGAAATTATGCGTCCGCCATTCCGTCCAATCCGTATTTATTGGCAATCGATTAGCACCACCGAGAGAGCTTTGTTTAATTGAAGTGCTGCCGTGATTGGATTAACTGACTGCAAGCGATATGAACCCCTATTACATTCGTTAAGTAATGAATGAGAAGGTAAAAGTAATTCACTAACATTTTGTTTGGCAAAAATGTTACCCACCCTTGCGCCCGCATGACTACCCCTGACTGGTAAAATATATTTTCCCGTGTACTTATTCAGAGTTTGTATATAAAAGATAAAAGAAACTGTAACATATTGTACTGACTACGTTGACCTAACTAAGTACTTATCTGTATTCCCACGTCGATATCTTCCCAAATGTAAATATGACACCCCATAAACAGAATGTTTTATCTGCTGCCACTACCATTCCAATTTATTCTGGTCATTTTTGTCTACTTCAAGGGTGACCAATTTTAAGGGGAGAAATTTATGGGTTTTATTATGTCTTGTTTGGTGTTTAATACTACCATACCACCTTGCACTAGGTGGTTATGTAAGATTTTGAGTGTAACCTGTTATCATAACAATTCAACATTACTTTAAAAATATAGGCATAGGGGAGACCGGGGATAGTTGACCAATTTTGTACTAAATAGTGCATATTTTTTATGTTTTAATATATATAGACAAGAAAACCATATCAATTGATAGAAGAACTATTAATCTAATAAAAATATGTGATATCTAGTTCTTAGTTAAGCATAATGTCGATAATTTTATGCATTTTATAGAACACTAACTCTTAGTCAATCTACCCCTAGTCCGGGGTAAGTAGACCAAATGCCAGGGGTATGTTGACTTATGTACTTATAAGAGTCAAATCATGAGAAGGGTCAAGTAATTAAACATTTCAATCAGGCATAGCTTTGTTATTTTTTTTTGCGAACTCATATGCAAATTTCCGAGTCTCATAAGACGCCAATCCATAATAAATAGCAGCTACCTCAATAAAATAACTGGCTAAAGTTTTCTCTTCAAAACTAGAACAAATTTTACTTTTTTTATATATCAAACTCAAACTCATTTATTCAGTTTAGGCCCTAATAAGGCACTTACCACCGGACTTGGACTGAGAAGAATCCAGCAAGAATCCTCTGTATCCAGGGCTATGCTTTTGGTTATGGAGAGGGCTATGCTCGGGGTTTCTCTACGGGATCGAATAAGAAATGAGGAGATTTATAGATGAACTAGGGTTACCGACATAGCCCAGTGGATTGGCAAGTTGAAATGACAATGGGCAGGGCACATAGTGCACAGAACGGATGGCCGATGGGGCCGAAGAGTTCTGGAGTGGAGACCATGGACTGGCAAGGGCAGCGTGGGACGTCCACTTACAAGGTCCAATGGATGCAGGCCGCCCAAGACTGGTCCTATTGGAAATCATTAGGGTAGGTCTATGTCCAGCAGTGGACGTCTTGCAGCTGAGATGATGATGATGATGATCCAGGGATGAGAATTCTGCTCAACAAACTCTCGTCAAGTTTGGATTACGTTCAAATTTTTCGTTTAATTTGGCACCGTAACGATGTATCTTTTATAAGGAATATTATACTGTTTTGGTGTCGCATTAATGCTTTCTCGTCAAAAATGACTGCGTGACAAGCTATTTCAGATACATTTTTTAATGTTTTAGCTCATTCAGTTGTTCTTTCACAGGTCCTTTTTGCTATGTATTAATCGAAATAGCTATACTTCTTTAAAAATCCAATAAATGGTTAACTTACGTGTTGTTTTTAACTCCATATTTTAGCTTTTGGGGTAGGTTGAATAATTATTCAACCAGCCCCAAAAATAATTGGTCTACTAGCCCCAGACGCCATTTTATATTTTGATCACATAGCTAGCCTAAACACTGCCGCTGATTTGAATAATAAGATATGAAATATGATAAATATGCACTCATCAAACGCTAGGGCTAATAGAAAAATGGTTCACATAAAACGTGTAGGCATCACATCAAAAAATGTACTATATCGAAATTTCACTTACGTCATTAACAAATTAAAAACATGTCACCATTTGAAAACGACCTGCGACCGCGATGTGGCACTTCGGACAGCTGTGCGGGATGCGGAGTGTAATACTTGGCTGTGATCGGATGATACAATACTCATACTGTCGACGAGTTTTTGGCAGATAGTCTACCTACCCCTATAGTCAACTATCCCCGGTCTCCCCTACTGAATTAATAATTATGAATAGTTTCCAGCGAATACCTATATTTTCTAAAATTTTCAAGTAAAAAGACATGCGTCTTATTTCTCGTTTGAATGTAATGATACGTACATAATTCACACAAAGTGTCGAGCGACACGTAAAACGCATAAATTTGTTACAACTTTACAATTTATCAAGTAGACACAGATCAGTATCGTTCAGTAGTTGCCTTCCCGCATTGTAATCCGTTGTTTAGGACACCATACCGAGTGTACTAACAAAATATTCCGATCTCGTACAGAAGTAACGCCCTCAGCCGCCGGCCCCCGCTATTTATACCTCTGTTATTGGCACTTCTTCAATGTCAGTCGCACCCTGCGCCTGTCCCCTGATCCCCTAAACCCCACAGATGCCCCCTTTGAACCCTCCAACATACATTACACAACACGAATGCAAAGGGCTGTACAAAAATTATATCAATTGCATGGGATTTTATTGGCAAATTACAATTTTAGTTTCGTCACCTCATTCTGCTTGCAGTGAGAGGGCTGTTTGAATAAGCAGCACGATTTTCTATTTTCTACATAGTAGAAAAAAAACTATTTGCCAACTTATTGAAAGTTGCTATCCATAAAGATAAAGATACATATCTCAATGTAAACATGGAATTTATAGCGTCTGGTGTATCCGGTCGGCGAATACTGAGAAATATGCTAAATAACTGGTATAATTGAAAAATAAGTATAAAGATATATCGTTGTAATTACTGCGAAGGGCCGACTCATCCATGTTGGTAAAGCAGTAGCTCCATTGATGTATAAAATGGTTTACTTTATCGATTATCGAACAGTGCGTATTTTAAGATTACAGATGTTAGCAATACTATTTATATCGAAGGATTGAGCTGTTACACGCGTACCTATCACTTGTTTGCTCTTGATCAAAATACAAAGTACTTATGGACAAATATAGGTACACCTTTATGGAGATAAGTGGTTCATACACTTTTGTTTATTATTTTATGTTGAAAAGTTCTCAATGTACACTAATTGAATGTAATGACAGCTATACTTATGTAGATACTTCATTTCAGTACTGGATATAACGCGAGTGCAAATAAATATATGATAAATTTTATGAAGACATTTCGAAAATCATGCAACTTTTATGTACTTAAAAAAATATAACTTTATACAAACCAATTTGCGTATATCACATACGGACAAGTTGTAATTTTTCTTTGCATATAAAGTAAAGAGTATAAATAAATACCTACATGTAGGGAAGTCGTGGGTGGTAACCGAAGTAATTAACAATTTCTTGATTACAATTTTCCAAGATTAATTTCCATAAAACGTAGGCAATACGAGCGAGGCCTAGATTAAATCCATTATTCATGTCGACTTCGTGAAACCAACGCACCAACGTTGCTAATGTCATATGCCTAGATAAAGACATTAAATTATTAAGCCAAGTTGAACGTCCTGCAAAAAGGACTCGTGACGGTCGGCTGAACTCAAAAGGTATTCAAAGGTAAGTGCGTCAAAAATCCACAGAACGCACAATTAAGCTGCTCTATAATAAAATCGAGATTTAATTTCTTATTAGTGGCAATTAAACAACATTAAATGTCGCCTTAATTGGATGGAGCGAGCCAAACTCTTTCTTACTCGGCGAAGAATATTTTCCTTCTGATGCCACTTTTATGGTTTTTGAGTCAGGATTAAACCACACAAAACATGGTTGGTTTTACCTATGTATGATTCATAAGCAGTTATTTAGACAAATAACCTCCTTTTTTTGAAGTCGGTTAATAAAGACGATCAAGTATGAGTAGGACTCGCGTTCTATGAGAGTTTCGTACCATTTCATATACCTAATACTAGTGAATTATTCTAAACGGGTGAAATTAATGATTTTTGGAACACATTCCTTCGTTCTAAATTTTGTTGGTTTCCCCATAGGATAGGTAAGATATCCAGCGGTTATTTTAATGACATAATTTTATTGCGTAAAACTGGAAACTTGATTTTTTTACAGCAATAATATAGAGGTAGAATAAGGTAGAGGCTATTAGCCTATATCTTAGTATTTATGTTGATATTGATTTTAATATTATCAAGCTGTTTCTTAAAAAAAAGGGCATTGAAGTATGGAAGGACAGACGGACAACAAAGTGTCAAGTGTCCCGTTTTAAATTATGATGTACGAAAATAAAATTTTATAATCTTGCAATCGTGTTAGCTAGTAACATGATTGGTATAAATCAAGATACTTCAATCTCAGATAATATTATAGTCGATATAGCATTCTATTAGATAAAGTAGGCAAGTACACCTTTACTGGTAGGTAAGTAGGTACTATTAATATTTAAAAAATTGCGAATCATACCAAAACTAAAATGGAAAACCTGCCAAGTGCATGTCGGGCCACATGCAATAATTTTCATTGGAATTTGTACAATTTTTTTACTTTTCCAAGTACCTACATTTTATAAGTTGGTCGACTAATAATCGAAAACTTGTACAGCCTACTTAGCTGTGATAGTATTCCTTTTAACTTTCGTTAAATATACCTACTACTACCGTGAATTACATATCAAAAAACAACCATTTAGCTGCCAGGGGGGGGGGGGGAATACTTGACTGTAACAAAAATTTGCACTTTAAAGCTTTAGGTATATTCACAAATGGATCCCTGAATCAAAAAATTGTTTTCACAGACCCGCAATATTTTTAAGAGCCTTATTCAACTATACCACACAACATGGGGTAGATGAGAAAAAAAAATATTCACAAAAAAAAATTAAGATTTTATTTTACCATTTTGTCGGCGTGATTAATATGTATAACCATGCCAAATTACATCATTCTAGAACTAAGAGTCTCTGGGATAAGCTGCGGACAGACAGATAGACGGACATGGCGAAACTATAAGGGTTCCTTGTTTACTACAGAACCCTAAAAACCTAAATTTATTTTCAGATGTAGAATCAATAGATTTATTTACTTCAAAATATATTATATATATGTATTAAATTTAGACAGCTCTTATTTGTTTGCAAGAAAACCAGAACCAGAAATTGTGCCATAACTTAAAACCAAGTAAGACTCGACAGCTTTATGCCTGCAGAAATTAGACGTCATTTCACTTACTGGCTAAAGTTATACGTCCAAGAACAATATCTAACAGAAAAGATTTATAATATCTTGAAAACACGTTTATTCATGACTAAGTTGTCCGGTTAGTGCTTAACTGAATAGGTACTAAGGAAACACAACAACTCAGTCTATATATCTAGGTATATGAAAAAGATATAGAAAACGTACGATTCGATCTGAGCCCGTATAGGTATTGCCCCAACCTACAAAAGACCTCACGAAGGTGAAACCTGCCCCGAACCGCCCCATGCAATATATCAAGATTGTATCTGAGATTTACGCGCGTTCTGGTCAGATTATATCTTTCAGATTAATGCGCATGGTGTCGTACTGCCCAGGACATAATTCCCGCCTTTTTACCTGTTGTATTGTACACTTTATATTATATACTATGGTTTGATATGGAATTTTGATGGTACAAGGATAACGTGGCATGTTTAATTGCCTATTACTGCTATCAAGTGTCAATTATCTATGAATGTGAAATTATTTAATTAAATTTGGTATCTAACTGTTGGTTATATTAGTATTTTACGACTTATGGACAATTTGGATTTTAATTTTTATGAGTGAGATTGACAAATGGGACCTTTACCTATCGTGACATAAAAACATTACGGGAATTGGTCAATTAAGTCCTGATATAAGTGTTTATGAATAACCTATATTTTTTATATAATCATTAAATAACTAGCCATACGATAAAATAATATTAAGTATCAAGTTATTTTAAAATATTTTAATATATTAGGCAACACCATTTAAGTACACATTTATTTTAGCAAACAACATCGCAAGTTGCGTGAAATGTCAGTAAATCACCTTCAAGCGTGTCGCCCGGCTTCCTCGTACGTGTGTAATGCGCAACTCTGGTCAGCGAGCCAATTTGTTTTTATTGAGACTACCCTCGAGTTATGCAAACTGGTCGGAAACGCTGAGCCCGCTGTAAACAAACTTAAACGCAACCAGTCAACGTTGACCCCAGGGAGAGAGCTAAGCGCTACTCTCCCTACACTTGCACCACTCTGACGCAGCTCTAGCTAAAACGGCGTAGGTGGCCAGGTCTACCTTTAATCTCGAAGCGAATGTTTTCACAAGCGTCTACGTTTGGCCTCCGAGGCCGCGGTCAGGCGTGTGTAAACAATACTCAACGTTAATAGAGATATAAATTGTACGCATTTCATTTAATCCCTTTGAGAGCAATCGACACCTAGCATGTTACGAAATCGCCTGTTATCGAAGTCCGCAGACTCGGATAAAGTCCGTTATATGTAGACTTTTCGACTTCGGATCCTATATATTAACGTGGTAAGAAACAAACGTTGCAAAAGGTTTGTTAACAACGTGTCCTAAGCAAACAACTAACGTTTGAAGTAGCCGCATAAAGCAATCACTTTATAAGTTCATACGTTGGTCCTAATGGTAGCATCAAATTTGATATAGTACATAATAAACTGTCTAGAAGGTAACATTAGCATTAGTTGGTACCTAAAATTGAAGTCATGGCAGACGAATAAAATAAATTCGAAGTGCAGAACTAGCAGACGACATCGTATCAATATTAGCATAACGTTGGTACAAGCCAAGTAAAGTAAAGCTTTTGCAAAGTTCGTCGGACTGTTGAACAATGCCTCCACTCGCATTCTTGCTGCCATTGAGTCACGTCGCTCTGAGCGTCATGTACCCACTAATAACTATACTTATTACAAGCAATAAAGGTGTATTTAGAGGCGATAGCTTCTGTTATTACTGCTGTTATTTAGTTTTGTTAATAAGAAGCAATATATTAATAATGTTTTATATTACCTCTTAAACAAGAAATGATCTTTCAAAATCTGATTATAGTTTTCACAGAAATCACTGATTCAATCAAAAGCACAAAGTATTAGAATCTTCAAATTCTATAAGCTTTGTACTAACTTACTGCCTATGAGTGGGTTAGTCTCGTAATTTTAATTCAATCGAGCAAAGATTCCAAAGTTCGATTTCCAAGTAGCAAAGTTGTCATTCCGTTGAATATTTATGTTCGAAAAATAATATTCTATGCATGAATTTTATCTAGTTTGTCGACCTCATTGAATTGATTTTCCAATAAACGTGTTGAAGTTGTGAAGATAACTTTAACAATGCATCACCTTGTTTATTAATTTAAAAATTCTTAATTTCACTGAAAGAACAATGCATAATTGTTAAATAAACGTGAGCATTTAGTTCTGATAAAGTTAATTTTATTCTTGGCACGTAGGTATAATATTCCAAGTAGCTTTCAAATTTTAATGTAGGTAAATACGAACTGCATTTTTCCATAATAGTATAATGGTGAATAATATGCAAGTAGTTAGTCCTGTATAGAATTTTATCGTTAAAAAGATTATACGATTTATTAGGTGTATAGATAATATTAATGATAGTCTTCAATCATGATTCAGATAAGATTCACTAGTATACAGTTATAGCTGCATAAGCTTATTCGCCGAAATATTTTTCAGGTGACATAGATTCATATTTCTCAGAACGAATGCAAAGCCTGCAAAATAGTCGACGCATTAGGCTAGTCGCACTCAAACTTTGTATCAAGAACACACGTCAGCGAATATTCGACTAATTAATTTATGGTATCCAACCATGATCTCTATACTAAATTTTCAATGTAAATGAATGAATTAGAATGCTTTCCATTACATATTTTTATTTTAAAAATGATCTATAATTTACATAAAATACACATTACTTTCCATTTTACTTAATTTACTCAATAAAAAAGAGAAAAAAATTGTGGCGAAGCGCGCACAGAGCTTAAAATGTATTATGGGATTCATGTAGCAAAGTCTAACGTGTTGCAAAGGATGGGAAACTTTGTATGAATTTTCCTTACAAAGTAAAAATATTAAATACAAATTTTGGACCCAAATTATTATCTAAAAATACATCAAGTAGCAGAAGACCAAAGATATGAATTTATGACTATTTCTATTTATAGTGTACATTGAACTGCACTATTGTGTATTGATAGCCTAAATGTGACCAGAATAATTTTAAATAGCTCTCAAACAAATAACTCTCTGCAATGCCTGATATGAGAATGTTGGTAAAGTCAGCAATTTTGCTGAAGAGGATAAAAAAAATATAAATCAGAAATTCTATGAATCAGTGTTTCTCGAAATTAGTTTCTAAATCATGTAACATAAAGATAAAATTAACTTACATTCAAAGTAATTACTCACCGCAAATTATTTAAGAGAAGGCAAAGCCACAGAACCTATTATTATTTCGCCTTTGTATACTATGTTTAAGATCTTGACCGCATGTTTAGCTTTTCGTCTAGCTTGACCAGCTATAGGCATGAACCACCCAAGATGTATTAGCTAGACGTAGGTGAAGACGTGAGAGTTTTTTTTTCTATTAGGAATTCAGAGAATTGTCTTTTAGAGAGAAAATTTAGATGGTATCTAACCTACATGCCGACTGTGCCGCTTATTTTCTTTGGACAATTCAACCTCAACCCAATATTTCAGTTTGAAACCGTGGTAAAGCTAAAAAAAAGTGCAATACTCCATAGATAAAAAAAATGAAAAATTATTTGGGTCATGATCTAAATAAATCATTGATATCGATTGCGCAAAATAATAAGGTATAAACAATTTAGTAAAAGCAGAAGTACCTAACTGGAGAAAGCAGATACAATAATGAGTATAATATAAGTAAAACATTTTTCTTGTTTGTTGACTGTACGATATGAATGTTTTGAAAGCATCATTTGTAATACATTTCAAGTACTATATTATGTATTATTTAGTCATTATAAAACAATTCTTCACTCTATCTTTAGCTGGGTACTAAAATTTTAGTTTTATGTCAAAGGGATATGAATTTGAAATGTAAATACGCAGTGTAGTCTCACTGTGCAAGCAAATTATCCATAAAGTAGGTATATTTCTACTAGTTTTGCCAGTGACTTTGTCTGCGTGGAATTATCTTATCGTGGAATCGTGCTTTATTTTCGGGAGAAAAAAATCTAACTGCCAAATTTCAATACGATTAGTTTGGAGGTTTTGTCGTATTAAAGTAACAGACATTATAAGATGTGTGGATGTAGCTAAGTTTTATTTATTTAGTTTTTCAAGGGAAACATTGATTATCTCAAATGAGATTTCATGCGGAATGACATAAGTAGGTACCTACCTATCTTATGAAAATACCTGGAACTTATTTTATGATAAAAAAATAACACAAAATAAAATCGAGTAGGTTTTAAAAAGTATAAAAATAACGATAAAGAGAAAACCTTTAATACCACTGTATAAGTGTATTAATTGATTTATGTGTATTCAATTTCTTCTCTAGCTATACCACTGACCGAGGATAAAATATTTCAAACACGATATTAATGCTCTTTTTCGTTGAGGTATTTCATCATATCACCAGAATCGAAGGTCAGATCATGATAAATCAATGAACATATACATACCTATTAAAAAAAACAAACGCGTTGAAAATAGAACCTCCCTTTTTTCATTTTTCTTTTACTATTTTAGACTTATAATTGCTTTAAATTACAAAATCAACACACATTTTACCTTGGTAACACATCAAGGAATGGATTAAAATGTACATTTTTAACTAAAAATTCAAGGTTTTCCAACATTTTTTAAATAAATAAAACGTTACCGAGAATCCATGATAAATTCAGAAAGCTGGTACGTGGTTAGGTTGTGGTATTAACGTAATCACTATGAAGAGATACTTAGAAGCCGTTTGAAAAATTATAAGGTTTGAGAGTAACGTTGAATACTACGGTATGTTTATATTCATTTTTGAATAAATTTCATTCATAGAGGCCAATAAAAATGGATCAGTGCGTGGCATATGCCTTTACAGGAAGTTGTTATAAGGCCTACTTAGTTTCGGACGTAATAAAATGATAAAACGATTCTAGTATTATGGTGCGTAGGGAATCAATTTGCGTTAATATTTTTATATAAAAACGTATTTCTCTTGTAGTGGTAAAAAGAGAAAAGATAGCTCTAGGTTCCTTTGTATGAAAACTTTAAGAAAATCTAACATAGTGTGAGTTAATTGATTAGGTAATCAGTTCGATTTCGTAACTCGTAGACATCTAGCTTCGAATATGTAAAACTCAATTTGAATATAAAAACATTTTCACCTCCCGTTCTATTTGTTACATTCTTACAAATGGGATTTAGTAAATCTTTGCAAGATCACGAAAAAATACTCAATGCATTCATAGTCCCGATTGTGTTCAGTACCAATTGTACAGTCACCGTCAAGAGTTATATAGCGCAATAGAAAAATAACTATATTTTTTTCCCTCGTAAGTTATCATTAACCATCCTTTATTGTGTAGTAATCGCTATTAATTTATTTATAAGATGAATAGGCATGTTAAATTTATTTAAAAAATTGAAAATTTATATTATTTCGTCAAGAATAGCTGAAAATTGATTGAAATTTTGCGAGTGTATTCTATGTATGTTTGTTTGTTAAAAATATTGTTTTTTATAATGTTCCTAGATAATATTAAAATATTTGTTTACCAAAACCAACATACAGCTTGGGCTAATCTATTTGCGGGTCAACAAGCTTCTGCATAGTTTTCACTTTACCAAAAGATTCTTTACGTAAGTAAATAGCAACAACAAATATAACCTTGGACGGCATAGTGTACCAAAGCGTATTGTGCGTATAGTAAATTCAATTGTCTTGGTCTAGCTTAATGAATAAGAATGCGCTTGAACGAGGAAACGTGAGTCTATGGCTTTGCGTAGTGAATAAAGATGACATTGACATTAACTTGTTAGGAACCAGCTATGTTATTCTGTACTCAAACTCGACAGTGAAAACACGAAGTGACTATTCTCTGTCTCACTCGTGAACTCATGATTACCGAGTTTCGCGAGCGAGACAGACAATAGTCACTTCGAGAATTCACTGTCGAGTTTTAGTACAGAATAGCATAGCTGAAAGGAAATATTCAACTTTCGTTGAAACTATTCTGTGCGTCACCAATATCGATGATATTGCTAATAATTATTTTTGGTAGGTTAATTTTTGACCAAAATTTTTGTTCAGAATGTTATGTTTAGGAAAAAAATAAAGTACCTACTTATTTATATATTTATAACTGAAATAATAGATGTAGGTACTACTTTGAATAGTATGTCCAGCCCATCTTATGCGTGTGACAGTAAAGCAAAACGGTGGTAATAAAGAAAAAGACATTTCATTTTATAATCACAAAAACATGCTCCTAAAAATATAAAATTAGTATAGTAAAGTCTGTATGCGATAACCACGTAAGGACATAATATTTTCCATTTGCACGTTCTGTAACTTATTTGGCAAGGCAACGCGCGATTCCTGTACACAGAACGCCTCGAATCGAGTAACACGACGACGCGATCTGCTGGTCAAATTAACCATTATGGAAATTAATTTCCGTCTAATACACCATTGACGCCTATAAATAACCTTTAAATGTCTACGTGGGTGTTTTATACTCAGGCCAGTTTCGTAAATAAAATGAATTATTACATTAAATGTCCTTCGATATTTATTTTGGTACAAAAATTAAGAATAATAAATCAATGATTACATCGAAGAAACAGGGTTTCTGGAATCATAACTGGCGTAAATAAATCACTGATTCGTTTCCTTAACTCTTTACTTTTAAATTATTAAAAATCTTCAGTCTCTTGCTGAGGCAATCCACAGATGTTGGACCAGCTGTTTCTATGACAGTCACGTTTACGAATCTGACAATGTGTTTGTACTATACTACGCCACGGGCTTGGCTCGTTAAATTTTTATTGCCACAAGGTCGCCACTTTATGGTCAATTCTCTACAGTTATTGTTCGCGGACAAACTTTTTTTTTACAACACTAGCGTCAATCACTTTATAACGGTAGAGTTACGATTGACAGTGATTAAGTCTTAATTGTTATGGTGCTATAAAATGGTTTTTTATAAACTCTGGAAGTGTGATGATTATCTGTTTAACTCAGCGGATCTTTAAGCGTATTGTATCGATACAATAGTATGAAAGTCGCGTAATAATAATGCGTTATATTCATTTATTTCCTATGAGGTAGATTTATAAAAGAGTCGGTTATATATAAGGATACTTTCACGCGTGCAGGGTTAAATAGTTAAATTTAGCTTGCGTGTCCGCGTCGTATACAGATGTTTGTTTCTCACACAAGTTCTCAGCCCAACACTCTGTATACCATATGATAACAAATAATGTTTTGACTGCGATTTTGGCGATATCGACTTTCTCAGAACTGCCGCAAAGCGTTTGTAATAAAGCAATTTGCGGGCGTACCAGCAAAACAATGGGCCCCTTTCTAAGCTTGTTTTAAAAGCTTTCGACGCCTTGATTTAAAACCCTTTGACTTATACCTTATTTGTAAACATCTTGTAAGCACAAAGGATTGCTGTTTTGCAACAAAAAGAGAATTTGCGCCCATTGCCGTGAACTCTTTTGTATTGCTATTTTTAATAGATTGCGCAAAATTTGTGAAAGTTGCAACGTTGTCTACTGTGAATTATTTTCAGGGTAACGTACCCTGAAAATAATTCACAGTTTGAGTAAGAGAAAATTAATCTTATCTTCTGGACATGTGTCTGGTAAGACGTAATTTATTTATTACCTACTGAGAATGAGAATTGCCAAGTTTTCTTGACGCACATAATATATCTTACAAGCGAATGAATAAGATAAATGTGTAATTACTGCTATACGGTATAAAAGCAGATAAGCTGCATAAAGCTGAAATGGTGCATTGTTCGAACAGTTTTGAGTCATAGCATCTATTAAAAGTACATCTTAACCTTTAGATTAAGTACCAGCTTTAATTAAGAGGAACCTGCAAAATATTGTCACTTATTTTAAAGGGTAATAATATATGGGTACGGACAGACGGAACCCAACTTATATTTTTGCGATGGGTGGCTAGCTTTTTACCTTAATGTATTGGTTTTGAGATTCATTGACCCACAATTTGCCTTTTGTTCTCGGTGAAAGTTTGTTTTTATAACCCTTTCCGTCACTTTTTGTGATATCAACTGGAAGTATTTTTGCAAACAACAAAAGGTATAAGTGCCTTTAAATTTACCATAACGTAAAAGTCTAAAGAAGTTTCAAGCAAAAAAAGAACATTATTTTGGGACGAGACATTTTGTTGGCATGTAACACGAATTAAGATTCTGTAATGATTTGAATCATAATGATTATTATTGTAAGCCATAATAATACATTTTCCTCGAATCGCTAGGGTACAGTCACATTCAAATACCTATCAACTTTCAGTTTCCACAAAATAGGTAGGTATAAAAATTTTCCGTCAAAAATTACCAACAATTTTCGTAGGTACAATCAGCTCCAAAAGTAGAAGTAATACCCTAAAATCTATTGACTTTCTCTTGACACTTTGTATGAAAACTGTTAGCGTAGGTAATGTGACACGATATTAGAATGATCGTCTACTTTTGGAGCGGACGGGAAGTATTATTTACTTTTTGAAATAGTGGATGTTTAGTTACTAAGCAAATTTTATATCGAAGTTGTTTTATAAAGAAAATGTGTAGGACAAATAATTTTGAATCTGACTGTACTTAAATTGTTTACAAAGTCTGCAAACGATTTAGTAGTATGATCACGTCTTAATAACGAAATAAACTTCAAAGGCACTTAATTGCAATAATTCGACAAAGCCATGTCAAATTAATAATTGCAACAAAACGGTAGGAAGGCGTTCTGTATATTTAATAATCTTAACACACGACAGGTAAATATGACGTATGATGTTTTTGTTGTCGATCATATCCTTCATTATTTATCTGGCTATGGAACTGTGGTTAAAAGTTTAAAGGCATTTAAAAGTGTTATGATCAAAATTAAAGGGAGAATATCATATTTAATTTTGAGTCATAAAATTCATCAATCAAATCCACAATATTCAATTTATTTTTGACATTGCTGCCACAAAAGGTTATTGGTCAAAGTACTATTAATAAAGAGCTAATAAAATTGTAATAACACGTATTTACCGCTCGTATGTACAGACTTTAGGTACTTAAATTAAATATAAATACTTAAAACTAAAAGAAAATAAATTTGAAACGATAAATACCATTGAACTCACCGCAGACCACGCGGTCGAAGGGGCTCATCCAATCTGGAAATGGAAAATCTATTATCAATCGTATTGAAAGTTCTTTCTTTCACTGATAAAATGGCATGCACAACACACAGAGTTTATTTATGAAATCAATAGCTACAATAAAATTATATAAGTATTATCTTAGTTGCTATCAGCATAATGTATTGACATTTGAAAGAAATTACAAGCGTAACATAGACAACAAATTAATGCACAATTAACTAAACATAAAATAAAACAAATATTCATTGACTAATTTTATTACATTTAAAGTAGTTGATTATTAAAATAACTACTCGTATTAGCATAATAATGTTAATATTCGTAACTACCTATATAATTTCGTGAACAAAGGATGACAAAGCTCTACCGATCTAGCAAGTAGTAGTAGGGTACTCTTTAGTTACCTATCAGGATGGCTAGCTGCATTTGAGAGCCTGTTCCACTCTCCATAAGCTTTATCGCGTTCTGCCAGTGGGTAGGTTGTAGTCAAACAAAGGCACATGTAATAGGCTTTTGATTTTTCATTCATTGTAAAAGAAAAGTGGTGCTAAATTAAGAAATTGCTTAATTTTTTCATTACCTTTTTAAGGTTTTATATTACCTTATTTATAATAGAAAGTCTTGTTTTATTCAGACGTTTTCATAAATTACATCTTGCAAATTATTAAAAAAATGTTGGTAGCTAAAATATTATAACAAAATAAATAAAATACCACCAAAGACTTTGTCTAAAACATTTTACAATTGGTTGTACTAGTTTACTATTACATAAAACAGCAGTTGAACATTTAAAATGTAATAATCAAAGAAGTGGGCTAACGATTTTCACAGACTCAAAGCATGTGAACTGTTAAACAATCGACAGTTAATTAGTTTTTATTTTTAATCTAAGCAGTTTTACGAGCATTGTTTTAATTGCATTTTATCAATTAAAAACTATTGTTTTCTTGTTTTCTTTTTACACATTATAACGAGAAAGTATCTCAATACTATGTAATATCATTGTAGTCTTCAATTAACGAAATAAGGTACAGATTTCATTGGCAAAGCTGCGACTATCGGTGCATATCGAAGCACTGATGCTGTAGCCGATGCCGGCACGGCAACTAGAGCTAAAGCAAACTGCACTCTACGTTTCAGTTCACAGATTGTAAAATTGTTCATCAATAAAACACAATAATAGGTGGTGCCATGCAATCAAACATCCAAAAAAATCTATGAGCGAGGGAATAAAACCTATCGAATAAATGTGATTATTTTCAAATAAATCGCAAACAGTGCATTAGAAGGTAATTACGTAATTTATAATACTCCTACCTAGATAAAGTTTCTAGCATATCCATAATACCTATACCTAATTACGAGTTACAACAATTACAACCTTCCTGATATGATATCAAATGTTAAAGTGGTTTATCTAATCTAATTACCTTTTCGGATATTGAATTTATAGTGCTAAGATAGTTTTATTGATTGGTTTTCTGTTGATTGATGCAATATTACTATGTTGTTATGTAAACCTATTAACCAATTCTATCAATTTACTAATGGAAAGTAGACCGAGAGCTGAGAATTAACTAATAGATTAGTAGCACTCAAAGTAGGTATAACGTGGTATAACGTTGAATAAGATAGGAATGAAATAGCTCTACTAGTGTTGGTACTACCGATTTCATAGAATATACATACCTACTATTTTTATGTAATTTTATACTTCTTTATTTGTTAGTTGAAGAATACCAAACATAATGCTGTATTGGTTTAGTATTAATATTTTTTTAAAGGCTCTACTTAGAGTTTAATAAAACTACAGTATTTACACCGTTTTTAACATAATTTTAAGGTAGTAGTCTAAGTAGTCTTAGTCTAAGTGTGCCTGTGCTGTGTGTTAGATACCTAGTATGGTTTTACGTAATTAATAAATAATTAAATAGTAAGTAAGTTCTTTTGCTACGTGAGTTAATTAATAGAAACAATATTATGATATAGATGATAGTAGAAAAAATAGAAAAAGTAAAATCGGCGTTATTAATCAAATTGAAATCAGAAAAAAAAACACTAATGCACTGCAAATATCTGAATATCTTTAAGGATCATATAGGTCAAAAGAGTTTTTTACCTATGCTTTTTTTTTTAATAATTGGCAATGAATTAAATAAATATAACATTTTACTATAAGTAACTAAAAATAACTACATTATTTTGATTGTTTGTGTTGATTTTATAAAGTCAAACTAAGTCAGACTAGGTTTATAGATACACCTCGACCAAATTTCACAAAATAATATCTGGCTGCACTTTCGTTATTTAAAGTCGGTGCTTCTTCGCCGACATATTTAATTTATTACGATGCCTCTGATCACTTAATAAAAATAAAAGAAGGATATAGTGAGTTAGAATATAGGTACAACCATTGTCCATAAAAATGTGTTTGATTAGTCATATAAATAAAATTAATCTCTCTAATTAACATAGCAAATAATTGAGTCACCGATTAAAACCTCCAATTAAAAACGCATATTCAGCTACTCCGGTTCTTTAGCAACGTTTAAATATAACGAGTTTTGCCGATCGGAAACGCTTAAATTGTCTCGATTGAGTGCAATCGTTAATTACACGAAGAGTGCATAAAAAATATCGATTAAGCGTATGTGTGCACCATATATCGAAACTCGTAAATAAACAACTCATTCTGCGAGATAACGCATTCATTTTTAGGTGGAAATTATAAATTTTAACTTTCGAAACGCGGTGCAACCCTAAAATGGAAATGGAAGCTGTATCAGCCCCATATATCACGGAGAAAAGATAATGATGTTATTCTTTTACTTGGATATTTTTATTGTTTTTTTTTCGTTAACTTTGCAACATTGCAAACGTCGTAAATTCATGCGTAAGTGCAATAAAATAAGGACACAGACATTGGGAAATATTACTAATTCTGAATGTATAAGGTTTGCGTTTTATTAGATCATACTTTTTTAATTTTTACAATAATTTAAGGCAATGACAAAAGGTAATTTAAGTTACCTTTTTCCTAGCCATTAGTTAGGTACTTATCTATACTTATAGGTACCTAATTGAAGTCAGTAAAGCTACTAGGCACTCTTTTTAACTATTATTTTAGTTTTCAAAATATTAAATGTAGGTACTTAGGTAAACTCTAGGTACCTACGTAATTGAATTATAGAATCTAGGTATAATTCTAGAATCTCTAATTAACACTAAGGTATAAAATAAATTCTATTCATTGCTTTACTTTATTTTTTACACCTGAAACAAGTTGTTAAAGTAGTTGTATACAAAACATGTCAAAAATATTAACTTATCTGAAATAGGTAGGTATAACTTACATACCTATCGCCTACTTATTGGTAATGATTCTATGTATGAACATAAAAGTAAACAGAAAATGTTTGAAACAATGTCAATACTAGTTTATCATCATGACATATTTTTGACAAGTCTTATACAAGTTTTGTTGGAAACTATATTACAACTTGTTTATAGATATAAACGAGGTGTTCTTGCTCTCAACATCTGTGTCAATGACATTGCCATTCTAAACACAAACAATACAAAACATGATAAGAACCACCACAGTTCAATAAAAACCAAACATCTAACACTACAAACAATAATGTATTGAACCGACTAATTAATAAAGTGCTACAAATAGCTTAGCAATCAATAGAGGGCTTTTGATGGCACATGAGTTCTGAATGCAAACGGCGGCTGGTGATTGGCTACAACCGCCGGCCATATTTGTTTGGCGCATGCGCTCTACGCACAGCACACATGTGACTGGCGCGCATCTTTTGTAAGAGGCATATGTTTGCTCGTCAAGTGTGAGTGGGGATTCACATTATGAATGACCTGTATCAAAATCTTCATCATTTGATCTTTTTTTATGTTTTGATTTAAAAAAACCTACACTGTAAAGTTAACATAAGTACTAACTGTAAGATTTATTGATCAATTAAATAAAATAAAAAATAAGCCAAAATAATGAATGGTGTGTATAGTAAGCTAATATAATACATAGTTGCCTAATGAGAATAAAGTAATCGATTTTTTATAAGTGATTAATTAAAAAAAAAAACTATAATTGGGTAAAAATAGATTTCTCACTTCAACACTGAATACCGACTAAATATAAATACAAACATTGAATCGTACTAGAATTCATTCACACTAACTTTCAAGTATCTATCTGGGTGTTCAAACGTTTATTACATAGTTACACTGTCAAATTATTGTGGAACGTAGAGGAATAACTGTCAGATCACCGACTGCTCCGCTATTTTAATTTTACTTGCGCGCACGCAGACACCTACCAACTTTATTTTAGTCACCGAGACTGATTTTCGCCTCCATCACCCCTGTCATTTTTATACGCCAACATTACCGACAAATCACGAAAATAGTCCATTCCTAAACAAAAACAAGTCGATTATGGGCCATTTTATATAATTTCAGTGATCTACGACGTTGTTATGACGCCACGTTAGCTTTGATAACGGATTTTTTCTTCATGTCAACTTTATTCATTGCTGGCATGTGCCAACAAGGTCGCTGTGTCATGCTTCTGGACACGCTTTTTATGCTTTCTTATCTCTACCACGATTAGTTATTTTCGAGATATTTTTTTTTGTGATTCTACGAGTATAAGTATATCTATGCACTAGTTGTACGTGTTACGATTAATTTTTTTTTTTTGGATAGTTAGGTCCATTTAAATGTAAATGTAAGTCAGTTATTTATGTGAGAGCTTAGTTTGAATAAGGCAAAAGCTTCATCCGTTGTACGCAAGACTTATAATGAAAGGTAAATATAACCCGAAAGTTAAGCCCATATTTTATGAATGAGACCTGGTATTAGTTTATGTCTACAAAAATATAGATTAAACATGCCTACCTACGAACACCTAACTAAAAATCTATCAAGATTTAAATTAAATGTGAATATAATAAATAAACTTTGTGTTACTTTGTAGAACAATATGTAGGTATAATTGATTAGAAGACGACAAATTTTAATATTCCATATAAATCTATAATAGGCAGATTCCTAATCAATTATTTTAATGACATAAATAAATAAATAATGATTAGTTTATTGTTTGATAACATCATAATTATAATAATTATGAACACTAGCTGGAGTTACTTTTTCCGTATTCCATTCCTTGGAATATGATAAAATACTCCGACTTTATTTAATTCATCATCATCATCATCTCAGCCGCTAGACGTCCACTGCTGGACATAGGCCTCCCCTAAGGATCTCCAATAGGACCGGTCTTGGGCAGCCGGCATCCAGCGTTTTATATTTTACTTGAATATATTTTATTGTAAGTAACCTATGAATAAGTTTCCTTTTTTAACACGCTTTTTTAAATAATTAAGAATCAGAGAAGATCGAAACGTAACACATAAATATGTCAGTTCAAACAGATGTAACATAAATAAGAGACCGGATTTTATATACAACTAGCTTCCGCCCCGTGGTTTCACCCACGTTCTCGAGGGACCTAATGTTTTCTCGGGATAAAAAGTATCTTATATGCTAATCTACGGTATCATGTATTGATATGCCAAGTTTCACCTAAATCTGATCAACTGAAACGGAGTTGAGTGAGTACTTTGCCATTTTTAATATTATTAATAGGTTTATTTAACTACCTAATAAATGTACCAGTATCTATAAGTACTATCTATACTAAGTAATACTATAAAGCTGAAGAGTTTGTTTGTTTGAACGCGCTATTCTCAGGAACTACTGGTTCGATTTGAAAAATTCTTTCAGTGTTGGATAGTCCATTTATCGAGGGGCTTTTTGTCCCGGGAAAACACAAGATCCTCCGGGAACGCGGGTGAAACCGCGGGGCGGAAGCTAGTAATACAATAATACTAAAGAGTTTTTTGTTTGAAAGCGCTAATCTCTGGAAATACCAGTTGGAATTGATTTTTTTTTGTTGCATTTGATAGCCCAATTCTTGAGTAAAGTTTTAGGTTATTTTTTTATCCCGGGAATGCGGGTGAAACCGCGGAGAACAGCTAGTTTAATTATAGATCACAACATGATACCTATACAACAACGTAGAAAATTCAACCGCTTTAAATGAAAATTAAACCGACTGCGAAAAAATAAGCACGAGTTTAGTTATACCGTTTAGTAGGTTGGCTAGATGTTGTCTCATAATTCGTAACCAAATTATAATGCAATTTCTTCTAATAATATTGGTAGGTTACTTATATTATTGAATTAATCTGATAAATAATATAAGTATCAATTTATTTTAATAAGCGACATATCGACAACTTTATTAATTTTTAAAAAGTTCCGAGTTTTTCGGTTGAATCATTTTCAATGTGACTTTAATTAGTGAATTTATTTTAATTCGATTAGTCAAATAAGAAACAAACAAAATAAGGTTCTTGATTTCTTAATTATCTATTTAATATTTTAAACTTTGTTGAAATAAATATTTAGTAGGTAGGTTTAGCTTTTTCCTCCAACGCAAGCTTCATCCAAAGAAAAAATGCTCCTAGCCTGCTAGGACCCTTTCGGCAGCGGCGGCATCTTCGAGGATTTGTTTTATAGGTAGGTATATTGTATATTTAGTTTGTATTCTTAAAAAACGTTGATATGTATTTGATATTAATTCTTGGTATCATTAATCATTATTTTTCTTTATTTTATGAAAACAAAGTAAAAATCTACTTAGTATTTCCTGTTTATGGTATAAACCTACCCAATAACCTACTACTGCCTTCAGGTATGCTAACTAGGTAGGTATTATATTGTATTGAAAGATGAAAAGCGAGAATTATGATATTGTTCAGAATTTTTGTTTGTGAAAGTTATCTTATTGTAATACCTACTTTACCTAATGGAAAACTAGCTATTTATCAAAATTACATAAACACTTTTCAAAAATTTCTACCTATTATAATATTATATTGCATTCACAATATATTTCACGTTTCATACATGTGAAATTGCTAAGAAATGCATATCTATACTTATACTTATAATATTATAAGGCTGAAGTTTGTTTGAACGCGCTAATCTCTGGAACTACTGGTTCAATTTGAAAAATTATTTCAGTGTTGGATAGTCCATATATCGTGGAAGGCTATAGGCTACTTTTTATCCCGGGAAAACACAAGATCCCTCCGGAACGCGGGTGAAACCGTGGGGCGGAAGATAGTCAATCATCATAAAATAAAATCCTGAATTTATACTGCAGTAACTACCAGAGTGGATTTGTCGGCGTTATTTAAAGTTCAACACGCTCTTGAAACAGCAGGTAATTAATGTGGTAAAGAAAATTAATAATACAAACCTTTAAATAGGTACCTACCTACCACCTTTTTGATTGGTAGGTATTATTAAATTAACCTATATTATTATTATACAGATAATGAAAAATATCCTATTAATTCCTACGTAATTTCCCAAGAAAAAAGCTTGCGGTTAACCGCTTTTTATTGTAGGTTTAAAATAATTAACACATACAATAAAATAACTATAGGTATATTTAGGTATTATTCAATTGGTACCTATATTCTGATTAGGTTACAGTAGGTTTTTCAACAATTAATGTATTCAATTAAATGTCCACGGCATGAGGTATAATTACCTATTTACCATTTAGATAATGAACATGACCTATGCTGTCATTACAATACGAGTTAATAAACACCATTATTTAAAATAAAGGTAAATTTAAATCTGATAACCTTTCAATCTTTTAATCAATAAGAGGTGATATATACCTAATAGTTATATTTAAGTATATGTAAGTACCTAATAGATGTATTTTCCTCGTTTTATACATATCTCATAAATCAACGTCGAGTGTGTAGTCACAGAAAAATATAAAGAAACCTCTATTGAATGAAACTACTCATATAAATAAATATGGTAGATAGGTAGGTAGGTATATAATAAAATGATAAGAAATTAAATATTATTTTGGTAAATAAATTATGTTGTTATAAAGCCCCATTCACATTGCATTGTAATTTTATATAGGTAAGTGACATTTTGCCTTATTAATTTTGTCGTATTAATTAGCTATAACAATGATAGACACACAACCTAGCGCCATCTAGTAAGGTTGTTGATAATCAACCTCAATAATTAATAAAAATTATTATATCATTTCAAACATCATCGATTTATTGTTACCCTCTAAATATCGATGGAATACTGATTGCTAGATAACAAAAGTGCGAATAAAAAATAATTGCGCCATTGTATGCAAAACGTACAGGCGATTTCGTTCTGTAATGGACCGCCTTTTAGAGTACTAAGTGGACCGCACAGAAGCATGCCAAATGTACTTGTAGACACTCTATTTACGTAGATAACATGGTTGAAGTATTTATTTGGTGACCTAGGTTAGGATGTATGATTAGGTACGTAACTGCTCTACTTTTGTTGTTGATACAAGTAAAGCGCGCATAATTATATGGCTGTTGAAAATTTCCATTTTAATTTACGTAGTTACGTTGATCATAATAATATGTAATTCTCAGAAATTTATTTGATGGGTTATACCTACTACATAAAATGCAATAAAGTTGCAAAACAAAGTTAAATAGTAATTATACAATTATTACTAAGTGTAATAGTGATATAGGTTTATTTTATTTATAAACCAAAGTCTAAACATTAGTTAAATAAACTGTTAAATAATTTGACTCCTTTATTATTGAAATATATAACGGAATATTTAGGTATATTACCATAAACTAATCATTATTTTAAACTATTATTATTATTATTTTATCATTGTTTCTGAATATTTGTTGTAAATAAATGATATTTTAATACTATTGACGATGAATTATAAGAATGTATTTCTTTTCACTATCTAATAATACCTAATAATTAAATAGGTATTTATTCCTACTAAGCATATACTAACATAAGTAGACAACATATACCTACAGAATAACTTCTTTGTTTTTAATTACCTAATAACTATTAGCTAATACCTATTACCTAATAATATCAATAAATATGGCACCACATAAGTTCGCGCCTAAAAAAAATAGGACTCGTAGGCTCGTAGCACGTAGCTAGCCGTCGGAGGCGGCAGCAACGGAACGCGGCGACGGCCGCCGCTACGCAAAACCTAACCTTTTTAGTGTAGTTTACAGGATTTACAACCGTAGTTTAATATTATTTAACATTTAACAAGCTTTATAAATCATTTTGACTAAAGGGCAAATATATATCAGAGATTATGAAATTTTCGATTGTTTGTAATAAAATTAATACCGAAATAAATTTTATTTACTGCTTAATAAATATTATTTATAATGATTAATTGACAATAAAACTAATAATAGCTCGTTTTATTGCCTTTATACTGCTTTGATTGAAACATTTTATTGTTAGATAAGTGATAAACGGAATGGGTTTAATTATTTATAAATAGGTGAATGGCTAATTCCAATTGGAATATCAATCATAGATGTTTAAATCATGTTAACTCTTTTTTAATTAAAATACCTAGGTTTAATTGCATTTAATTAATTATATCGAATTTATAGGCATGTAACTTAATTTAATATAGGTAAATTAAATTAATTACCTACCTACAAAGTCAATTGAATAAGCACCTTAGATAAAAACATTTAGAAAGCGGTGGAAAGTAATTTTATATTCAGAAAATTACTAAATTACCAAACAATACATGAAAATATTTAAAAAAGCCGCCAATTTTGTATCATAAAGAAATCATATGGCAAATAAAATTTATAACTTATTTCTTACTATTGATAATGAAAGCTAATTACTAATCGTTTAATTACCTGCTAAAAGCAAAACACAAAGGTTGAAATAACAAGCAAACAATAATTTAATTTCCTTTTTCAGGTTAAACATACGTAAACATTCCAAACCAGCATGCAGTGATGGAATGAACATTTACCAGTGATGGACATCCAGGGATACCGCGGTATATCTGGCAGGGGCTGAGCTGATGGCTGCGAGCATGCTGCGCCCATGGCATCCACTGACGCCGCTGATGCAGCCGAAGCTGCTGACGCCGCCGCCTGATGGTAGAACTGTGCCGCCGCAGCCATACTTGCTGACGCTGCAGATACTGCTGCTCCTCCATTATGCTGGCCCAGTGCATAGTTCACCATCGGGTCTCCAGCGGTTGGGTAACGACAACTCTTGTCATCAGCCGCGGACAATCCTCCGCCAGCCCCAAACGGCACTGTCCCCCCGAACTGCTGGTGATGCGACACGTAAGGATACATCCTTGCCGGCGCCCCTGGCGACGCCGACGATGAGGACGAGGATCGCTGCGGGCTCCCGGCGCCCGGCGAGCCTGCCCCCAACGCCGCCGCCCCCAGTCCACCAGACAGCGAACTCGACAACGACGTCGACAGCGACGACGATAAGGAAGATGACAGCGACGCCTCTATAGGCGACGCCCCAGCACCCGCGAACAAATTCTGGTGATGGAACTGCTGGTGGTACTTCGGGAGCATGCTATCGATGATGAACTTGGAACTCATCGCTCGGCGGCGACGCGGCGCGCGACGATCGCCTCGCGGGAGATGCGTTTATCGCCGGCGATTCGGATCGATTCTCGCGCGTGCACCTCTACTATGGCCGCGGATCGTTTATGACCCGCGTATGAGGCTCTACGACTCCGAATTCCCCGTCGTGGCGAGCGTTACCGCTGCCGCGCGCCGCGCTCGAGACGGCGAAACAAGCCACGTGCGTGTGAGCGAGAAGCAACGATAAAGAGGGGAGACCCGCCGGAACCCTCTCCGTCTCATTAATTCCTACCTGCGTGGCTTATATTAGAAAGAGATAAAAGCTATTCGCTAACGACCATTTCGACGGCCATTGTTCGTAATGGCGCCGGGCCCCGCGCTCCCCCGCGCCAACATCGTCTACGCCAATAGTGATCCGGTGCAGAACATTCACCGCCAATCACAAACCATTCCGGCACTTCTAGCTGTCAAATTGAATGGCGTTAAACGGGACTGCAACATTACTTTAACAACTCGAATATTAAGATTTTATTACATAAACATTACAATATTAGGTAATTATTTATTGTTTCATTATTATTTATCAGAATTTTTTATTCAAGTGTTAAATAAAAGGTTGGTAGCCGAAATACCGTACATAATTAAAATAATTTTAGTAAAATTTTAATTAAATTATGTATAGGTTATGTTACGTCGTTACCTTTTAAAACATTTGTGTTAATAAAACCATGTTAAACTTTAACTGGAGCAATTTTAATTGCTTTAATACATATAAATTTAAAAAATAATAACTTTCTTATTGTTAAAATAAAGGTAAATTCTTACTTAGGTACCTACTTACTTACTAACTTAAATCATGTTAAAGGCCAATGATTATGGAAGGTAGTTTTTATTATTGTAGGTATACTTATATTTAAATAAATATAGGTATAGATATTTTGTGTTTCTCCTCTTCAAGCCTTGAAGGTTCTTATTTATAAAGACCAGGTTATAAGTCTCCATGGATAGGATTGGTGACCTATATCTTCACTACCTATGATTACCTTCACCACGAGATTGAAATAAATGCCTTAATATTAATTGACTGATTGAATTAAATTATAAAAAAATAAATGACAAAAATATTTTGAAATAAAAATCGTTGACCAAAAATCAACATAAATGAAGTAAAAAGTTTTAATTTATTATCTTGAGTCAAGCAAATATTTTTATTTCTTACAACTTTGTTAAAAAAAGCATTCATAACAATACTTGCACCCGTTTGCGTAACACCGGCCACGTGGTTGAACTGGTATCAGCTATCCTTCTCCGACAGACATACCCCTCTCCGTCCCACGTTTCATTCATACTCACAAGTCGTAACCACAACGAGCACATGTGCAATAACAATCTTTACGACTATTAAAATAAAACCGTTTATTGCCTGGGAAGTTTATTTATTTATTACACTTTTGATTGTTACGCGTGTTTAGTGCATGGTTTTTATAGGCTTAAGTTGCCTTTTCAGCTTTATCAGGTCGGTGGTGTGGCGGTGTGGCGATAGAACATAGCATAAGTATAGGTTTTATGTTGTTATTGTCATGTTTTTACCCGTAAACTTATGGAATGCATTATATGGGTAGTTGGAATCGTTTATTTTGCTATTCATAGCGAATTTTTTATTGATATTTAATGAGGTTAATAGCAGAATAATTTTGTGTTCAGTTTTACAAACACCTTTAAGTTATATTATTTGGTTTGTCTTTCTTAACAAGTCGATAATAGGTAGCATTTTTTTTTACTTTACATAACACAATAGAAATTACCTACTTACTTATGAAAACTATCTAGGTAGGTAGGCCTGTAGAAAAATATATAAATTAGGTTACCTATTTAAATGTTTTAAATGGTCTTATACTATCATACTTACATAATTTGACATGTTTTCTTTATATATTACATATGTCCAGACTCATCCACCATCAGGATGCTAAGAACTTAGGCAAAATGTTATGTTATGTAAATAAAAGCTATGAAGAATATTTTTGTACAGAACTGTTTATGAGATTGCCCATAGTAATAATAGGTATATAACTTACCTAAAACTGTGACAAACATGTGTTACCTATTATTTTTTTTATGAAAAATAATTATATTATCTAGTAACTTTTTTGGT
The DNA here is from genome assembly GCA_951216915.1 of Tetheella fluctuosa. Taxonomy (NCBI): domain Eukaryota; kingdom Metazoa; phylum Arthropoda; class Insecta; order Lepidoptera; family Drepanidae; genus Tetheella; species Tetheella fluctuosa. The sequence goes on from OX578226.1 coordinate 5,115,380, forward strand.
AGACGTTTATTTAATAGTATTTAGTGAATGATTATTGGAATTATATGAGTAATTTTAATTCTCATAAGATAGTTAAGATCACTTTAATTATAACTACCTAGACAGTCATTTTTTTTATAAAACCTTAGGTACTAAAATATCATAAACGAAAGTGAGTCTGTCCATCAGCTTGTAACTTTTTTTTTTTACCACAATCTCACTATGTTAAGTGAAGATGTGGCCAAAGGTGGTAAGCACACAAAGCCCAGAAGGAACTGGCTCTCAAGTACAGCAGCCGGAACACACCATTAGTGTTTAGCGTCAGATTTTCGTACAACAAAGTACCCTACCACCATGCTATGGTTTCCTCACGATGTTTTCCTTCACTGAAAGCTCAAGCTCATTGTAGGATTCGAACCCACGACCTTCGCCGTGGCGTAACTACCACTGAGCTATCATCACGTAAAGCTAAACATCCTAACTGATTTTGAAGATTTGTAGCTTGAGTTAGCTTGGACTAGAATGATAGCCATTGGATACTGTTTATGCTGAAGTTGCAAGTAAAACTGCGGGAAGGAGTTAGTTTGTAATATTTTAATTTACCTATGTAGTCATTTCAGAAAATCCAAGATAAGTTACTATACTATTCATGTGTCATTCAATGACCAATAAGTGGCAATAAGAAAATAGCATGACAATATGGTCCAATAAGAATCAGACAGGTAGATACCTAGATAAGATAGGTAACCAAATATCATAGAATGGCGGCACGATGACTATCTATTAGTAGATACGTACTAAAATTGAAATTATGATAGAGTTTGGATTCAACTTGGCTGACGTAGAGTGCTCTTGGTAACTATAAAGTTACTTTTCATAATTTTTTTTAATGAGATATAATTCAGGGAGTAAGCTAACTAGAATGGCATTTCACTTGTAATTGGATAGAGAACTAACTATACCAAACTAATATAACTAATTTTAGATCTTATGAGCAAATCTCAAAGAGATACCATTCAAGGAACTCTTCAAAGCAAAGAAGTACCATCATCCCTATTTTATGGGGGCTCGATGTATAAAAGGCAGTAATGCAAACCACAAAGTCGCAGGTGGGCGGAGCGATTGTCCATCGTAAAAGTGGTCGACTCTACAGTAAATTTACAACTATCACTTCGAGATTTAACGATCAGTTTATAGATCTTAAATTCAATATAAACTTGCATTGTCTCAATGAAACAACCATCATTGTGACATATGTTTCGCTGTTAATCAGAATTGTTGTGTAATTGTTGTTATCTTTTAAATTAATTGCCTCTTATATAACAATAAAATGGCCATTAAAGCGGCAAGGTTATCCGTCTACGGTTTTTAGGTCAATGACTTGCTCCCAAATTTATTGGAGAAGTCCTCTAATACTTTAATTTTGTTTTCGATTGGATGTTTTAGACTCTTTCTTCAGAGTGTGAGTTCTTATCAGATTTAAGTGTAGCTAATGTGAAAAAGGTGTCAGAAGACAATATAACATCCAAAGATTATAATCACTTTTCTTGCCCACTTTATTACCTATACCAACTTCATACTTAATTTGAAGGATAATGTAAATCTAGACTAAGTACTTAAGTTAAGCTAAGTATGATTTTAAACTGTTACAGAAGAGAAGTATCATAAAATTTGCTTATCCGTAGATCCAGTTTGAGCATAGCATTAGCAGTGTTATAAATGGATTAGTTTTAGTAATAATTTTGGGAATGCATATAGATTTTAAATATTGTTGATATATAATTAATTATATTATTAGATTTAGTGTGTAGTAGAACTGCGTAATTCGGTAACTTCTAACACTTACCCAGGCTGCAGTGAACGTCACCTGAAACAAGACAGATAGGTATGTTTATGTGTCATTTTCAACGAAAAATTGTTGCAGCAATATACAAACAGTAACATGGAGTACTAATTTTCATTACAGAACTAAAAAATTAATCGATATTCCCAAGAAAAAATATTTTACATGCATATGTATCAGTTAAATATTCAGTAAGTATAAAATGATTATGCATCTACGTAGTAAAGTAAGGTTCTTAAGTAGCAATATTTATTTAGGTGTAGCAGCCGTATCGTATACAAGATGGGGGGTAAGTAGGAAATTTTAATTTCACGTCTAGAAGGCAGGCGGGGAGCGGAAATTTGTGTGGCATAATAAGTGAGATTGTTGCGAAATTTGCTACAAGAAAAAGAAAGAGGGCTCACGCCGCACTAAAATTGGAGTTAACGTGGATACGTCTCGTAAATTAGAAAATATTTCACGTTATATTGTATGTATTACTTGTCCGTGTTACTATGATGTTGTCAACTCAAAAACTGAAACATTTTCGCTTTTATATGTCTGACATAATAGCTCGATTTCTGTAATTCACTCCATTAACAGTACGCTTGTAATAAAATATATTTTTACTAACGACAAAAACAGTACCTAAGTATACATTACATTAAAATACAGTCAGCGTTATTAAAAAGGTACCTATGTATGTTTGATGTTTTTGTTGATTTTCATTAAATGTTAGTTAATACATTGTCAATAATGTCAAAAAGTTAAAAAAAAAATACATCTTTTATTCGTAAATTTACCTATATTGACACAGGTTCTGTGTGACGGCATCTTTTTACAACTTCATAATAGTTTTATTTTTTACCAAATTATTCAATAGGTATCATTTAATCTTAGAAGGTATTTGTATAATTAGACTTACAAAACTTGTGCCTATCACGTAAAAATTACACGTATCATTCATCAAAAATATCCAGGCACACCCACACTAAGCTATACTCAGGCGGTGGGCGCACGTGTAAGTGGCAGCTTCAATATTTATGTGCAATTTTTCCAGCTCCCCCCTCGATCCGACCGTGATAAAGGATGCAGTGAGCGCCCGATCTTCCCTCCAAACACTGGAATTGCGTAACAATGACTCTCGTTTGTAATAATTTTATTAATAGTTATCGAGAGGTTGGTAGAGAAGTATGTGTCCACTACAAGATTCCAAAATAACAGGCTGAAGAGGATGGTATGCCTCCGACAATGTTACTTCCATCAATATGGACTTATGTATGGCGTTGATGACGATCAGAGTAGGTTTCTGGTATACAAACTTCTCAAGATTTTTATAAGGTTTTAATGGACATCTTAAGACAGAATATGATAAAGATGTTAATGCTACGCTCCAAATATCTATAATTACCTACATGACAGTGTTTTATTTGAGCATATTCGAATGAATACAACCTAGATCTCATCTTCTCTTCAACTTCTCTATAAATAATAAATACCACTGTCTGTTTGCTTACTAACTAGAAAACCGGTAAAACTTACGTATGAAACAGAAACAGAAAAAGATTGTCATATCACACAGTGACCAAATTAGCACACGTATATTCTAGTAGGAAACTTTTTACCTAGAACCCTAATGAAACCCCAATGTGGTTTTGGGGTCGTTGCTCTAAGGCCACAGAAGGTCAACGACATTAGTATCCCGGGGTGGAGCCTAGGATGTGAATCGTGTAAAGCCTTGTATGACGTAAATAGCTAGAGTTAATAATAATACTAGAGATTTTAAGAATCATTAATTAAAAATACGTTTGGTTACAAAAAATATGTAGCTATAAGTAGATATTTGATTTCAGGTAAGGCTTGCCATGTAATTATGTATCGATTATGGATTCATAGTTTACACGATATACCTAGTGGATATTGTATGAGTTAGTGGTTATACAAAAGTGACGCTGTGGTTACAGCGTCTACCTTTGAAATGTTACAATTAGAGTAGGTACCTACTAATTTTACCAAATAAAATTATAGTTTTCTCAAATATATACCTTAATGTTATGTATTTTAAATCAAAACTAAATAAATATTTTTAGTTGTTAAATTCAACTCGCGGGTTCATAGTTCTTTTGTGTAGACTGAACGAGATAAGTTGAGTACTGAGCTTGAATATGTCTTCAATATGACTTACTTTTTTATCACATGTTTGACTGATACTATACATGCTTATACAATGTATAGTGGTTGCCTATCGGCAGTGGACATTTCTAGGCAGAATATGATGTTGCGTTAGTATAAAAATAATATAAATATAGGTATTGCATGTAATATTACTGTAATATTTGATTTTGTAGCTTTTTTAATAAATTAGATGGTGTTAGCGACAGATGGCTTTAACATAAGTGTGCGGATTTTATTAAGGTTGTGTTAATATATTAGTAATCCTAATCTAATACACGCAATTATTATTTTGCAATGGGTATGTTTCTTAAAACAACGTTTTATTAACACCGCATTAAATGCTGCTACTTTAACAGCCCTTTAAATCTGAAAATAAAAATAGGAATCATAATAGTTTCAATGCCTACCGCTGTAAGCAGAAATCTCTGTTACAAATTGAAAATAACAACAGTGGCTAATATCCACATCGTATAATAATCTTAAAACAATAACTCCATAACTGGCCATGCGATCCACTACAACGACTATATACAGTAATATTATTCAAATAAAAACAATTTCAATTTGTTCCCAAATTGAAACAGAGAGCAGGCGGCATGTTATTACATTTGGGCGGAGGTTAGCTGCGGTAGAGCGTGTAAAGTGCCTATAGAGCCTTCCCTCCCGGCCCTCTCATTGCCTATAATACCAGCATCGGGCTTTCCTCAAAAAGCCTACAAGAACGCCTCAAATTTAGCGACTTTTCGCTCCCAATACTTTTACGCGACATTTAGACGCTTACACGGAGTATGTACGTCATTTTTCTCTGTGTGCTACGGCGATGAAAAATGTAGTTTTTGATAGACGTGCTTTCAGAACATTTTGTCTCGTCGTTCGAGAGTGTTCTATGGCAGATACAATGGTAGAGGTATTTCTTATTTAGCGGAGTATGCCATAAGGTGTTGATGTTTTCTTATACTTACAAGTAAGGGTTTGTTCTTAATCAAGACTTTTTTGTTCATAGTTCGGTATGCTCGCACACTGGATGTTTTTTGTATGGGTAATGGATAGAAGCAAGCATCGTAGATGAAGAATCGACATCGAGAATGGGTATCAATGTTTCTCACTTGATTTAAGTACCTACTTATTTTTAGTTGAATGCTGATTTTCAAACCATTGCTACCGTTCATTAAATTTTTTATTTTTTTTTACTTTGTATAGGCTTGTGTTTTAACACAATCTCACTATGGTAGGTGATGATGTGACCGAAAGTGGTAAGCACACAAAGCCTAGAAGGATATGTCTCTCAAGTGCAGCTGCCGGAACACACCAAGAGGTGTTTGGCGACAGATTTTCAACTTGAGGGTGGTAGCCAGCCAGGCGGGTACTACAAAGGTACCACAGTGCTATGGTTTCCTCACGATGTTTTCCTTCACCGAAAGCTCAAGCTCATTGTAGGATTGGAACCTACGACCTTCGCCGCGGCGTCTGATGTCACTACCACTGAGCTATCATCTCCTTAAAATTATGAAATTAATATAAGAAGACTGCTTGAGCGTAGGAAGTTAATGACTAATACTCATAATAAAGATCTATAAGTTATTTTCTCTTATATTCGCAAGAGGAAGACTGGAGAAAATGTTTGTTCTGCTTTTACCATCTTATTTGGGCCATCTGCTCATTTTCGTATTTGAGTATATTCCGATGTGTGACATGACCGTTACTAACGCAGGGCTTTACCCGCACAACCGAAAAATATTTTAAAGGTAAAAAATAAATAAATATTATATGTTAATCCAGAGCATACCTTCCTACCAATGCCATATTTCACCCAAATCCATGCAACTGTTTATTCATGATCAAATAACAAACAACCAAACAATATAATGTTAGTACAGGAGAGTAGAATTAGTTAGAGACACCTGCGTAAAATATGGACGTGTTGTTTAACAAAATGATATTCATAAAATGTGCCTAATTTTATTTATTGACTATCCAAATATTTTAAAGCATAGCTTATTTATTAATCACATCAAATTATTATTTATTTACTAGGTGGTAGGTACTCTGTTAAAAATAAGTGTACCTAGATACATTAAACTCAACAAAAATTGTTAATGTAATACCTAGTTAAAATATACAAATATACAATTATTAATAAATATTAAATAAAAAATAATTAAATGTAAACTATAGATAATTAGGTATACACTCGGACTTAGGACAAAGAGACATGTTCATGCACACAAATGAAAGTGCACAATCTTATACCCACAGATAACTTCCATAAATTGTTCTGGAGGCTCTTTGTATTATAAAGAAAATATAATAAAATTATCGAATTCTCAAATTCTCTCTCGAATTCTCTACATTTGCATTAGTAGAGACATCTATTCACTGGCTGCCTAACTCTTTAGCAAGGTCAACAACCAAAACCAGTGTGCTACATTTATATTATTTTTAACTTCGATTATATTGATACTTCGCATCTACTACTGATATATTTTATTCAATATATTGTTAAACTTTAAATTGCAAGCATTATTAGTTGAAAATCATTGTAAAATTATTTATTCTATGAAATTTGTGGCGCCATCTCTGGAAGGGTGAATGAACTACTTATTTGAAAGGGTAGACAGTGCACTTGAGTGCATGGTGCGGCATAGTTGCAAGAGTTTGCAACCAAGTTGCATACAGGAAAATGGTTGAGATATATTGATGCAAATTGCTAAAAAAATATCTCCATCCTTTCACATACTCGTACCTACCTAGGTTGAGACAAACAATAAAATATTTTATTTACTAACTAATAAATTCAGCTTATTAAAATAATTATTATATTGCATTAGAAATAAAATGTACCTACTTATTCCAGGGTATTTAAGGTTCGCCTCCACTGATGCGACGCACATACGTACATAACACAGATAATGTTTTCGTAAAAATACTTAAGGAGATTGCATGCTTCCGTAAGAGGAAATGATCTCGTTTAGATAGCTGCTCACAATTTTATCTAATGGTATGATAGATACATAAAATGTATTTATGTTTGATCATAATACAAGTTTTACAACAGCACATCATTATTAATCGTTGTCGTAAAACAGTTAATCGTATTTTTATATCCTCTAAATTAGGTAAATGAGCTATTTATAATCTATTAACTGTTAAAATTGCACTATCAAAATAACACATGATCACATTTTAAAACCGTTATTGTGGTATAGTATAATTTTATTAGATAGTAGATATTTATTTAGATTTATTTTAGTCAGGTAATTTTTATTTATTCTACTTTAAGGCGATGATAGCTTATTTGGAGCTTGTTTGCTGGTCCATTCTTGGTTGAAAATTATTTTTTTCTTTTGCTTAATTTGACAACCAGTTCCTTACTAAGCTTAGCATGCTCATCACCTTCATAATCATCATGAATCATAGAGAGCAAAACATATCGATGAAAAAAAAGGTTTCTATATTTCATAATTTAAATAAGGAATTCGACTAAAATTTTAAGAAAAAAACTGTACCATGTCCATGCTGAAAGTAAAATTGTAAGAGTGTACAAGAGTCTTATTAACCGACTTCTTTTATTTACTATATCTACTGAAGCATAGGAATTATCTGCTTGAGAACATAATTTTTTACGTACCCTATAACATGGCGATTGACGAGATGTTAGGAATACTATTTATATTCCTTCAACTCTTTCTTCTCTTCCTTATTTATCTAGTTTACCTATTAATCTGAATATATGACAACTTACTTTGGAATTTGTGCAACTTTTACACACAAACATTTCTTAGATCAGCCTCGCGAAAATGGATTGTCGATAAACTAAGAACATAGATAAACAAGGATAACATAGATAATAATCTATCTGAAATGCCATTTTCATAGAATTATGAGTTAGATGAATCCATTAATATTTTTCGTGTAAAGAATGCACGATGACTTCGTCGTTTGGATATCTGAACTAATCCATCTACAGAAATATGTCACCATACACCTTCCAGTGTGTTCCGGCTGCACTTGAGAGTCAGTTTTTTCTAAGCTTTATGTGCTTACCACCTTCGGACACATCATCACTTACCACGCTGAGATTGTGTGTCAAACATAGGGTAAATAAAAAAAAATGCCAAGAACCATGAAGCTAAACCAAATAAATCTACATAAATTAATAAAACTTCAAAAACAACAATTAAAAAATGACTGTTTTCAACCAATTATGGATGTAACTAATATTTTTTTTCGTTCGCAAAACCTTGTGTAAACAACAAAATGGAAAACTTAATAAATGTAGTTATTATTTCAGAGCACGGAATTTTTAAACTCACAGAGTGTGAACGTGAGGAGTACAGTTCACGTTTATGTAACTTATGTACATAAATTTTGCTCAAGCTGTGCTCTTATTAGTTTTATTTCTATTTATCATCTCGCTTTTTCTATAAAATATTGGTACTGATCTTTAATTTTAACACACCATGTATAAGATTTGGTATGTTTTTGATATAATTTAATTTATTCAATTCTATATGGTGTTATGATAATATTATTCCAACAATGATATAAATAAGGACTGTGTAAGGAATTGTCTCATTTATTTTGGTTAAGTATGTTAAGATGGAATAGAATCATGTAGGATAGAATAGTATGGTTTTTGCTAGGTTAGAACTTACGGTTTACTGAATGGTATACCTATAATAGTTTTACTTAAAATTTTTATTATGATAAATAAATTGTTGATTTTTACTTATATTATTATCATTGAAACGTTGTTATATTTATTATTGAGACTCCTGCCACTTTGCGGATAATAAGTGAAAATATTTATAATTTTATTTATTGGGCTTAGGGTGAGTTGTATTTACTTACTTTAACTTAGGAGTTAATGTTAAAGATGGCGTTAATAAAATTTTACGAACATAAGTTAACGTTAACCAATCCATTGAAACAACCAGCCCATACTGAATGAAACCAAATTAAATTAAATCTCCATGCATAAAAAGCATTGCCTGAAAAATATAGAAAACATCAATAATGTAAAATCTCAAATTACAAGTAGAATAAGTATTCCAAACTGTAAAAGGCGATTGCTTCAGAATCTCGGAAACACGAGTATCCCACATAACGTAACGTTTTATAAATATGAACAACAAACACTCCAAAGTTAGGTCATCGCCGTAAATATTTGCGTCAAGTTCGAACAGCATTCATACCTATAGGTAGGTATCTATAGTAGCTATTTTTGGCCCTCAGTTGACTATCTATAGCTAATTATATATGTGTATAAAAATAAATTGCTTTCAAAACAAATGAATATTGTTGAGTTCGTGACGCACCTTCGTTCATTCACTAGCTTACCATTATGTCTTTACTTGCTTGGATTTATGACATGAATTCATTGTAATGAATGGCATGAAAACTCAAATTACATGCATTGTTTATTTTGGCATATAATCAACATGCACTTATGATTAAATTCATTTGTTAAGCATATTCATACATTTGAATAGCTGTGACTTGTGACTACTATAATGCCACAACATCTGGTCCTTTACTTTCCGCATCTACTATGTTTGTTCATATTTTGCTATTACATACAACAACAAAAAATACGGTGAAGTAGATTAATATACAAACAAACAAACAAACCATAGTATCACTTAGCCCACAAAAGATTTCAGTGGCTGAAAGAATCCACGCGGTGGCGCGGTATAGAGGTACGTAAACAGATACCTATGGCTCACGTAAACGCCTGCCACGTACCGTATATTGTCTAAATAATGAATCCATTCTCACGTTCGGCACTGATTTACGGCCGCACACAAAACCGCTATAGGACTACATAATGACACCTACCGCAGCCACCAGCCACTTTATTTTTGGACCTTATACAATTTTTTTCACACGCAACGATTTAGAATTTTTATCACGTAAATTTTCCGCTTGAAAGGGAAATCCCTATTGTCATTCTGTACGCACCAACCGTTTCCTCACGAACACGTGTTTGAATATATTTATATATGTGGTATTGTAGGTATATAAAGAGAGTATTTATTTCTGTCACGCAATTTCGGTTCGGTGAATTTAGAATTTTCATAGTTTGGACGCCTTTTGTTTTGCGGTGCGGTGTTTAGGAGCCGATAGTGACTCAATTATTACATAATTTATTGTACCAAAGCACGTTAGAAGTTAGACGTTTGAAAGCATTGATTTATACGTCAATGTTACCTTTGAGACGCATAATGGCTGTTTATATTGAACTCAAGCGTTCTATATACATTACTACATACATCGAGGTACTTTATTGCATTCAGATGTACGGTAATGAGCTTTTTATTACCAATGCAGAGTGAAAATAAACAACTAGGTATACTAGAACTGAAAACAAGTACTACCATTAACAAAAGTGCTTTATTGTAACCAAATAACTAATATAAAATACTAATAATAATAAATAAATAACCAAAACTAAATAAATTTTATTATCAATACTTCACCTCCAAATAGCGACTAAATGTCGTATTTGATATATTTGGTGTTCTTTTTAGTACAGATGAGCGTATTTAAGCATGTTGTTCTATACCAGTTAGGTAGCTTGCTAAATGAAATACCCGTAGAATGTGGTAATATTTACTAGTTTCCTAGACAAATAATGATTAAATTTCTAAGCAACTATTTACCTACATTTGTATCTCAGCGGATGTTGTTATAGGCTGTTTAAGGAGATAATTAAATTCAATTATGGATTAATTAAATAAAGATATTATGCCCCCGTTAAAAGTAAGATATACCAACCAGTATGCAATTTACATTATTCTACATAAATAAAGTCGAAAATAACAAGTTCGTAATGTTCATTTAACAAGAATTTATTGTGAGTAATTCAGGAGTTTTTTAAACGCTTTTATCGGCTTTGTCGGCTGCTGATGACGGTTTGTAGTCAGCAGGTAGTCGACAGCTAGCGGTAAAAGATTTAACTGAAATATATATAAATGACTATTGATTAGGTATTTTTGACTTACCATGATCATTTACCGGGGTAAGATCGTGGTCAAACACAAGCTGTGTCGAAATTAAACTAGGGTATTTTAATTAATCAGTACAATTACGTATTCATACATTCTTTTCGGAAATAGAAAAGTAATACACATATTACACTCAAGAAAAGGAAAAGTGGCAATAATAAACAGGAAAATTCTAACAAGTTAGAAGATAAGTTACATGCATATAAGAAAAAAAGCAATGATATAGGATATAAATGAAAATGATTTGACAATAAAAAGTAAGTTTATGGCAGACTTCTGGAAAATAATAGATGAAAACTGAATGCTTGAAAAAAAGAAACTTAGAACCGAAAATATGATATCAGTAGGTATTAATAAATACAAAAAACTCAAAAACCAAAAAAAGGAGTCAAGATTACCAAATAGGATTACTAGGTAGAATAGTTTCTAAGATAAGTACGAGTGTCAATAATTCTCAAAAAGTCTAAAACTGAGCCAATTCAACCATTTCGAGTCAACTGAACTTTGGCTTCAATTTGGCAAGTTTTCTTTATTAAAACCTAACACCTGACAAAACTTACCATAGTTCAGCTGATAATGCAAAATTGGCTTAGTTTTAGACTTAAAATCTTTCGACGGAGAACTTGGTTGGTTTTCACATTAAAGTTTTTAGTGGTATTTAAAATTACATTTGTCCAAACACGACTCAATTGTACCTATTGCATAGTGGTCGTAAACGGGCTATTTTACATGGACTTAAGAATGGTAACATTTGCATACAGCCTATGTAATTTCGTAAATAGTTTATTTTGATATTCAAATGAGGTAAATAAACATGGTTGACTTTGACATGGTTGAATTATGAAATTTGCATACTCAAAGGGTACTAATAGTAAAAAATCAATTAAGATACTTTAGTACTACTTATTTAGTATAGACACTTAATTACACATTTTTTTTCAAAAACCACAATGCTTAGTTACTTGCCAGTTTTACGGTTTTTGATTTTATACATGCACTTAATACAAAACAAAATATGTACATACCAACCTAGTTAAGAGGTAAAATTATTGCAAAAATATACCAATAAATTATATCTCCCACGCCTGCCTTCAATTTCAAGTTATTAGCACAACAGAGTCGTTTTTTACTTAACTTTGAACCCAAGCCAAAGTCACCGAAGCGTGGTAAAAATGAGGTTGTTAAAGAAAAAAAATGTAGATCACTTTTTTCCGCATTAAAGCAAAGACTGGCTTTCCGACATTTTTTCAAGAAGCCGTTGTTTTTTGTTCATAAATTTATTCAATTAAGTTCAATAATGAATAATCTACTTATTAATTTTATTAATACTAGATATTAATATCCTGGGACATCATAACGCTTAATAATAATTCTCTTTTAGCTATGTATGCCTGTTAGTAAGTACCTACTAGTTTTATTAACTTTATGTCTATTGCTATATGTATTTTGATTATGTAAGGTACACCAATAAAATAAAATATTGTATTATTATAAATTGTTTCAAAGAAATTGATGGCATAGCAATGGCAATAGATATCGCGTTACGTAATGCAGCCATAATAAATGTTTGTCACCCCTGGATGCAGGCCGGGATTGCAGACAAGGGGTGGCGCATTGTGTTGCAAATACTCGCAGTCCCCAAAGATGGTGCTACTGTATTTTGCACAGAAGTAACTAGTTCATCTTTTGATAGATAGGTGGAGCTCTGATAGAATATTACGTAATGTAGAGCCGTTGCGTTTGTATTTTTTGACTTTGTTGGCTAATGTTATATTAAAAACCGTGTAGATTAGTATGCATATTACACAGATAGTGAATAGTTTTTCGTAGCAAATTAAACCATACGGTTTATTATTAGCATTACACGCTATTTATAATTTAGCTTCAATATCAGGTACATTATTTAAATAAAGAATCAAAATTTACATTGCGCAGAAACATAATTTTGGGAATTGGGATTATTGTTAAGTTAACTATTTTATATATAAATGTTGTTTATAAATTTTGGTACACGATTAAAATGTTAGTGGTAAATCATGGTGCTATAAATAGTCTGCTACGAAAGGTCTACGAAGTAGTAATTTTTAATAAAACTGGAATAAATCGTAAAAAATAAATATTTTCATTTAAATTTTAGCATGTTTAAAAGTTAGCATGTAGACAGACGGTCCATCTGACGGTAAGTGGTCAGTCACCACCACTTATAGTATTTGCAATACCAATTTAGGTATATCATTTACATAGGCTTTAGGCAACTGTTATCAAAACAACCCTTATTTTTAATGAGTTAAAACTTTAAATACTATATTGCTACAAAATTCTAAGTGCTGTAACAATTTCTCCATACCCCAAAATTTTATTGCTAAAAAACAGTCCTGAAGGCCATTCTTAACATCACTTCGATTTATACACCTTAACCAGGTACCGTAATACCATCAGTTATTTCAAATGACCGCCTTACTAACAATGCGCAAGATTCCGTTGTAACACTATTTATTACCTCTTTTCTACGTGTTTTAACTGTAACTCATATAAAAAGGGTTGTGGACTTTACAATAGATTTATTGTTGGTACTGTCTTACTCATTATTGATGTTCTAGTGGTTAATTGCTAGCTAAAACAAACATTTGTAGCGCGAACTGAAAGTTTTGATGCTTGCAGTGTGCAATTTATTCGTGATCAAATAATGTTGAACTTAAAATAATAGTTTTTTGAATGTAAAAAACCAAAACAGCGTATTTAATGGTTTTATTCAAACAATGATCTGTAACGTAAGTAAGTATTACTTACCTTTTCTTTATACAAAAATCTATATATTTTTCTGTTTGTCTCTTTGTTTGTATCGTATGCGTGGTGATTTGATGTGCGCATGGCCTTGGTGGTTTCCGATATAGAAAAAACCTACGTATTAGAAAACGAAGTAAAATAATAGGTACCTACAGTTAGTTCTAAATAATACTCAACGAAGCGGATAAAAGTTTTTGGGTCAGACCGTCTGTTCTAATTTTTGTATTAGGATTAAATTTTCACAAAAACGTAAGTAAGGCACTTAGGAACAAACAGGCAATATCTTTTAATAAAAGTAAAGGACTTTCGGAAAATGCTGAAAAGGTTTTATCAGGTTTGTCAGACTATTTGCCCAAGACTTATCAACACGAATTTTATTGGTTAAAGACGTGAGTCTATATCAGCTACACAGTTGGACAGGCGGTAGTGAGTAGGCAGGTTGGGTCCAAAATGCCAGACATAGCTGCCTCATAGTCAAAAAAATTAATTTAAAAAAGTGGGTAACATCTTGATGAAACTGGTCGCATGCAAAAGTTATGGGTACCTTTCGTTTGGCACAAAGCCTATAGAAAAAACATTATATAATTATATTAACTAGAGTAGCCCGGCCACGTTATTCTGTGATTATTCTGTAAAAAAAAAAAAAAAAAATTGATAAAACTGAAACTCGTCAATAGCTACTAAACAAAAAAAAACTATTCATAAACAGAAAAGAAAATGGTATCATAGGTAACATTTTATCTTTGCCTATTAATATATAGATAACTATAATGAAACTACAGGGTGATTGGTTGTTGGCGAGCGGATAAACGGATGAAAGCACGCATCCGGAAAAAACACACACAACATTTTTCCTACACAAGCATTATTTAGTACAGAAACTATGTATGTTTCATTTAAAAATATTTACTTGTTAAAACTTATATAACTTTTATTCCACTATGTCTTACCTAAGCTTATAAATAATGTGGATTACTCATGATTATGTTGTGTAAGTGAATACCTACATATTATTTTAAAATATATGGTGTCAGACATAAAATATTAATTATAGAACATATTCACTTTCATGTTCGCAACAAACCAATTTATAATTTAGTTTATGAATATCCTTTCAGACGTTTAATACTGCAACAACTATAAACATAGTCATGCCAATGTTGTAAAGTCTTTCAGTGTTTATTTTAAATTATCAGCTTTTCGTGATTATAATACTGTTGGTATATCATAAATGTCGGCTTAGTATACTTGACTAGATTACTTATGGTATATACGACGCCACTTTCAGTTATTGTCAGGGTTGCTTCATTAACTAGATGGGTGTCCATACTTTTATAAGGACTTAGGTTTACCTACTCGCAATATTTTTTTTTATAAAGAAATGGTAGGTGAATAAAAATTAGTTAAAATAATTGAAGAAGTAACTTCTATTATGAATTTCGGATATAAAAGGTATTTTACTTTTTCAAATATTAACTTACAACTGTGAATACGGATGGATATGTATGTAGGCTTAGTTTATGAAATCTCATTAATAATTAATTTTAAAATTAAATAAAGGTATTCGTCCTCAGCTAGCTAGAGTATTGGGTTGAAAAAATAATGAGAAATCTTCTGTATATTATTTAAATGTATACCTATGTTCATTGAATAATTGATTGGTAACCCTATTTATAAAATAAATATTCTTCGCTTTAATTTTGAGCTCGACTATCTAACTTATGAATGAGTCAGAATTTTCAATTAACAAATGGATACTATATTAGTTCATATTTTACCGACTTTTATACATTTTTCACGTAGTATCAATTAGTTTTAGTTTGTCCTAAAATCCAATAAAAAAATATAAATAAATAAAATGTATATTTCTTATATAACTGCCGTCAATAAGTCAGATAATTATGTATATGTAATGTATTCATTTACTTTAAAACTATGTATAAAATTATGTTTATGAAAAAGATGTTTAAGTATCAATATCGTATGGCTTCAAGCTTAACTACACTGTACACAAAGAAACAAATACAATGGAAGAAAATTGCACAACGAAAAACCATAAAACCCATCAAGCTATTACTCAACCCTTTGAGGTGTAATAAATATTTCTGTCAATACCCTGCAAATTTTATACCAGCACAATCAAAATTCACCTTTAACTCTATCGATATAAAATTGAAATTTGTATACTTAAGTTTGTGCTAAAGGTTCTAGTATTGTAAAAAGGTAACTGTGTAAGTAATTACCTAACAAAGAAATAAAGTAAAAGCAATAATTACAGGTATTAGGGAGTAAAAAGTTGGAATTTCTCTCAGTTTAGCATTGGTTGTATAACAGAGATGTTTTGCTTCATTCGATCTAATTGAATAGTGATTATGTGATAATGTTTGTGATAAGTGAAATAGAACAACTATATTTCAGTAGGAATGGATTATACTAATAAAGCAGCAGAAGATAGAACACTTTTAATCTTTACCCTAATTGTGGCTCGTTATCAATAGGGTATAGAATACATAGCAAAGGATGTATATCAAAATATACAGGTTTGTGAACACCAATTTAATTTAAATAGGCTTAACGAATCGAGATATTCGTATTTTTTTTTATGAAACCTCAAAAAAGAGAGGAGTTTGTAACAAGATTTTTATAGTTTCATTAAAAAGAGTGATATGCACCCTATCAATAGGTACTAGAAATAAAAAACATGTGATTTCTCCTTATACCTACACTCAAAGTGCAAGGTTATTTTTTATGTCAGAAGTCTTGCAAGCAGGCAGGTCTACCTGATGGGAAGTAGATACCATCGTCTATTGACATTGGCAATACCAGGGGATTACAAATGTGTAGCCAACCTTTATAAAACCTAGAATGTTACTTTTTACCCGACTACGGCGAATCAAAATGCAGGGTTTTGTTTTGACCGGTACCTATATATGTATGTAGAGTAAATATTCACATTTATTGATATAATTCAAATGTAACATCAACAATCATAAATAATTACAACATATTAATAGTTTATAGGTCCTATATAGGTATTACAATACAACTGTTCGCCAGTCATTCGGAACCAAATCTTTGACATAACATCAGGTAAATATATAGGTAGTTACCCATAAATAAAGCATAGCGTGAAGTAGGGTTGCCCAAAATATATAAAACACGCTACGAAATATTCTTAAAAACATAAATGCTATTATTTTGGAACTTACGCTTTTCCTTTTTGTGACCGGAAATTATTTGGGCGGAAGTAATAAGTATTGTAATCTGCTATGTATTTATTATCGATCGATTATTTATAAAAAGTCATAGCTTACAACCTTGCTGCAGGTATTAACAGTTTGAATACAATGGAGAAAATATTTTATTACACATTATTTTATCTGAAATATTGTTTTTATATCCGAACTAATGAATATTGTTTGCATACAGCCACGTTTAATAATTTGTTGGATGTTCTCAATTTTACTTTGTAGGATACCATCTGTTTAAAACGTACACGCTATTATAGACTTTATGGTGAAGTAGTATTGCTTAAAGTTGTATAATAAATAAATAAACGTAAATTTACCTTTATCAAGGTTGATCATTATGTAGGTACCTACACATATACATATTAATGGGATGATTAAATAATATCTATGAATAAAACTATGGATTTTAAATTCCAAACATAATATTAATATTAGGTACTTAAATTTGATTTGCTATTCTCGATTTAAATTAATAAAAATGTAAAAATAACCCTAAAATAACATACCATGAGGAACGTGTCATTTTAAAAACTCTGATATTTTTATTTAAAGTAGGTTTAATGGTACACTCTATTAGAATCATGTTTCGTATATTGATATTATTTATAAAAGACAACAATTTTCTTGTATGAACTGTTTGCCATTTAATTAAAAATTATAATGTATAAAATGTTTACTTTAAACTTTTTAATTAAATTTTTAGATTGAATCAGTTCAAAAGTTCAACAGATCTTGACCGAATTAAAGCACTTTTGTCACCTCGAGTAATATCAATTTTGTACGGCGCTTAGATACTAATAAAAGCATTTGAGGTTATATCGCCGTAAACTGTCCCATAAAACCGTTTTATAACCCATACGTACACACATTAAACAGATATGTATAACAATAAATCATCATTAATATGCGTTATAAACAAACGACTCTAAAGGTTTTGGCTGAGTAAATAATTTTATGACATTTTACGACCTTGAAATTGTCTCGCGCGAATTTTATTGAAGCAATGAATCAAATTTACATGGGAAATGATTTAAGTTTCCTTCTCTCAGTTTTAAATCACTTAACATTACATTGTTGTTATCAAATTGTTCTAATAAATTGTCTGGGTGTGAATGAGTGATTTAAAGTGTGAGATACTGTGTGGCGCCTCTCTATTACTGAACTGATAAAAATAGCTTGTGACTCCAATTGCTAGGTTATGATGTGATAAAAGGCCGTTATGATTCAATAACGTGTGTTTATTGTTCATTCTAATAATGTTATATTATTAGTATCTGTTATTGTTAATACGAATGAATGCTTTTTGAATTGCATGAATACTAATTCAGTCATTGTACATTGTACATTATATACAAGTTGGTACCGTGGGAATTTAAAAACACTTATTTAAAATGAATTTTAAATTAATCTATTCCAAAGAAATGGAGTCGCCAAAGTCTTATAAATTTTCATTAGTGAAACGTTATTCCAAACAAAGTCTACAGGTAGATATTCTTTTTTTGACATTTATTCAGTAAATGATTAATGTTACAAAATCATATAGGTACCGGTTTAAGATCACGTATATTCTCGTGCTCTCTTCCTGCAAGCTGTTTCAGCTTTCTTTATTATGTACCTAAGTATAACAAAGTTAATACGTCTGTTAAAAAAGTAGGTATATAAAAGCTAAATTCTCGTTACTAGTTTTCCCATTCTACCGTCGAGGGTAGGTGATGGTGGAAACCAATTTAAACTTGGCGACCGACTGGTTAAAAAGCAAAAGTTCCTTTTGAACTTTACCCGTCGTGCCGGCGGCGGCGGCGAGCCCTTTATTTTTACTTATTTTACAACTCCGGCCCTTTACGACCGGCCGCCATGATGCGAAAGGCTTTGTACAGTCCGCTAGAAAATTTATATGGTTATCTTGAAAATTTTATATAAGTTAACTCATTACAAAATTTAATCATTCTTTTCATATCTTATTTATAAAGTAGATGAGTAAAACATATATATTTACAAATATGCTGTATATAGGTTTATAAGGTTGTACGTACTAAACAAATCTAGTAAAAAGATTCAGGTAAAGCGGCTAAATGCGGGTAGGTAAATACTTTACTGTCCATAAATCAAATATTTTTTTATTTTACATTCATAAATATAAATTTTATGATTATTATGAGTCATAATCATACTGGTGAAATAACAAATTCCTAGAAGCTTATTGTCCATTGATATTTCTTATAGATGTTTCACGTGTTTTAAAATTCTTTAAATACACGTTATTTATGATAATAATTCTAATCTGCATTCTAATAGATAATGTTGTTTTAACATTGTTTATAATGGTATAAAACCACATAGCAAAACGTTTAAATTTAGATCAATAAATTAACAAATAATCCAGGAAGCAAAAATAAATTAAAAAAAACTTGATTAAATTCTTTTTGCAATTTCAAAATAGGTTAGGTACTTATTATAGATTTAAATTACCCACTCTACATTAATGATGTATTGTGATAATTATTTGAATATCGTTTTCATTACAAACCCACATTCCAATTTGTTGCATCATGTTTGATAATAGATCCTGAATATGTATGAAAAGTAGAACTGTCATATAATTATGTGCGTAAATAAAAGTATTAGGTATGTTGCTATCAGAACTTTAACTGATCTGAAATAGTTTTGAATAGTTAACTTAGTTAATTATTTATTTTTTTAATAAATTTATTAAAACATCTAAAAAATACATTAATAAAATAATACTATAAATTTAAATAATCAAACAACAAAAAAATATCGATTACATAGTAATTATCTATATAAGTATAGATAGGTATATATATAAAATAATAGTAGTATATTATTATGTAGTAGTACCTATATCAGTTATCTGGCTTCCATAGCACAAGCTCTGCTTAGTTTAGGGTCAGACGGCCGTGTGTGAGGAATAATGTCCCAGAATATTTCAATTATTTAGAATAACTTATTTCGATTCTTAAGTAACTTTTGCGGCTAGCTGTACTTACATCTCGGACATTTGCAAGCCTCAGATGGTCGGTTACGTATACTACATAACTGTAGTTTGTTCTAACTTCAGTATATATGTTTAATTACATAGCTGGATTGCGTATATTGCTTAGGTAACTTGTGTTATCTATTACTTTGTTATAGTTTTTCATGAAAATCTTATCTATGGTATTGGAATAATGTGAACTATTATGCCTTTTGCAATAACCGATGGCTAAGAATTGCTATATAGTGGTAACTATGTAGTACTACCAATCTTAGGTATCGTTTGCGCGGTGGTAGGGTATTTATAGTACCTACCCACCAGTTCCGGCAGTTACCTACACTTGAATGCAAGTTTTCATTTTAGAATTTATGTGCTTACCACCTTTGTTGATAACAATTACTTACCATTATGAGATTGTGTTTTAAAATAATAAAAATATATGTACCTACTACCTATTGGGTAGCTTCAATAATACATTCTGTAACTACTTAGATTGCATTTCCAATTTTGTTTAATGCTAACAGGCTAATAAGCAGGCAGATGTTACAAACTGGCCACTGCCGTTTACGGTTATTTGCAATGCTATAGGGTGAAAAAAAAAAAAAAAAGGTAACAAACACAAATGGGACAAATCAACTGATGTGTCAAAGGTCGAGAGTTTGTATCCTAAAATAAGATTATAGGTTGTGAAAGCATCGCGAGAAAACCATAGCTCAGTGATAAGGTACTTTGTACTACCCACCTGGCTGGCTGGTTACCCTCAAGTTGGTTATCTGGTACAAAGCAGCATTGTTCCGACAGAGAGATTCCAGTTCCCTTCCAGGCTTTATGTGTACCACTTTCGGTCGTATCGTCACTTATCCTGAAATTGTGGTCCACACGCTATAAAAAAAAACCGGCCAAATGCGAGTCAGACTCGCGCACCGAGGGTTCCAAACAAACTTGTAGGTATGTAAATACATGTTTCGTACATCACGGTAATTGTAACGAAAGGATTAACTGGATTGGGAGACTAACTTAACATTGCCGTTGGAAAACTATTGTCCCCATACATCAACATAGGTCGCGGTCAGTTTACCAACTGCAAATAAGCTTTATATTTTATGATCTAAAACTACAAATTTATGGTTTTTGGATTTTGAGCGCAGTGGTGGTACCGACGTTAGAATAGTCCCCACCCTTTCCTCCCGTGGTTGCCGTAAGAGCCGGCTTAGGGAAAAAATGGACAGAAAATGGGCAGCAGAATCTTCACTGTCTATGTCACCACCAAACTGCGCTCGCCTGCCAAGCGTGGCGAGTATTGGTAAATACCCCGTAATGATATATGCCAATAGACCAGGCCCCCAGTCCCCGGCAGCTCCGCTATTCCTGGCTCGGGTAGCGGCCATGGTTACAGGCCCGGGAGACAGCCAGCTACCCCACCCTACGACGACTGGCCCTGGTAGCACACAACATACGCACTTTGAGGACAGACGAGAAGATCATTGAGCTGGAAGAGTAACTGAGTAGGTTACACTGGGACCTTTTTACGACTAACCGAGGTCCGTAGAGAGAGTGAGGACACGGTTACCGGACTCCAGTCCGGTAACTTACTCTACCACCGGGACGGCAACCAACAGTCCCAAGGTATCGAAAAGATATTCGCTGAAGGTCATTCAGGTTTACGCACCGATCTCGACGCACTCAGATGATGAAGTGGGGGCTATGTATGAGGACATCAGTAGGGCTATACATACCGCCAAAATCCACTTCACTGTTGTTATGGGAGACTTCAACGCCGTGGACGCCGTTCTTCCAGCAGTGGACGTCTTGCGTCTGGGATAATGATGATGATATGCTATAAGACATTGTTTCTTGCCAAATTTTATGATTCTAGGTCAACAGAAAGTACCCTATAGGTTTTGATTCCCTTTGGGAGTGTCCAAAAATGTGACATAAACTGCCGTATCTTCTGATTGCGTTGACTTAGAAGTTTGATTTTTTCACAGTTCTAAGGGATTGTAGACTTGAGTATTTGATATTAATTTCAACTGGATAACTCCACGCGTTCCTGAGAAAATGGTCTTGATAGACACATAGACAGACGGACAACGAAATGATAGAGTAAGAAGGAACGGAACTCTAAAAACAATCTAAAACAAGAATTGTTGATGAAACAAATCCCTTAGAAAGTATAGGAACTCACAGTACCATTATAAATATTCAAAAGAGCGACAAACTCATTGAAATGCTATGCGAATAAGGAAAATTAGAAAAGTTTAAAGACAGAAAATGGAAGTACGTGCCCTCTCTAAGCGATCTTTAGCGTTAATCAGCAACTTAAAACGCGAATCTCGCAACGAAACAACAATTAAAGCCGGTTTCGACCCCAAATTAATGATAGCACAAACTTTCTCGAAGTCATTTGGCTGGAATGGAAATTGGGTTCCATAGCGTTTAGGTACGTATTTATAGCATATGTATTTAATTTTGTTTAATATAAGTTTCCGGTGAAGTAAATATACCATGTTAGGGGGTAATAGAAAAGATACATATTTATAATTGATACCTACATTCACGAGTAAGGTATAATATACCTACTATACCTACTCCACATAATGACATTTATGAAGAACTTTTAAAAAATCTAGTCAATGCTAAGAAGATTGTATGATGTGTATGAATGTACCTATAACGTAATACTTAACATGTAAAAGATTCATAATAAACTGACTTAAATCTTTCATTAGTAGATAATATACGTTTTTATTCTGTATTATGCTGTTATTTTCTTTTTTCTGTTTTTTCTATTGTTTTAAATAGATTGTATCAAAACAAGTCAAGAGCTTTAAAGTTCGTAACGAAATCATTCAATGAAAAAGATTATGCATTTTTAATAGAATTTACAATTCTTATTTTCCAATCATCCAATATATCATAGGCACGTATATAAACAAACTTGTACTTTGTACAAAGACATTGAGGCTGCGAAGGAACAACTCGCAGACACGATAAGCTTTCGGCAAACTTTCAATTACACAGAACGTAATTAAGTGTCGGCAATAGACGACGCCGAAGTTCTGTACTATTAAATTGCTTAAGTTTTATTGCTTATAGCTACGCCTTAATTTTTGTAGCTTGGATTCCCGCATTTAGGGATACGACGGGATTTGAAGACATTCTGGAATGGCATTTAAATTTGGAGTGGAATGCTGCTAATAAAGAGTAAAAAGTATTGTTTCGGGTGTAAAGTTTTTGGCAAAGGACTTTATTTTTTCGGGCTATGACCTAATTTTGCAACAGTTGCTATAATAATTTGGTCAAGTGAGATTAAGTATCATTTCATTTCGTTAAATGTACTGAATATTGTTAATGACGAAGATAAGTACTAAATAAAAATCGTCGATGACAATTTGGAATGCCATATGAAGGAAACCAGAAAGCGATAAATATACGATTAAGCAATTTTTCATATACTTTATTACTTGATTACATTTTTAATCCATGTTATGTACGGTAACAATAATACAAAAAACTTTATAGCTCTAGTTGACTTTAATGAATTTCATTCCCTGCTCAACTAGCTAGATATTCTTCTTTTAATTGCTAAGTAATGAAAATGCAAGTTTTAATCTTGATTATTAATATGTGTAAATTAAAATAAGTTCAGATATGATAGATATACATAGGTATCCAACAACATTGGGACCTTTTTGCGGCTGCATCGTGACTATATCGCGATAGTAGTGATGCTGAATAGTGGCTACGTGAGGGATGGCACGGCCAGCGACGCCATCACTACTGTACTGTATTGCTGTAGCTAGGTACTATATCGCTACAAAACGTTGCCTCGTGCGATTACCGTTCGCGTAGTCATTGTTTTCATAAATTTTGATGGAGCATGGTTGAATTTTAGTATGAACGGGATTTAGGTTTTTTTTCGAGATTTCAGAGATTTTACCATAGTAAAATTAATGGGAGAGTCCTATGTTTAGCAGTCCTCGGCTGAATATAATGATGATGAAAAGTGGTTCAGCTTCACAAACTCTACCTAGGTTTAAAAAAAAGCCTTTTTAGAATATCCATCGTATATAAAAAGAAATTCAGCCCAATCCTCACAAAAGGTAGCTTCTAACTCCTTATCATGAAAAAACTATGTTTTCCCAAACTAATTTTTGAAAACGTTTTCACTCACATATTTGTTTAATAATAAAAACTTCGAAATACGCGTTACAAATAAATCTCACTTGAAAAATATTATTGCCCAATATTGAATTTAAGAATACGTCGTAGGTAACACGTATTTTATTCATTAACTGTGTTGAAGAGCATTAACACCAAGTTTGAAGTATATTTGACCAGAAAAATATTATTGCTCATACTAGGTCGTTATACAGAATAATTAAAAAATGGGGCACGAAACTTTTTTCTTGTGTAGCACTTATATATTTATTTCAACTTGCAAAAAAAAACAGTTTTGACACACCTTACAAGTTAGTTATTTAGTTTCCCATTTCGATTATGTACAATCGTCAATTTACCACATAAATGTTCCACATAATACTCGTATTAACACCAAGTAGTTATTTATGATTACGTACAAATATTATTTTTTTGTAAACTGCCTTTGGGTGAACAATTGAGAGTTATCTTTCTATCTATCTAACATGCCTAGGCATATGTAGACACTGTGAACCATTGTGTAACTTAATTATCAAAACAGTTTTAATCATAGTATATAGTTATATTATTATAGTTTTAAAGTAACAGCCGCCTACAGAAGTGAGCCACCCCTAATTTAAGTTCTCCACTAAGTTCGGAATGGTAAAGCGGGGGATTGTGCCCGGTGCGGCGTCATATTGTTCTGACAGCTTTTAAAATATGCTCACGATATGTTCCTGCCTTTGTTATTAAACCAGTAGTAAATAGATATAAAGTTTTTTTATTGTTTGTCTGAAAATTATATAAAATTATTTACATAATTTGTATTATTGGTTTATATGTTTATTTGTAGCTTTAAATTTTTATTGATTACAAGTCTAGATATTTATTAATGTATTATTTCAACTTAACTTGAATTAATAAAACTATGTCACTGAATGTTCCGTCTTTGAACGAATTGCCTTTGAATAAGACAAATATTTTTAAGCATTCTGATACCTAATAGTGAACAAAACTTGAAAAAATCTTACCCTGCTTCAGTTAACTTTATCTATCGCGGCCTTTCTCGAAAATATCTTCTTCACTTGACCTGTTCTTTTATCTTATCAGAAGTGAGATTATTGGCTCATATATCCAACTTCACGTTGTCAGGACAGCACTTTTGGGTTGCGTGATACACATATATGCCTTTAGTCCTTGAAAAATGTTCAGAAGCTTGTAGGTATTTCACGTCGATGCTTTTAAACTTGAATCGCTTAAAAAACATATTGCTTTCCTAACACGTTTCTTCACAGAGACTCCTTAAAGACTGTCGACAATTTATATTTCTAATAAAAAAGTACTTTATTGTCTCAAGATTTGTATGGCGCTTGTTAAATTTACGAGGCAATAAGGAAGTGTCAATTCGTCGCATATTTTGACGAAAGGGCTGAATGGTTTATTGTATGTTTTTTTTAAGTTTTGTGTCGTCAATGTTAATGTCCATGTGTCATTGTTGTATAGCCTATTGTTTCTGTTTCAAACTTTTATTGTTTGTTTTTATATTTTTTTCAAGTGCTTTTTGTGACGCGTGGCTACGTGCCGAATACATTTTCTAAAGAAATGTTTTAGGTATGCGTCTATTCTTGGAGTTTGGTTTTTTTATAGATTTAAACCAAGTTGTATCAAATAATTGTGTTACATTCCAAAGTCGATGAAACGTTTACACGTTAAAATTTTACTAAAACATTTTTTTTAGATTCAAAACTTGACTTCTTAAAGTATTTTACCGCTACAATTCTATAAGTGTATGAATATTTTTACGTAGGTACTTAAACTATGTAACATGTAGGGTCATTAACCTAATTTGTAAAAAGCTCCCATCCCATATTACGTCAGTACCTTACCTACATACCAGTTTATTTTCTTTACCTATAATTTTTTCGAGAAACTATTCACTGGATTACATTTTCACCGACATACCAGTAGGTATTTTCCTGCTCCACCGTTCATATTTTTAACCATATAAACATACAAACAATACACCAGTCAAATGACTATGATAGAAATAATTTGCTCTACCAAACGTAATTTTCTGGGAAATGATAGGCTCGGTGTGAAAATGTATCCCATAGGTGTAATTATGCAAACATAATAAAATTTACTTTTAGCAAAAAGTTAAACCGACTCAAAAAAAAAATACCAATCGAATTGAGAACCTCTTCCTTTTTGAAGTCGGTTAAAAAAAAGATGAAACGCTTTCGGCCAAATAAAATTCGGCGTAGGATATTTCAGCAAAATAACATGATACCCCTTTTCTCATTTATCTACTAACATTATAAGTATAAATAACTGAACGTGGACCGGTTCAAGATTATGTGCCGTCATTGACACGGTACTGAAGCTCGTTTTATACACATCAACTGAGATAATATCGTTCTTCCCTACGTCTGATGAGTCTATATCTAGCTCTAGCCTGGAAATGGACTATCTGTGAAGGGTATTAATACGCATTTATCAACATGTACTAGATACCAATAGTTAGATAGTTTTTCTCTCTAAAATAGAAGGAAAAATAATAATATTATAGGAATGGGATGATATTGATATGGTTTCTATTAAAAAATATTTGTTGAGGGGATATTTTTTTTTAACTTTTTTTATAGCCAGTGCCTTTTTACGAAAAAAAACTTTACAGAATTTACCAGAACACGTCCTTTAACATGTTGTAAAAGGTACTCCTTGGCGTCGCCTTTTCCAATAACGTTTAGTTCCACTGTGAATTGGAAGACAAGGTTAAGGCATCCAAAAAGCTTGGTGTGCTCAAAAGAGCAATGCACATCGGGGTAAAACTGACTAACTTTATAATACGCAAGTCAGACCTCGAATACAGTAGGTACTCCTGCCATCTGTTTTTTTTATTTGGTTCAGAGGCATGCCATTAGCATGTCGACGATCCTTAGCTCATAAGCGGTATAGAGCTTCTAAGTGTATCTAGAGACTTTACTTCCTTATGTGTGTTCTGAGGAATTGTTTGACTTGATGCCCACGGCTACCTTCTATCATCGTATCTCTTCCCATCGATGAGGAGCTCATCCTCACACATCGGAACCAAACTGGTCTCACACGGTGCGGTTTCAAAGTAGCTTCCTATCCGTCAATAAGCTACAGTAACCATCAGACGGGCTATATGCAACCTTAGTGGTATAAAATAATCCATATACCAAATATTGGATTTATTTTAATTTCCTACGCTTAATCCTATAAATTTCCATAGATCGTTGCAAAATCTTGTATTCTTATCTCGTTTGTAAAGTATAGAAGTTTATTATCACGATATCGAAGGCTTAAACCCACGACGCTCTCCAACTACATCGATATACCTATTGAGAGTAACTAAAAGTACAGATATAAAGGTAGGGTATGGTACTTATTGGTGATTAAATCTGAAAAGAAATTTGTTTTGTAAGGAACGTTTTTCAGCGATCCTATAGGTAGTAGATACAATTTGTTCACATCGATGTTACTTTATAGCTCCTTACATTTATTTTGTAGGACCTAATATACAATAAGTATATTACTTACCTTATATACTAACGGGTACATAGGTACTCGGCTACCGCAGTACAATGCCGTTGAGCCCACGTTCATTTGCAAGGGACAACGCAATTGCATCCGCATTGTAATACTGCACTCTTGTAGGTATATATATAGGTACATATTTAAATATTACATACATGCAGTGTACGCCGGCCGTATATCTGTCCATTACGACTGATTGTCGACGCTGACTGCATTGATTAAAGAAGGTCGCTGGTTGGTCTTACACTGTTGTATTTATAAATCGGGGTGCAGTACTTTTGTGGTTATATCAGTTTTCATTTTGAAATATTAATTTAATATTAATTTTTTGCCCAGTAGGGCAGTAAAACCTATTTGCAAATATTTTTGGAGACATAAGCTTCATGGTTAGCTATATAAATAATGATAGGATATTTTTTTAATATTAGACAAGCTTAGTATTGACCACAATCGCACTGTGATGGGAATAGTGTAGCTTGTAGTGGAAGAAGGTGGTAAGACACAAAGTTTAGAAGACTTTGAAGTGCATTGTGTATGCCATGGTAGTAAGGAAGGCGTAGACTGTCTACGTAATTATGCATTGAAGCAATACTATATTATTATAATAAAACCAATGTGGGGACGTCACGTTCACAGTAGGTAATCCTACTAAATAGGCAGTCATTAAAATATTATAAGTTCCTACCTAAGTTATAATAGGTCCTTCAACAATAGTATTGCTTTCGAATTGGCAGGGTTATGCATATCCAACTTAGTTATTCTTCTGAAATACAGAGTGTAACATTTTAATAATATGATTTGAAGTTTTTTAAAGTAATTTGTAATGGATGGACCTGCATGTATTTTTTCTAATTCTTATGTCAAAATAGTTTCAACTACCTACCTAGGTTTATATCCATTATATAGATGTGTGTATGTAGAGAAATGGGCACTGAGTAAAAATCAATAGACCCATAAAAATCAGCCAATGTGAATTAATTTCCATCAATGCAATAACTTGTAATTTCTTTATAAGTTGGCACACACGTACATTATATCTATGGTATGGTCGTTTCTTATGCATTCTGGACACGATGTAGAATGCACTTTACTGCAGCAAATTGGTATTACCAGTGCATTCTATGTAGTGGCGCCTTTGAGAATCATCTATTTTAACGTAATCACAACGACGCGACTTATTTTATTTATAAACTTTATCTACTGCATCGAGTTCCCACACAACATCTGCATAGTCTACCCTTTTAATATTTATTATTTGGAATAGGACACTGAAATATATTTATGGATTGATCTGCTCTTTTTTAATACCCTCTCTGTATCACATAATTTTAGGTTAGAAGAATAAGGGAGTATTGGCCACTGCGAGTTTTATAAAAACTAAATAATATCCACTATACATATCTATATTATGTATAAAGGTAATTGTAACATTTTGTTACAACAATAATCTATTGGAATAAAAAAACACATTAAAATACTAAATTAGGTGATATTTTCCTCAAAATAATAATGAAATAAATAAATATTCTGGGACATTATTCCTCACACACGTCCATCTGATCCCAAACTAAGCAGAGCTTGTACTATGGAAGCCAGATAACTGATATACTACATATACTACTTTTCTTTTGTAAATACATACATGTATAAATAATTACACCCAGACATAGGACAAACAGACATGTTCATGCACACTAATGTTTGTCCTGAGTGGGAATCGAACCCACGACAATGTTTATGTTCATAACAAATTTATGTTGTAAGTATTTCTTATCATGGCATATTTTAGTTACATATAATATATCATGTTTTTCAGGTTCAGATTAACTTCAAAGGCATGTTATTCCGCCCTCTTATTTTGTTGACAGACAGTGATAAAAAGTTAAAACTAATAAAAAACAATGATGACAATTTGTGAACGTAACAAAAACTTTGTCATAGTTAGATAAGAAAAACGGTTATTCAGCATCATAACCAACTACTTTTCAGATTAACATACTTATGACAAAGAATATAGACAATTTACTGCCAAAATCTTTGGTTCCAAAGTTGTCTAGACAAAACGGACAGTGGAATTTTATAAAGTGGTTAGGGTACCTATACAAGTCGTAAGAGTTTGTCAGGCATTTTTGGGTGCTTTGATGCTACTGGTAAAATTAAAGTTTTGTTAAAAAAAACTTCTAGGCACAATATTTTATTTAAAAAAAATACGAACAAAGGTCTATTTATACACATTAAAGTCTTTACATCGAACAAGTTTCCCAAACAAAACATTTATTCTTGCGTTTATTTTACTTGTATGGCATTAAAACAATTGTTGGTTGACACACAAAAGACTCCTGGTTACCGCCCGCGCACTTGTCTGCAGCTAACTTATTGACCTGTAGGTTGATTTTATAAATTGAATGTTTGTGCTTCAGTAGGTATGTATGTATACCTATGTATTCACTTTATACTTAACATACTTAGTGTCTTTCCTAGTTTTCCTTTCGACAGGCTTTATTGTTTCCTTATTTGATGAGCATTAAAAAGCACTCTGTATAGACACTTACCTATATGTAGATACCCATAATTTAATAGCAGACACCACGCCATAAAAAATGCCATAGTTAAAGGTACTGCAAACATTTTACTAGGAACAATTACTATTCAAACACTCAGCAATGCTACCAGACGAACTTACACACTTTTATACATACAAAACGTTGGCTTATCCGACGGACGGAAGCCCCTCCCGCCGATGCGAGATCCGACTCTCATTGTAATGCAAATGTGTCCGCTGTCTGCCTCCAAATTACCCCTACGGTCAAGCGGGAGTCGACCGATGACCAGACATTAGAATAGAACCCTCCCTTTTAAAACAAAATCGACCCCACATTTGTCATTTGATCCCTTACTAACAACACATACCAAATCCAACCTTTAACTTATAAGTGGAGAAATCATTATTGCTTGAACGTGTTAATGGATAGTTGAAAACATATTTCATAGCAGATATAGTGTTATGAGAGTTTGTAATGTCGTAGTGGAGTGTAGAAATGGCGTAGCAATTGTGTGGACAATAATTAAGGGTAATGCCTAGCGTTAAGGCAGATTATAACCAGCCGGGGATAATGTCTTGCGATTTTGTTAATGGATGTACTTGTACGTGGTATCTATGACGCAGTCATGAGTCGTCATAAAAAATAATTTCATTGTGGCTTGTCCGTGTACCTACTATTGAAATACCTATAAAAATAAATGTTACTTGGGCTTCTTAGAATATTTTCAGCAATTTTTTCCCATTCCATCTACTCGTACATAAGATAGGGATGCAACACAGTACAACCTTATTTTATAAAAAGTTTCAAAAACAGTTGTTACCCTGTTTTTGACACATTTCACATTCAAATTCACTGCGTGAAATTATTCCGAGTACCTACCATATGGGTGTAAGCTACGTATAATATATTTTAAGTAGATTCCCCTTTAATATCTCGAACATTTTACATAAGCCGTCGCCAATGAAGGGTGGCCCAGTAAATTTCCTACTTAATACGTACCTAGTCTGGACCCGTTTATCGCCTCCCTTACAATCTATTTTGCGGTTATCTGGAAATTTTCTTTATACGGAAACCGGTTCGCTGACGTTTCTTTTACGGTTGGAATTAGATCCGGCTTGTTTATTTTGGTCAAATACCGGTTTTTGCTACTTGCAATAAGTAACGGTTTTATGTGTGAGTTTTTATGGAGTGTTTTGAAATTGATGCAATTAAATAAAAATCTAGTTTTAGAGTACAAAAGAATAATTATAGTATATTTTTCCTTGTTTTCGACTTTTATTAACCAAAAGTCTACTAGGCAAGAGTATTATAAAATATACTTACTAACTTTATTCAGGTTACAATTACCTACCTAGTAGGGCACGATATTAAGCCCCTAAACCATAACTATAAATTGTAACGGTTAAACTGTTTATTCCTTATTTAAGTGCTACTAGGAAATTTAGGTCCTCTTTCAGATTCAGGGGATTTCTGCAACCGCCCACAAAGTTACTTACGTAGGTCATTACCACTCTATTTTCTGTGCCATTACCAAAATCGTTATCTCATCCCTTGATGTTATATAACGTTTCCTTTATAAAAACAAAGGTTGTAACATATAACTAAGTATATATGTAGTAGGATATAGGTACGTATACAAAACAAAGATAAAACAGAAACGAGGTGTTTAGTCCAGACACTCTCCCCTGGGCACAACGGGAACGCTCCCAGCTTCTTCGCAATTTCACAAAATGCGATACACACCTACAATATACTCTATCTTTTATATACATCCGCATATACCCAACCAAGTAACAATGACCTACGCAAACTGTTGAAGATTAAAGCATTAAGCATACACTCACAGATCCACTTTAAATGGTCATGTTACAACAGACGGAAATAACTAGACAGACAGAAACTAAATTAGAATATTCTGTACAGCTTTAAACTTTAGTTAATGTCTTTTAAAGCTTAAATTATAACAAGTTGCCGTAATTCAAATGCTTTTCACTCCTTGTCTTCATGTTCGTAATTTTTCGATTCGAACCAGTGTATTTATAATTAATATAAGAACATAAATAAGTATGTCGAATACTAATGGCTTATTCACTTTTTTCGAAAACCAATCTACTAATGATAAAGCTAACACTTCAATATATTAAAAGCTTTACAATATAGTAGATACGCTTACGATGCAACTAGATAATAGATTGTAATAGGCAATCGTATATCAAAGAATTGAGATAAAAAAAAACCTATTTAAAATGGCCTTGTATAGCCCATCTATTTTATAAACGAAGACCTTTAGGAAACTCATGCGGCGTATACAAACACAAGAAATTCTATGACTAGATAGAGGCCAAGTTTAATTGGTTATTCGTTCTACAGACAAACTGCGGGCGGTATTATGTAAGCACGCTATATCGATTTATTTTATCCAAAACTGCCGCAATTATGACATTAATTCAGTTCATAAGAACCATGAATGTTCATATACAACGTTAGAATCGAATAACTTTATCCCGATGCCGCGTGAACGAAAGCGTTTTCGGTCGATATACTTTTTTTTTGTTGTATCTTAGATATCGGAAACAGGTAAAGGTGTGGGAAGATGGCCGAATAAGGCGATCATGTACGTTCGAAGGGGCTCAGATAAATTGTATGGAACATAGGGATTGCCCAGTTATTCCAGGTATACATTTAGATACGTTTTACACGTCGGTATCTATAATCTAGACTCAAAGTTAACTACATCCCGAACTAGTTATGCAGATATATCGGGACAGGGACGGTCAAACCTCTGAACATTCTATATTGGACGGGTAATTATTTTAGTGGTTTAAATTGCAGTCAGCTTGAATATTATCATAGTATTTAAATATTCCTTTAAACGGGTAATACTATACGACAATCCGTAGATATTGCGTTTATTTTTATTTCACCTTTGGAGGTAATATTAAAGATAATTGAATGTGGAGTTCAGAAGATATTTGAGATGTAAATGAGTGATAACCAATACTAAAAACATTCAAATAAAGTCTTTAGTTACTGTTAGGATGATATTTACAACAACATAAATTCATATTATATTTTGGAAAGGTAGTGTTTGTTTTTACGTATCTACTGTTTTATTTCCAACTCCTCTCTCATATTAAAGGAGTCAAACTTCATTAAAAAAACTGATAATTATTTTGTAACAAAATTTGTTTGTTTTCGTAACATGCGGCAAATAGATCTCTCCTTTTTTTACCTTACGTACTCTACAAAGAGTTTCACTACGCAGGAGATATTATAATTCCCGTGTATAAACTAAACGAATATCCATTAATAATTTAAAATTCAAACGTCCCTGTGGGCTAAGACATCGCTTGAGCTAAAGCGTCTATTATGCTGCTAGGTACCGGGAAACGGGCTGAATTTGTGGCCGACACGGGGTCATTAACTGACAATCTCTTTAAATCACTTGTAGATCCCTGCAGACCCGCCTTATTACAGAGGGTGGAACGAAGGTATTAAGAAATTTTAGCTTTTGTGTTATGTAGGTATACCTTAAACCGTAATACATTAATGTACAGGTAGATTCGATGGGGACGATGGCTTTTAATGAAATTAACTATAAATTTATGGTATAGTTTCGATGCCTTGGTGAAACTGTAGAACACCCATACCTGAGCGTTAGTAAAACAACAATTAACTTAAGGTATAGAGTTTATAATATAGCCATGAATTAATGGTGGTACCTATCAAAAAAAATATGGTGCCGGGAATATAATTTAACAATATAAAGTATTTACAAGGGTAATATTTATATCTGTGTATATTTCTATACAATATGTAATGTATAGTCATTAGTAATTAGTTAGTAGTAGGTAATTGGTAAGGTAGCGTAGGTTATACGCTTAACTTTATATCTCAGCATCTTCTGGAAATCACATCAACATTAAATGAATGAATGAATAAATAAATGAATAAACTTGTATTTCAGATGTCAGTGTTCTCTCAGTCATCATCATCACAATATTTCTTTTATACAATAAACTAAAAGCCTAAAGCTTAACTAATATAAAAAGCCTATTAAAATAAGCATGGTAGTTATTTACAATATTCTTTTTATTAATAACATATACCTAAATCTACAAAAAAAAACGTCATAATAAAATATAGGTAGGCAGTTCAAACGGATGTAGGCACAGTAAATATCTATAAACTTGTATTTTCTTCACAAACCCATACAATAACAATTTCCTCATGTTTTGAATAACCCATGTATTTATATCTCATCAAATATAATCACTAATAATTTGTCTAACAACAAAGAGTATTTGCTGCGAGTTAACTGGCATGCGAACTGCACATAACTGCGTTATGATAGTTCAAACAATAAACTCTTTCTTCCCTTAGTATATTATTTTACGGCCGCGAATTTTATCTCGTTGCTTCAACGCTGAAAATAAACACAAAATATTTACATACGATTTGCATTTGTTGCAATACGATTTTCGACTCTATTCGCTGGGGGATAATGAAATTTCTAAGTTGCAGATTTATTTTGGCGATTGCACACGCATGTTGTAAAGTATTACCGTCAAACATAGGGTCCCGCAGTGTAATGTTGTGTGTGAGCTCGCAGTTTTATGAGGAAATGCTGGTTGTGTCGTTTTGTGTGCCAACCATCATATACCGCGTGTTCTCTGCTGAAACCAAATAGCCATTTACTTTTTATCCATACACCTGTAATAAAATAGGTGGGAAAGCACTCCTACTTTGATATTTGTATCTGCCAAGGTATTGTTAGGATAAGTAATTTATTTTCTTAAGACTTTGTTATATTTGAACTCTACTCTTGAATATTTACCCCGAGGGAAAAACATAAAAAAGCTAATGAAGAAAAAATATTCGTAAGCTTTCATACCTACTTTATTTGAACGAATCCCTATCCCAACAATTATTCAAAAATATTTTCTCACCCCCCAACTTTAGAAGACTCTCCTATCTACTTAATTTTCAACTCACGTGAATACTAAGTACCTAATTTTGATTTTCGAACAAAGCAAACGAGGATCACAGTTCCGTTGATCGATCCAAGCTCCCTCGGTTCCGGTCGGAGCTAAAACTCTGCGAGCGTTTTTAAAATCCCCGGTCTTCAACCGACCAATATAATGTAAGACCCTCCGTTCACTGTCCAACATAAAAATAGAACTAAATTCGAAGGCGGATAAACACCAACAGGGTTCTTGATTAAATGGATACTTATGCAGCAGGTAGCAAAAAGCTAATTGTGTATTCTTTCCTCGCTCTCAGCGTCCTTAATCTGCCCGTTTGCCCCCACCCTTTTGCCAACCCCCCAGATACCGCGCCCCAACTAAGCGGAAAGTTTTAAAACACTGTATTTATGCAGATTTTAGACACTTGTTTTTATTGCGTAAATAGGATAGGTGCTATGGTGGTTACGATCTAAGAGAACTAATTTAATTAATTTGTAAGTAAAAATCATTTGAAAATTGTACAAGGCATTTTTAAGCTATATTACTTCATATGATATATAATAGGATTGTATAATATCACTTCAGACAAACTAGTTTGATCTAGAAAAAACTGGAAGCTATTTAATTCATGTAGAAAATTATAAGCTAAGTTGGCTATAAAAGTTAAATTTTATGTCAATATTTAGTATTACATCACCAAAAGCTTCAACACGAAATAAAAAGCAAATATTGTCTCGTAGAAGCGTTTTACCGAGCAGAAACTGTTTAGAGTTCCCTCTAATGCGACAAAGTGTCGATTCAAGGGGGATTATACTCAATTCTTGCGCGCCAGATATAACTTTCACGCGATGGTACTTCCTATAGGTAGATAGGACACAGATAATCTACCTTTAGATATTTTATAACGAAGCACACCCAAAAATAATGCGGTAGGACCCAATAACGGAGGCAACGGTAGTGAGAAGGAAATTGCTTGGGAAAAAATTTGCATTTTTATTGAAATTTCCACTCTTGGTCGTGGATGAAACTATGTCTCTAAATACCTACCTTAAGCTTTGTATAAGCGTATTTGTAGAATTGTGTTGGTGCTACTCTATCCTGTACCTATATAAGTATTAGGTTACGTGTATGTGTCCGAATGCCAGTGTGCGACGGGCTTAAGAGCTAGACTACTATCGATCTAAAGGTATTGTCGATAAACCGATCCGGCTCTTTATCACAGAGCGTGTCAATTAGTGGTAATACGTAGGTGATAAATTTAATTTTTATTTTACATTTATTAACTCCACTCCACCCATATCAAATTTCGATTATGAGTTGATAAATATTTAAATGTATTTTTTATGAATTTTGAAGTAGGTACACGCCATTAACATACCTAATAGATTTGTTGTTTGTAATATCGATAAGAGTTAAGTTTAAGTACGCCGCCAGAAACGCGGATGGTAGACAATTGCTATACAAGTTTGTATATAGGTAGTTGACTTTAGGGAAGGGATCATAATAGGAAATTTTCTCTGGCGAATATGCGCACAGTATCCGATACCCTTTTCACTTGTATTGTTTTTATTTTCCAACCCTAATGAAAGAACTTGCCTCGTCTGTATTGCAATTTCAATATATTGGTTTAGCAGTGTTCATTTTGCCACGTATATTCCTTACATTTTTCTTGGATAGGTATAGTATATTTTCACCATGATACAAGAATTATAGTGTTCTCATAAGATTCTATTCATAAGAACTGAAGAGACTTATATACCTACCTACAAAAATCTATTAAATGTTGAAAATTAAAGAAACTACTTTTTATGAATACCATGTTATATCTGAAAATTTACATTGTCTTTCCCATAGAAAATAAGGCGAACTAAGATAATGCTAAGCCTTGTCAACTTAAGGCTATAGAAACCATCTGCAGCTAACACATTCTAGCCCATTATAAAAATAGGCAAAAAATTTATTGTAAAATAAATAAATATGTATTCTAGGACATTATTCCTCACACATGGCCACCTGACCCCAAACTAAGCAGAGCTTGTACTATGGAAGCCAGATAACTGATATACTACATTATACTACTTTTCCTTACTAAATATGTATTTATATATGTACATATATAGATAATTACACCCAGACTCAGGACAAACAGACATGTTCATGCACACAAATGTCTGTCCTAAGTGGAAATCGAACCCACGACATGTAGCGTGATTGATAGGGTATCTTACCAACCACTAACTAGCCCGTCAAAATAAGTATTTGCCTATTTACAATTTTGGGCATGCTAAAACAAATGTTCAGAATTACCGTAGTTTGAAGCTCAAAAGCGATACGTGATTTATATCCCTAAAACAAAACTAGGGCACGAAAAACAAACGGTTTTTTGTTCATTAGCTGTAAATGTCTCCACAAATTGACCGTAAATTTCTGCTCTATTAAAATTTATTGCCCTCAAAACGTTTATTGTTACATTACGTAACTTGGTAACCCTTCCAAGATCATAAAACAATGCAGGCATCACAAGTCCATGCGAAAAAAATACTTCCAACTTACATAACACCTGGTTTTTAAGTTCACATTCGCATAACAGGGTCGGACCGATTTTATGACACGGGGGGCAGTGTTTTACGATCTCTTATCATCTCATCTCTTATCTCAAAAAAATTCTTCTGAACAAACAAACATGTAATTTCTATAAAGTACTAATTTGAATTACAACTAACATCACGATACGATCTGTTTTTTTTCTGTAGCTTGAATACATTGTTAATTTTATTATATCTGTAATCATTTAATTACCTGTTAATTACCCGTATATTTGAATTGTTATTAATGATTAGCTAGGTATATCTATCTATCGTGTTTCATATTCACGAAATATTCATGTAAAAATATTAAAAAGGAAGAAATTTCATGTAAAATTATGCAAAAATTAGGTACTAAAATTTATTGCATACCTAGGTCAGATCGTATCGCGCACAGTCGTATTCAATGCAATCACTTGGTGTAAAGTCCTTTGACAGTCGACACGTACCTTTCTTTTTATCCGAGATAAAGCAAACATCGCTCCGAGCAGATAAAAAGGAAAAATCGACCGCAACTATATAAAGGTTTGCGGCGATAAAAATACCATGTTTATTTGCACGTCCTACATCAGTTCCTTTAACCTGGAAAACCGTCTCAAAAGCGCGAAGAACGTAGAACAAAAACACATCTCAACATGAAAGATATACGACCGATTTTCCAACGTTCAACGCGACTGAGTAATGATGTTCAAAACATTCGATAAGTTGAACTTACACTTCGCTGTATCAGTAAATTTGGATCCCTATCTCGAACAATTTTTCCCTAAAACTTGATTTCAAAAGACTGCCAGTGGAGTTTTAACGTGATCGCTCCGTCTTAGTCTTATACATTTCATTGTTTTAAAATACATGTGATGCGCGTCGCGTCAATTTATAATTTAAACTTGAAAGGATCACTTAATACGCTCCCAATATATTTTCTTTTGTTTACTGACTTCAATGAAGTTGTTTATTATTTGATCGCTCCTCACTTTCAATTTTCTAATGCAGACTTATTTTCGTTACATATACGAATTTCCGACCGAGTAAACAGTTTTAAATGTATACCTAATATTTACATTTTCAAAGTGAAATTCCCAAATGTTATGTAGGCAAAGTGCTCGTATAACATTTGAATAGACTGATATTGATTTTCAATGTTTTCGCCCTTCAAAAAAATGTGCAATGTGCTATCATAAAGTAACCCACTTTACTATTACCAATGCGCTTTAGTAGATAAAGGAACTGCACGTTTCATTCTTTCCCTTTTGGTAGTTTTCGTACACGTGAGAGGGAGATGACCCTATTTTGTGAATTCAAGGCTTTGCATGTCGCATATTTCAGAGGTGGTACGACAACAGTCACAAAGCTTGAAATTTTCTATTAATTGACGTTTTTAGTGCTTTTTGTCGATGACATTCTACCATTTAACGTGATTTCGTATCTGTATTGTCATGTAAGTACATGTTTATTTGACAGTGTTATGACACTTTTATATTCGTTAACGATGAAAATGTGCTTTGAAGAGACGTTGTGGTTTGAAATAGTTAATGTAATCCAGATGTAGGCTGGCCGCTGGGCGGGCCCGGGTGCCGGCACGAGATGGCGGCAAAGCTCTGTGTGTCTTAGAAATCTAGATAACTCAAATAAACATTTATTTTTGACGTTCCTCTCTCCAGCTAAAGTCAATGATTACCAGAATATAGTCACATTTATTTTTATTTAGCAAATAAAAGCAATTCAAACGCCTATAAAGGATCGTTGAATTGGATGCGAAATGTATGCTAATGCCGCCGTCGAGTTGGTATAATTGAGTGAACTTCCTCACATAAAAACATTCGATCATATAGATAGACGTTGAGCGTGTCAGTTAACAGAGCTCGAACCGAATTCCAATAAAGGATACTATGAAAAATTCAGTAGGTCGATATCAGAATGAAAGTGAAAAAAAAGCGAAAACAATAACGCAGATTTAATCAGTATTCAGTGCGCGATGCTTCTGTCCACAGCTGGGATATTTGGCAAGGGGACAAGTGCTACGTTCGAGTGGCGCGGGAATCCAGCGGTAGTGCTGCACCGTCAAGTCAAAGTTGTCCCTCGTTGACAGCACAACGAATTTACAACACAATTAACGGCGTACATTATGCAAGGTATAAGCGTCAGAGCTCGTCAGACACAAATAACTAAGTCGGGGGTATTTTGAGTGTGCTGATTTATCGAGCTGTGGGAAGCTTCGGTAAATTACTTCAATTGCCGCAAAATTGCCTCTCACCCAGTTCAGCGGCAATGATTGCGTTAAAATAGTCAAATTAATAAAAAAATATCGCACATATAAACATAACGTCTATATAAACAACGACTCGTTTGTTATGCACTTGAAATTTGCTCGATCAATTGTCGGGGATCTCGACTAATCATGCCAATGAAAAAACATATTTGCCGCAGCCATTCTCGTAAATAAATTAGTTATTCCGTCCAAGTGACAACTCGGTCAAATACCTGAGTTTTAAATCAAATCAAATGTATTCGTGGGTGATTTGTACGTCCAAAATGGTTTCTTTGTTGGAGCTAATAAATAATTTAGTGGACGATTCATGAATTCATGCACCGCTGAATTCCAGTAGGTTTACATGTACGGTAGCAGTTTGCGGATGCATTTTATACGATTTATGGTGCAATAATTAAGCTCATAATCAAATAAAACG
The DNA here is from genome assembly GCA_951216915.1 of Tetheella fluctuosa. NCBI lineage: Eukaryota > Metazoa > Arthropoda > Insecta > Lepidoptera > Drepanidae > Tetheella > Tetheella fluctuosa. The sequence goes on from OX578226.1 coordinate 5,155,876, forward strand.
TATGTTTAACGTAGCATATAAAGACTGATCCTTTGTCAAATATTTAAATGAGTAACTTGAGTCGTTATCTACGCTACGTGTGTATAAGAAGCGAACAGTTGCAAATGAAATAATCCAGGAGATTATCATCTCTTCGTATAATTTAATACACGCTTTTATGTGGGCAGTTTAAGAAAACAAAGAGTGTATTGCATTTAAAATTCAATGTAAAGAGGTATTCAATTACGGGCAAGAGTGAGTCTCGACATAATTTTGTCGAAAGAGCAGCGCTCGACGCGGCGCGTACCTACCCACCACCGATTTGCATTCATGATACCGTCTGTATTGTCATACTTATCTACCACTTTTTATTCAAAAGGCATTTGTTGTAATCTTATAAGATAAGGTATCAATTTATGACGCCACTGTCGGTTTTGTAAGGTCATGTTACTATTAGGGTAACTTTATCTAGGAAATACTATTTCATAGTCTTAACTTTCATGCTAAATGGGGTACTATTTATTTATTAATAATCAAGATAAATAATATGTAGATAGGTTTTCCTTTAAACTAAATTATCTTCCTTTATTGCTATGCTATGTGTTAAGTTAGGATTTTTTCGGAAATTTCAGAAAAAATAAATATTGCCTATTAGGATATTTCTTACACAATTAACATTAGGTACTTAATTCATCATCAAGTACGTAAGTGAAAATATGTAAATGAGCCTTGCCTACTTTACATAAACAAAGCTCAAACTACAATATTCCCAAATCAGGACAAATCCTACTAACCTTCAGTTTAATCAAAACAAAAATCTTATCATGTGACATCAGTCTCACTTCTACACATGCTGAAACGTTGGTATTACGTTTACTCGTTGTAACCAAGTATGCAGATGTTATACTAGATAAGAACCTAACCAAGCAACCTACATAGTCTAGAGTTCGTCGACCCCACAAGGCCGGAATCCGTCATCCACAGGTCAAGGTCACGTCGACTTATGTCCCACGTCACACGTCACAGTCGCAGTATCTGCATCTGTGATCGTCTACATTGATATCACTGGTAAGACGGCATTGCTTACGCGATTTGCGACTCTATACCATCGTGTTAAGAAGGTTTAAAAATAGGCGGTGCAACGACCTCGATTCACGGGAACACTGTTTGGTTTCAACATGTTACTTTTGTTGGTATTTTAGATGTTGATTACCAATGTTAGGTGGGGTTATGGTGGTTTGAGATTTATGCTCACAAAATTGTTACATAATTATTTGATTGACATTCATTTAACGAATGGACATGAAAAATGAAGATATCCTTAATCTAATGATTAAAATGCTTCTATATCTTGCTAGTTAAGATAACATATCAACAAGTTTCCATTATCGTAGGCTTTTTCATAATAAAAAGTCATCATTAAAGAAAAATCTTGCTCTCAAAATAATTTTGCATCCGTTTTTTCATCAATATGCCAACAACCCACTCTAGCACTTGACTCGGTACAACCCATGTTAGTTGTCATCGACCCTTTGTCCGCATATGGCTTCCAACCCTCTTTGGAGATAATGTATGTACATACCTACGACTTTATTTGTGTATGTGCTAACAAGAATAATTTTAGATTATAAAAGATGAACTTAAACATTAATTCTTGTGTTATCATAAAAATTGGTTTTCATAATTATATACCTAACAAAAAAAAAAACATAAATAGACTATTAATAGTCAGTTGCATTCATTCAATGATCAAAAATCAATCAAATTGATTGAAAGATTGACCTCATTCATGGTAATGTTTTACATCTACCTACTTATTACAGCTAGATTTCTTTAAATGGTTCATCATAAATAAAAAAATAAAAAATATAAACCCATATAAATAATATCTTTGCCACTACCTGAACAACACGCGTCAATAAATCGAAGAACTTTCGACGTGTGAGCCAGGCAGAACCTGATTATAATCATAAATTGGCGATTTTAAATAAAAATTATACATACATCGAAGCAATCTTTAAACTAATCACATAAATAAAGAGAACAACAGATGCTTCGCCCCTCTTCCAGAACGCTTTTATAAATTTCATATTTTAACAATAATAAATTGTAGGAAAAAAATAATGAAACTTTTTGTAAACCGTCGGCGTTACAAAGAGCATGATACAGTTGTTAAACGTGGAGGTGGTCAGGTGGTCTTAATTATTTGAGATAAATATATGATAGTGCTTCATTAAGCGAGCTTGGTTAATTTTTGGTGGTAATAAATAATTTTAAGCTACGCCTTATAATGAGTAGAGAGAATTATGATTACACGTTTGGGTGTTGTCTATGTAAGCTTGCGTATAGGTAGGTATATTACATTATATTGAAAAGGTAACTTAGTATTAAATAAATAAACCATTGTGAAATGAACTTATTTTGTAGCTACTAAATGTAGTCTATCTATATACTTTATAATCTTCGTTTATAAAACCGAATCAACTATTTTATCACACCTTAGAGCAATAGTAGGTATATAACTAGGTAGGTAATATAGAGTACAAAGTCCAGGTAAACCTGTTAATATAGGATATAATTTGAACTGATATTGCACCTGCCAGATTTAAAACTACAAAACTTGATACTTCATTTATTTATTTTATATTTTTGTTGTATATAAAAAGCTTAATATAAAAAAAAAACTGAAATTCCTACTATAAATATATATACTGAAATTTCCATTGTTCTAAAGTCTACAAAAACCTGATTTGTTAAAAAGCATAGCCAACTCTTCATAACAAGTTACACCCCTAAGCTGTATAAGTATACATTACGACACTATCATTTAAAATACCACGTAGGTAGAGCAGTTTACCCGAGATACCTACATAAATTCTGTACCTAACACAGAAAACGCCAACATTGTAGGTAGCTAAGCTTAAGTTAACATACAATGTTCTTTCGTTGTACAACAGCATATTATAGCATGTTAAGTGCTCTATGTACATAATGTTAGGTACTTGTAAGTTAGGTACTTAGCTAAGTAACTTCTATGAAGATCCGGGCACAGTATCTCTAGTTAAACCATGTCATAGAAACATCTAGTTTATTAGTGTAAAAAATAATTTGAAATGCTAATGTGTTTTATCTCTTATTACAAACTCGAATAATTAATGTTAGGCAATAAGACAATAATATAATCTTAGGTAGAGTCCTACCTTGTGATGTAAATATGATAACATAGGTATATTAGTTGTTCATACCATCTCATTTATGTCATCATAGAAACATCAAGATGCCACTTAAGTTATTAAATGGATAATTATTGTTTTTTAAACCAAATTATAATATTTATTGCATACCTATCCAAATCTTTAAAATATTTATTTTGGAAGAATCATTCTGCAATTCAAAAGAAGAAAGAAGGGGATAGCCTACTAATCTGGGTACTGTTAGTGACTTGATAGGTTTGTTAATAAAAATATCTCTTTAGAAATTAATGATTTTTACCATTTTCAATTTAGAATACCTAGCTGAGCTACAAAACTAAGGAGACAAGAAATTTCACCAGCCAATTAAAATCTTTCAACCCATCACTGTCGAGTCACTTGAATTTTAAATGCTCCCCCTTGCCCGATTAGGGTGCATCTTAAAAGCTTCTGAGGCGATAATTCACGCAAGAATGCGGACCGACGGGCATAGGCGCGTGTATCACGCTACAAATTTAAATTTGCATCATAAAAATCCTTAAAACACACATATTAGAGTTTAAAATAGCGTGTGTGGATTGCAAGATAACATTTGTAATTCAGTAGCAATGGTGGACCGTCATGGCGCGCTTGACGTCACTCGACCAATGAGCGTATAGAGGGACGCGACGGCAGCGCCACAAGATGGCCGCCGTCGGTCCGCCGCCGCCGCTTTCCTTGTGTTTAGGCCTAAACTTGATGTATTTTTTTTCATATTTCACTAAATTCATGTAAAATGTACATTTTTATGATATGTAAAAATATAATGTATCCATTAGTTTCGTATTTTCGAGTGAAATCAGTAAAACTTTTGTTAGAAAAGGTGTAAAGTCTGTGTTGTTTTGTTTTTACCGGGTAAGTTAGGTTTTTATTTTTACACTATTTAATTATGTTATCTAAAGTAAGAAATATTTTATTATTTTGTGAGCATTCTACTACGCTCATGTTATTATAATTTAAACCATTATTTTATAAGAAATGTGCATAGAAAGACAGTAGGGTGCTAACAAAGAATGCAGATGGTCTGATTTCTAATTGGAATGTTGTTGTTTTTTTCTGTATATCGTATTAGTTTTTTAAATAACCAATGCTTAGTGTAGTTAAATGTGATGTGTATTACAACATTTTTTTATTTAAAAAAAAAAAACTTAATTGTTGATCTATTTTCAGTTAGGTAAGTACCTTACCATACCTTCCCGTAAAATTTTAATCTATATTACATAAGAATCAAACAAGGTTTTTTGTTCCTAATATCATAACCTTCTTACCAAGATAATGATCAGGATTTGTTATAGGATAAAAACATACATAGAATACCTGTAGAATACCTTAAGCTAAAGATTAGGGAAGCTTTGCATTGCTAGGTATAGATAGATACCTTGAAAACTATTACAATAAGTAACCTATCGAATATATATAGGTTCCTACGTATAATAAATCACGGTGAAATGTTTTTCAGAACATACATGCATTAAATAATAAACATTCCGCCCTAAATACGAATAATTATTGTTATCGTACACCAATTAAATAGTTTTGTTAATAAATTTATCGATATCAAATGTTGGTGTATAACTCACAAGTGGCATAATTATTAGCCTACACTTCGATTAATTCTCGTCAATTTATTACTCGCCATCCGCTTACTCGTAATAACAAAGTTGAGATCAAAGGTTTCCTTTAAAAATGTGCAGTGAAAATATTCGTAATGTTTGAACTTAAAGAGATGCTAAATTTATTTGACACGACGTGTGCGTTGTGAATAAATAAATGTATTTCAAGTGAATTAGGGCAAACTCAACATGTTTCTTTTATTTAATTATCTACAAGCAGTTTGATGTAGGTAGGTAGGTCAACAATCATTCAGGAATGTTGTTGTCCGTAAAATTATAATAATACTAGGTTCCGTCCTACGGTTTCAGCCGCGTTGCCATGGGATCCAGGAACTAGTTTTACTATATACCTACCAAATTTTATGAAATTCCGTTCAGCCGTAACGAAGCTGAGTGGTAATAAACATACTCACTCACACATATACACAAACTTTAGCATTTATAGGTAATATTAGTAAGAAAATATAAGATTAATACGAGCAGATCGGTTTTATCTGATTGTGGTAAGCGGTATTATAACTGAGGATCATACAAAGTCTAAAAGTACCTAGCCCTCTAGTGCAGCTACTGAGACATACCTACCTGAAGATGCTTGAAAATAGTCCGACTATCAAAACTATCACTATATCGATCATACTTTCAATATATATAAAATATCTATGGCGATATAAATAGCTTTATTTAGTTAATCGTAGGTAAATCTTGAAATAGGATCTTAATAAACCAACTCTATGAATTACATACTTTTTAAAGGGACAAAGAACTTGGCCCGTTTCACTACCGTACACCGACCGCACGCACACGATCATATATCTATTATTACTATTACAAAACATGCGCTTCGCAAATAAATCTTAATGTTTTTTGTTGCAGGGGTCGTGGTGTGGTGCCACCCTTCTTTTTTTCTATTTTAGTCTCCACCCCCTGGTTTCCTGTTTCAAAACTGTTCATTTGACCATCGACTACTGTGGAACGATCACGGAATATTATAAATGACAATCAATATTGGTAAACATTTATAGTGAGGTAAATATTAAGTAAGCAATAAAATAAATTAGAAGAACCTTACGTAGGTACCTATATTCAATTATGTATATCATTAAATATATATAAAACATAAGTTAAATTATTATCTACTAATAATAAAACACTTCAGTTGTTTAAAAAGCGACAAACACCAATCAAGTTGAAGAAATACGTTAGAACAAAACAAAAAATAATCCCCTGTAGGTATAGTTTTTGTACCAAAAATACTAACTGCACTTCTTTGATGTTTAAACAAAAATAATAGAAGTGACGGCAAGCATAGCAAGGAGCTTTTGGTTTGTTTTGTACGCACGAGTCGAGCAACCGTTGCGAGTGGGCTGAGAGATCCGAAATGTTTTTTTTGTTGTAAAAAACTACATTATTTTATGTTAAATCATTGATGAGTTTCCTTTCAGTAAAATAGGTAGGGTAGGTAAGACCTACCGACCTTAACATTAAAATTGAGGTTCAATGTATAGTGTACTTAGGTTGTATTTTTGAAATTATGGATAATGCAAAAAATATTTTTCGAGGAGAATTTAGATATGCAGTTATAATATTTGTTGGTATATTTTGTTGTTATTTTGGCATTGCTTTACCTAAATATTAAACTACTGAAACTTCCTTTTAATAATTAATTGTCTCCATCTATGGTTTTAAACTACTTAGGTATGTAATTATTTATTTTAGGATGGATAGCTACCTAAATACAATGAGAAACAAAGCGGTTTTGGTAGCCATTGGTAGCTTGTACTTGTTGTAGATTTCAATAATAAATAGTTACTTATAAATTATTAGCTTTACGCCCAAGGCTTTACTCTTGCATATTTCATAAAACTATTTTTTTTCCCGCCATCCGATTTCAATAAAACAAATGAACATTTGAAGCGCCATCATCATCATGTCAGCCGCAAGCAGTCCACTGCTGGACATAGGCCTCCCCTAAGGATCTCCAAAGAAGCACCAAGTTAAGTTTAATTAACAGTAAAAACCATTTTCAAATCCCTTTTCCCAATTCACTAGTTAGATCAACGTGTTCAAAAAGACAGTCAAAAAATTAAAATGGTCTCTTCGCATTATATTGCTTTTGTTTATTTCACCGCCAATCACTTAGTTTTTGGTAAATATATTCAGAACATACACGCTGCTTCTTTAATTTTATTATTTGTATAGACAGGTAGGCAATTGAGTTTACTTATTATAATTTTTGGTTAGCTACCTACTTACCATTGTAGGTACTCTCTGTGGCTCGTCAAGCAGTATTGATTAGTAGGTATAGATACCTAGGCCTCATTTTTTTTTATTGTAAGATTTACCTCAAATAGATAAGCATAATACATACATACTTCTATCTATCTTATGGCCTACCACAGTAAAAACAATAATATATTATTAGTTCATCGAAGACACAGAGTTGTGTTTGAACACAATCTCGCCATGGTAAGTGATGATGTGGCCGAATGTGGTAAGTGCAAACTTAGAACATACCAAATTTGCTTAGCGATAGATTCTTTGTCAATTTGAGGGTGGTAGCCAGACAGGCGGGTTTAATAAATGTAATTATCTATATATGTATGTATTTACAAAAGAAAAGTAGTATATGTAGTATATCAGTTATCTGGCTTCCATAGTACAAGCTCTGCTTAGTTTGGGGTCAGATGGCCGTGTGTGAGGAATAATGTCCCAGAATATTTATTTATTTATAAATAACTCTACCAAGGTGCTATGGAATTTTTATGAATTCTTTGAGGAAGGGAACATTCCTTCCTCAAAGACATTCGATGTTACTACCACTGAGCTATCATCACTTAGAAAATGTAATTATGTAATAAATAAGTTTTATAACAAGAAACAAGGGAAAAGGTAAAGGTGGAATTTCGTTTTGTGGCTTGAGACCTCTCTCTTTTTTCCCTTGAAAGCCTATTTACGAAGAAAAATAAGACGTTTCAATCGTTTTGAATAGTCAATTTAGTACGATATTATAAAAACTGGCATCCAAATTGGAGCATCCGTTAATTAGCTACGAACGCTACGAATTCCTCTACGGTGCTACGAAAAACACAAATACAGTTTACGTCCGTATGGAAATTAAAATATTTCTGATTTTTTCTGTTATTTTTAAAAGACAGCAAGTGAGAATGTAGTTAATTTTCCTTATATATTTGTTAACTAAACAGCCAGGAACGAAATCCACTTAATTAATCATGCGTTAAAAACAAACATATGCAGTAAAGTATGTTGTGAATAAAAAAAAAAGAAAAACAAGAGCTATTTAGGCATTGTAGAAAAAACACAAACCATAAAGAAGTTTTGTTATTAGGCTGTAAAATTGGAAGTTTACACGCTATATGGTTGTGTAATTGGAAAATTAACTAATTAGTTGAAATTGATTTAGACAACGAAATTGTAGCAGCTAAAATGTGGATTTCGAAATGACTATCGAGTAAACGAATTTGGAAATGTAGGTAATTGAATTTCTAACACATTTGAACATTTTAACTTAAAGTAATTACTAATTGAGATCAGATTACAAAAAAGTAGGCACATATCAATAAATGTTAGTTAATTATTTCTACGCAATAGGATTTCGCATTAGTATCAAGATTTCAACATAGATTTTGTGTAGTTCATGTTCTGACTATACCGAGAATTAATGTCTTCATTCATAATTGCCCCTTTAATTATATTTCTTAAAACAGAAGGAACTTCATTTCAATAATAAAATAATAATTATTATTATTATGATCTTTATTTATTTTTTATCTTAAGACTACTTATTTATTATTATCATTTTAATATTTTATTCAATCACGTAGTGTAACCTAGTTCTGATTAATTTAGTTATACTTACTTTGTTTATCTACTCATTTCGGTCATTATTAAGAAAAATAGGTACCTACCGATTTGTAAAACTCAATTACAGTTTCACAATCTTATCTTTCTTTTTAATTCTTGTGATATATAATGATACCTACCTGTATATGTCAAAGTATTCAAAGATTATGAAGTAATTTTAAGTACATTTACTTAACCTTAAGTAACATTTATATGTAAAGTGCTTGAGTGCTTGAATGGGTGGTACCTTCTGAAAATAAACACTTGATCAAAAAGTATCAGATATTTATATCAAAAATGTAATACCTGCAACGTTGTACTATAGTTAGTATTAATGTATTTATATCACTACCTTACCTACAAGTTAATTAAATTAACCATAAAAACGGGATAAGTACGAGTCTGACTTGAACTCGGAGGGTTCCGTACAATAATAATAATTAACAACTTATTTTTGTGACTCTAAAACTCAACTTTGCTACAAAATGATAAATAGGCGCTCATAGTAAAATATTCATAAGTTACATAAGTTATAACTTCTTTTTACATCAGAGTCAGATAAAAAACGTAAAAAAATTATTGTTTCCTTGTATGGAGACCCCTTGATTTTTTTACTTATTCTACTTTTGTCTTATTTATTTATATATTGCACAATGTTAATAATATAATAATAGTTCGTACAGCTATACTTAACCTAACATACCATTATCATTACAAGGAACCTGGTAGTGATAATGGTGAGTTAGGTTATTTGTCTTGACATAGTCCCCCAGGCTAAGCGTATTCTGAGAATTTAAGCTAAGTACTATTACAGGATACAGCCCAGTGACAGACGGACAGGCAGACGTGGCCTAGGCTTAGTAATAGGGTCCTGTTGGGCACCCTTGAGTACGTAACCCTAAAAAAGATTATTACTATTTGTAAAAAACATACTTACCTATCCCTTATCAATATAATATATTGTAATTAGCAATTAAAATGAAATATAACGTAGATTTCAGTAAAGCTTAGTGACACATTAATTTAATTAAATGGCAATGAAACAAAGCGTAGATATGGGTACAATTTTGTTTTTATTTAACTGTAGTGATACTCGTTTTAATACAAATTACCCATGATTAGATATATTACTTTAGTACCTACCTAATAATAACACTAGAAATATACCTACATTTAAGAGCAAAATATTCAGGTACAAAAATCCTGGGCACATCTCCCCCGAGCGGAGCGGTAATCTCCGTGACACAAGGAACAGGTGGCGTAAGCTTTGTCTACTGTTTAATATCGACTTTTTTATCAGTGCCCATACGTTGCCAAGCCTAGTCTAATAATTTCGCTATTAACAAGTATATAATGAAGCGTGTTTGTAAGGTAAACAGTCGGGACGCCTAAGCAAACTATCAAAAAACATTACGGGGTGCAAATAACAACGATCATGGCGTATGTAATGAAAATCTTGCATCGGCATTAGTCGTCCGTGGTGCGGCGCGCGCCGGGCGAGGGCGGCAATCGATGGCGGGCCGGGACGCGCGCCCCGACGCCCAGACCGGCAGGCGGCAGACGCCCGGAGACGCCGTCCCTGATCACACGCTCCTTCAACACTCGCGCAACCCCATCCGTCATCCTTCAATGTTTACTTATCGGACGACGCGAACAGCTGACCGACTGGACCGGTAAGTCACGTGCTTTATTCATTCGCGCCCGAATACGACATGACTCGCGACGCCCGCTCACGTTCTAGTGCTCGCCACAACATTTTTGTGATTATTTTACGTTGCATACAACATCTCGTTTGTGCATTAGAATCAATAATGCAGGCCCGGTGTAATGTTAGCTCGCGTCGTAAATTACGAATATAATGCACCCTTACGCCCTTTCATGTTTTTCTATTCAGTCCCCCGACTGACACACACAGAGGGACTCGGAATTCTTTAGTTATCTTTACGAGTGGTGGTCGAAACTTCGCTTTTGTAATTTATCTTTTATGTGCAACAAAGGCCAGTGGACAAAAGGCACTGCGGGCGATTGTCGTTCGTCGCTCGAAGGATAGGTAGTAAAAAACTAAAAGGAGCATCGCTACCGGCTCGCGAGTTTGCGAAAATAATTTTTGCAAACCAATCGTGTGTTTTTGCACATTTCCGAGCTCGGTCATTGGTTGACAGGCACAATAGATTGTTTCGAAAAGTTTTAACAATAGTTTTGCAACATTTAAAAACAATTTCCATTCACATAGACTTTTACGATTGCATATAATTTTCCCCTTTCACTGTAGACGTTACGGTAACGGAACTTATGTGCTATCAGTGTTACCCTTTTTGCTTTGAAAACCCAGGCGTGTTGTAAATCGGCTGCTTTATTTTATAGATGGTGTTCCCAGAGGAGTGCCGGGGAGTTCGGGATGGACTTTACTACGGTCGGTGAGCTTTTAAGATATTGCGAGGGTAGTATATGGTGTGAGAATGTCACCGTTAAATCGTAAAAGAATATGCTCACCAAATATAAAACCTAGGTACATTCTTATTTTAAAATAAAACATTCTTAATTCTTAATTGTCAGTTTCAGGTACTTCCACAAGAAGAGAAGAGAAGAGAAGAGAACGCGTCGCCTTCTGTACGTATACTGAATGTATCCTGAGTGCCTCATTCTTTCCGGTATACCTTCAGTATACGTAACAGAAGATGACACTGGCCACCGCTGCACCGCTGCACCGCTGAAGAGTTCTTGATGTCTTGATGCTATTCTTAATGATATATTGTTTTCTATTTTTATTCTCATACATAAAGCATATATTTGTATAATTTTATACCTATATTTATGTAATTATATTAATTAATTTATTTATATATTAATTTTAAGCAAAATTTGAGTCATGTAATATAATATAATGTTTAAGTAATTATCAATGATATTTTCATTAGTACATATAAAATAAAACTAACTTATTTTTATGTAGATAATACAAAGCCATTTATAAATTGGTACCACTTAATATATATTTTTTTCACACAATAATAAAAAAATTACACAATAAATGCAATCGACAATTAAATTTGTTTCATTAAAAACCATTAACAATCACAGTTGACTTGAATAAATAATCAAAATAACATTAAGTTACCTAAATAGCTAAAAGAACAGACTATTTCTTAAATATTATTCGTTAGCTTAGTAATATTTATTTCAGTCTAATATAAATAGTAATAAAACTAAATGAGAAATTCCAAATAGATCATGAAAACTGTAGAAAAACTGGATGTTCAGATGTAGATTAAAATTTGATGTTGCTAGATGAATACCTTTAGTCAGCGGAAGTTAGTTTCAAGCGAAGCGAAGCGGGTTATAAGGGTGTGGCCCCAGTCATAGCGACTGAAGGAAATATTTCCGCTACCTTAAACATATCGAAATTTTATTCATCACTCATAAACTCTGTGATTTAGCACAAATGATATGCGTAAAAAGGACTGTGCATGGTTGACTTAACTTTACTGGTAGCACTATAACTTTTGGGAGCATAAATGGTCTTAAAATTACATCTGAATCGATTTTAGGTTTTCTAACAGTTATCCCTATCACAATTGTGTTGTTTTATGAAATACCTATTAATAATAAACGTGAACCGGAAATGCCTTTCTTTGATACTTGTTGTTAACTGACTTAAAAAATAAATAAAGTTCTGTGTTTCCCCCGTATGTATGTACCGCGCGATTTTTTCAAAAACTATACGACCGATTTTTTAAGGTTTTTGGTTAGTACTAAAACTTATTTTATACATGTGAATTATTATTGTAAATTATTACTTAGGTAGCTATTTAACACTTATGATATTGTAGACTTCTAGGTATAAAACTTGTAATTTTTTAAACTCTAATTTCAATGGAGGACTCTACCACCTTGCTCCTCCATAATATAATTATTAACAGCTCATATAATATGTCCCTCATTCTGGGCCTCAAGTCATCCTAAACAACGAGGGGGGTTAATGGTATAAATCTAGGGTGTTTTCAGAATTTTCGTTAGGTATATGACATTATACCTACATGCCCGAGTTCAGGTTCAGATTTATTTAACTCACCATATAGTAAAGGTATAATCATCATAATATTATTTATTTACTAATATCCTACTTTCTACAATTTATAAATCCAAAATAAAATTGTTTGTTTGTTGGTTACCTTTTAACGCTTTAACGGTACCTACCACCAATCATGATGAAATTTGACATGCAAGTACTCTATGGTATGGAGAAAAATAGACTTCTTTTATCCCAGTAAAGCAGGTAAAACAGCAGGCGAAAGCTAGTTAAATAAACAAGAAAAAGATATTGATAGTAGGTAAAACACCAATCTAAGTTATAGTACCTTTAGTTTGCACACAAGTCAAGTATACCTAAGTTGGTAGGTATATCACACGCTAGATAGCATCCTTATCTTACGTAAGGAGTAAATTAGGTACATACACCGAGGTAATATTGTAGCAACTTTTGGGACTGGTGAAAATATATTTTAAAATAAGTTAATGAGATGGAGGTTTGCTGCCAAGGAAAAGAAAGATTTTGGAGGAGCGAACGGAAAAAACGAAAGATATAATTAGGTATATGCAGATACGTTTAAAAATAACGTGGGTACCCTTCTTTAATTTTTTATAAATTAGGTGTACATCGATAGCGAAGGCTTCAAAAAAGAGGTTTGAAAACTGAATATTTTCCTTCCTAGAAAACCTGTAGGTGTATAGTAAAATTGATTAGGTAAGTGCTGTGAATTTCTTAAACTTCAGAAGCTTCACTTATAAATTGGTCAATTTTAGATTTAATTTTCATAATATACAGGCTTTTGTTTGACCACAATTTCACAGTTAAATATGGTTTAAAATGGTATGGCAACAATGCCTAAAGCAGTCCACAGGCTGTCAAGTACAGCTCTGAAATACACTGGTATAGGTGCTTTGCAACAGATTTTCAACTCAAGGGTACCAACCAGGCAGATACTTAGAATAAGTACCTTGATATACTTAAAATAAGTACTACCTAGATATGAGTAGGTATGAAATAATTATGTAGGTACTTAGTTGGTGTCAGGTAATTTAGGTAGAATATTGCCTTATTAAAAACGATTGACATTTTTTAATGGAAAATAATAATTGTCTTTTGTAATAGTTAACCCTCTTAATTTCGTAGGAACAAAAATATTTGATATTTGTTATTTCTGTTATAGCGCCATCTTTGTCAAAATGGTTGAACTTTTTCGATTTCACAAAGCTCAGAGTAACTTTTAGAATGGTATTCAGCGGTGCTATGGCAAGAATATATTTTCCTGTAAAATTTTAAATAAAATATTAAATTTTAATAAACACATTATGTATTATTTTTTACCCGAATTATGAATTGATTTATTAGTGAAGCCATAATATATAATAGTAAAAATATTTGAAGAATAAAGGTATCGAGTTTTAGAATTATTATCGATTACTTTAAACAATGAATTCGCCAAAAAATAATGCTAAGAGAATAATAAATAATATAGGAATAAGGATAATATGTTACAGAATATCAAAAGGAATTGGTAATTTCTAATAAATTGGACAAAATGTTTTTTCAAATGTAATAAAAAATGGTAACAATTTGAATGAATTTTTAATTAAGGAATTAATTACAATGATACCTATGTTAGATAATGTCAATATTGGTCATTAAAAATAAACGATTTTATAATCCAAATATATATTACAAGAAGAAAGTAGGAAATAATTTTGTACCTGGGTTATTGTTTACCCTATTCAATCTCTCTGAATCTTTATCTATGTATCTATATATTTTTGAATGAAAAAAGAAATTTTAAAATGACCATACTGAGTATCTGCATAATTATAGAGCATTTTGTATATATTTTTTACATAAGTATCATTTTCACCTTAAAATCTTGTAAAAAGTGTATTGATTCTCTGGTATATTAAAAATAACGTTGTATAATGTAGGTAAATGATCTTAATTTAAGTTAATAAAAACTTTAATGTAATAGGTATAATTTCAAGGTAAGAGAAACACAAATAAGTATTGAGTAATAAAAAAACAAGTTCAGTTTTTGCTGGGTCTTTCAAGGTCTAAAAAGGTTTGGACACAAAGCAGCATTGTCTTATGGGGTGAAAGTTTCTCTAAACCCTTCCGTGTTAGAGGTACGCAACCAGGAAGACCGAGAATTGGAACAAAAAAGAGAAAGTTACCAAAAAGGTAATAGAAAAAAAAAACTACTTATTTGTGCAATTGACCAATGGTAGAGCTGAAATGCAACTTTCTAATTTGTATTTCAATCTGCCTCAACTATCTATGGGTCATTTGCACGGAAGCTTTTGAGAATGTAAAGTGCTAAGATTATTTATTGATTAAATATTAAAATTTGAACTTAGTGCTATTGATTTTTTATGAGAGGATCAATGAAGTGAAGTGAACAAGTGTTTTAAAGAAATTTTCTGGTCAGTGAATTGAATAGATTCATGAAATGTAAATCTGATACGGTGTTAGAATACTACTAGAACATTATGTATAGTCATTGATAGCATATACTTAGTAAGTACCTATTCATTAGAAATACCAGTAAAGTCAATAATTACTATAGGTCAGGTGTAATATGATCTTATTTTTCTAAATAATGCAAGTCCAATATCCCACAGGGGTTGCTATACATATTTATACATTAAGGTACATTCTTGTTCGACCGATACTTTCCAACAAGACTACCGGCTCACTTAGCCGACAGTACGGAGCATTTCATGCTAACCCTACAAACGCTGGCATTCAGCCATCGCGGTGCGAATACGACGATCACCCAAATCCGGACCCAGCATCTGACTATTTAAAGAGTGAGCGAGATAAATGTTACTTTGATTGTACCGCTACGAAGCGCTCGTATCGAGCGGTCCGTTGTCATAGCAACAGACAATGGTTTTTGGGTGCATAATATTTTAGGCTGCGCCGGGGTGCGGGTTGCGGAGAGCGGGGGGCAGGGGTAGGTCGAGAGTGGCAGCCATCTTTAAAATTATATTTCCAGTTTCGACGAACTCCTTCGATTCCAGCGCTACTTTTTCTTTCTATGTGTGTAGGATATGCAGAATTGGGATTATACTTTTTGTATTTGCATTCATAAGTTTAAAAAAAAAAAGTAAATTTTAGAATGATTAGGATAAGTATAAGGGTGCTAATGTTTCGCATTTCTATATTTATATTGGCATATTTTCAAAATTATGTAGATACATAACAACCATCGTAAAATTAGAAAAAAGATTATATCCACATAATTATTAGGTATATTTTTCTATGCCACCAACCTATGAAAATACTAAGTATATACTTAATATTATGAAACTACCCAATTAAGTCCTTTCATTTTCAATTAGGTACTAAATTTAAAGTCGTTTATAAAATGTGTCGACATGCCAATAAAACAAGACTTAATTTTATTTATTTATTGTTGTATTTATTTTAATATTTTATCTGTAACTTTTCAATATACGCGTTCAATACCGTGAGAGGCTGACTCGTCTGCGGCTCAGATTCCCCTCGTAAAGCCTTCGATTAATGTCTATTCTCCGACAGTACCTCCGCCTCGATTAAGCGATACTCTACCTATAGACGAAAAATGCTTTTAATAAGGAAGATTTTCTTTCATAATTTTCTAAAAGTAACGGTAGAAATGTAAGGGTTCATCATTTTTTAGCTCGTCGAAGAAAAATTGCATATATATTATTGTTGTATTCAATAAGTTAAATGTTACAAAATAGGTATATATATTAATATAATTGTAAACATCAAACCATAATTTATACACATGACAACCTGATATAATAAGTGTAAAACATACCTCAAAACTGAATCCATTTTAAAAACTCGACACGTCACATCTGGAAAGAATAATATCAATTATTAATTATTTGATAGCAATATTCAACGAGGCTCAAATAAAAAAACATAAAATGGGTCAATAGGTTTTTAAATAAAATAAAATATATACTTGTGTGGTGTAAGATAAATATCAACAAAGTTCAACTGCGCTATAGTTAAACAAGCACCAACAACCTACATAACATACACTTTAAACATTCCTACTCTGTCCTATCAACAGACATCCCTTCTATCCGTTGATAGAATATTTGTTCCGTCCAATTTAAACATATTACATAACACATTTGGACGTATCTCATATAGATAGCAGGTCGTAAAATAAAATCACAAGTGCTAGGAAAAATGCACCGCTGCAGTGCAAGGGTTTTGTAAAGCTAGTGCTACATCATGACGTCCGAATCGAATGGTATTCGATTTTTGCATTTGGTTAAGTCCACAATAATCAGCTATCTTTAACCATTTATCACCCGTCAAGTGTGTCGCTGTACTAAGATGTCTAGACTCAGTTCGGTACACGGTCAAAGGCCCAGACGAAAGGTCGTCATTTAAATTGAAAAGAAAGCGACCGACACGCCTTCAGCGACATTTTTTTCACAGACGGAGAACAAAACGAAATTGAAAGCAGCCTAAATGTAATTTCATTTATTTGTTATGAGTAAATTGAAGTTGTGGTTATAAGACATTATCTTTTTTGCTAACCCATCCTAAAATAAAATAATTGAGAAAATAATATATAAATAAAATTGTTGAGAATTGTGCTACGAAATGAAATTAATGTAATTGCGTGGTCTCTTATATTAGATAAACAATAGTTTGGGCACGTTTCCATATCTAAAGCTAAATGAAAGATTTCAGATAAGCTGAATAGGGTTTAGGATGGGTGCGGGACCGCCAAGCTTATGTAGATAGGTATTAGTATTTGGTATACTAGTTGGATATCTCCACATACCATCTTTTAAATCTAATTTGGGCCTTTCATGCTGATCAAAATCTGAAAACACGAGATTTTTTTTATAAACTTTGATCACATACAAATAAAATGTTGCGTTTACCTATGGGTATTTTTTTACCTTTGTAAAACCTTTGTACCTAATATACACAAAATTTATCACTAGGCTGCCTGTGGTGTTTTTATCGACTCGTCAAATCAAATAATTTAATTCAGGCATATTGTACAAAATTCATACATATCTTTGACAACCTTAACTACAGTTTAGAAGGCATAAATAATAAAATTAATTCAATATTTAAATATTAAACCATAAACAGGCAATTTGAATTCCTTGCCGTATCAATGACACTTCACAGTGTATTTAGTAGCCATATTACCTATTTATCATAAAAATAATATGCATACAACATTGTAATTTAAGACTTGGTTCCTTGAGTACGATTTCTACAGGGGATTATTCTGTGGGCATTCCAGCTACTATCGTTGTTCATGATGTAGTGACGTTTTCATTTTGTAACCTTTATGTATAGTCTTGAGTAAAAGTGGTTTATGGAAAGCGAACAAAAATATTTTTGTAGTAGGTACTATCGCAGTGTAAAAGGATTCAGACTTTATGGTGACTTTGCGGGTATTTCCTCTGACCCTTGATCCTGGCTGAAACATAAAACCCATAGAGTACATAGGTATGATAATCCAACCATGGTTAAGATAGCTAAAAGTGCAAGCACTCTAAAAACTTTTGCCTATGTAAATGTGATGGGAAAAAAATCAGAGGAGATAAGTAATTTATTCGGAGTGGGGTTGTACGAGCCCAGCTTGGAAAATATGTTTGGGATAATACTATTCTTAGGGATCTGTTCGGTGCACCTGATGCCCTTAGTTTCAGCTAATGTTGGGGGTGTTCTTTGGATATTCTTTTTTTTTAATTTCGTGGGGATTATGTAAATTTTCAATAGCAGTGGAAATGCACAAGCAAAATTTATATTAGGTAAATGTATATCTTTGGACATTTAAATATAAGCTATATACATATCCAGTTATGTTGTTATATAATAGGATAACCGAATTCAAGTTTTTATTTTATATCTTATGACTTAAGACTATGGGAATTTCTTCACACACGGCCATGTGGTCCCAAAATAAGATGAGCGCCGCGTCTACTATATAAACTAGATAATTGGGATGTTGACTGACATATCAAATCAGAAACTTTTTATGAAATGTCAAAACGATAGGTTTATATCTCTGTCTATGGTTTATAATAGTATGGAGTTTTTTTTTTATTAAATACAAGCTTAGATTGGTCATAAAAAATCATAAAAAGGATAATTTTAATAAAATAATCGTGTATTCCCATTTTTAGATGTTTTATACATTGGTTAGTGTTTGATAATTTGTTTTGAATACAAGCAACTACCCTATATTATTAAAGTGCATACGATAGACATCATTAGTTTAACCCACGAGGGTATTCAAAACTCGTGTGATATGTTTCCACGTAATAAATAACTTTATAGCTACACGTAACATTTTATCGAGTAAACGAATAAACTTACTAATCTAAATAATTATTTATACCTAGTTTCGAGCCTACATAAACATAACCAATCTAATTTAAACTTCATTCACTATAGCCCATTTCTACGAGTACAATTAACACGTGCTTTTTAACCAAGCGTTTACAATTAGAAACTGTACCATCGTTAATTTAACAAACTCCAGTCCTGTTTACCCGGTACTAAACCTTCAGGCAAATGTGCTCTCTAATTATGTTAATCTCGAAATAAAGTTATGCAACCACACTTGTAAGGGTCCAGAGCCGACCCTACCGTACTTAGGGAACATTTTGCACACTCACCCTCTTTTGCAAGCGTGTTGGGTACAAGCAAATTATTTTTATAGGATATACCTACCTATTTCCTACATTGCTTTATATAAGAAATTTTTGAAGATAACTTACGTGGAAAAGAAATTCCTGAAAATTGTGTGTAGGAGTATAATAACTTCATCAGGTCTTGTGAAAACAACCAGTACATACGAGTACCTACTTAGGTATCTATGTGTAGGAAATTGTGAGAAGAACAGATGTGCCGGATGTGGCACTCTCTGGACGATCTAAAAAGTTCCTTTTGCTATTTTCACGGGTGAATAGTTTTGTACTGAAAAATTATGTCAAGCATTTTGTATTGTCAATCCTAAACGGATTACTTACTATTCTATATAAAGTTTCAAAAATAATAAATATTATTAAAAAAAACATCGTCATATTTTTGGCTTAATTATACCCACTTACTGCCATTTTGGAGCCAATAAAACCATACTTAATCGTAGAGGACTACACACCTCCATAGTAATATGTTATAAACCCCTTTAAATAAACTAAAGTGCCTAACGTATTTTATTTATCACCCAATGTCAAAGTAAAGCCTTATTATTTATGGAATTAAAAATATAAACAAATACAACTAGAGCAATAAATATAATTGAAATTTTGATAAACCTATAAATAATTTAAATACAAAATTAATCCTACTTGATAATATAGCATTGATGAATAGATAAGCATATTAATGAAGGCTGGCCAGCGTATATTGGCTTAGTAATTGTATTAAAATGCTACTTTAACCAATCAACTGTAATCTGTAAGGTAGGAAGGTATTAACCTTATATACATAGATATTAATACTTTGTAAAGTTATTGATTCAATGAGAATATTCTTATCTCAGTTGATTTATCATAAAACCTTCGAATTTCAATTATCTTATTATATATTTATATATATTTACGATAAATGATATCTATTTTATTTTTTTATACTGAAGTTATCTGGAGCTTATTTGCTTACGTCATCATAGCATGTGTGTAGGCAGAATTTTGATTAGGCTCTTTAACAATGGATGCCAACATTCGAAAAAAAATGTTTTATAAATTATTTAGTACTTACTTACTTACTTATTACCTAGTTAGTCCTTATACAAGAGTTTTTAGATAGATGGGTGATTTTATTCTCCAGGTAAGGTAGAGATACATGTACGTACCTACAATGACTAATAAAATAATATTATGTAATGAAACAGCTAAATCATTTTTGGAAATACTTATCATGCGTTATTATTTATAACAGATTACTTATTTGGTCATTTCTATTGTTATGTTAGGTAGGTACCAACAAATGTAATTTCAACAGAGGAAATAAATACCTAGATATATCTAAAATAATAATATTTATATAGGTAATATATATTATATGTTAGTATTAAACAAATCTAATAATATTTAATATTTTTATTTAAATTAAAAATAGATTAATACCTAGATGACGAAATGAAATTTACCTGCATAAAATTAATGATTTCATTATGTACGTATATTCCAAATAGTTCAAGGTTATAAAATAATTTTGCACATGGAATTAAAAAGAAAAGTAATAATTTCATACACACTCACTATCCAATAGGCACCTACTTGATTGCTTGTAGAATATTAATAATGGTTCCATTATACTTAAAAATGGTACTTAAATTACCAATTAGGTAGGTACTTATTTTACGTGGGATACTGTCTCGGAGTGTGGTGAGTGGAGGTATTTCTTTCTATAATTCCTTACTACTATAAATGTGAAAGTGTCTATTTGTTGGTTGGTTGTGGTTCTTCTTTCACGCAGCTACGGATCAGCATGTTTTTTTTTTTTATAGAAATTTACGAAAAGAACGCGGGTGAAACCGTAGGTGAAAACAAGTATGATATAATAAAAAAATGTACTCTCTGAATATATCGAGTCAAAAAATAAATTTCACCGTGTTCGATGTCGACAAATTTATTATAATATCTTTGAAACGTTCACACAACAGATATTTTTGTGAAATTTATGTGTTTTCATAAAATATTTTTTCAAATATCAGAAAATTTGTCATGTAACGGTGATTTTTCATTGTAAGTTGGTATGTAAATTAAGTTTTCAAATTAAATTCTTTCGGTCGGTTGAGCTTTGTTGTGTTTCATGAAATAAATTATATGTATGTATATATACATATAATTTATTATGTATGTAGGTATATAATATATGATAGGTATCGTGAAACATGTGTGGGTAGGGAAGTCAGACGGAGGTCTGGAGACTGTCTCATTCAAAATATAGAATGGGGCGCGCGAGGCGAATATGAAACAGTGTAACGTCAGAAGCAAAGGCAATTTTATTTTTAAATTATTTTTTAAACAACGTCATAAAAAATATTACAGCAATATAAAACCAAATTAACAGTTTCACATTGAAATCTACTTAAAGAATACATATCTTAAAATCAAAAAATTCGTAGCATAGGTGCTACGAATGTACCTAATTAAAAATCAACATTTAAAATTATTTCAAACACTTTTATTTCAATTTGTTCAGACATGATATTAAGATTTAATTTAACTATTATATTATATTTATTTTTATGCAAATTAATAATTATGAAAGGCGTACTTAGTCATCATGTAGGAAATATTATCTACGAAAAATTTAGGTATTTGTACAACTGTAATATTTTATAGTGCACTCACTCCCTTGCCCTTTAGATTCAGCCCAGAAATTATAAGCTCCTATATAATAATGTGATAAATATAAAGTAAATGCCAAATGCAATGCAGATGCTCTTTGTAAAGGGCAGACTTCAATATTGCTTAATGTTGGACTTGGAAATGCTAGACAGTACTGCATTTGCCTGTCGAGACATGTATAATGTAGACAACCATTAAGTTATTCATCGAATTGTTATTCTATAGAAGATATGTATTAATGATTCATGGTGATATTGAACCAGTATTTGACATTTTCATATCATTCACGAAGTACCTACCTCATACAAATACGTAGGCATACGGGAGCAGATCGACTCGACTGAAAAAATTAATCTAACATAAAAGTTTGTCATATGTGTAAAATAACTTTCCAGTGTCTTGTTTTTACATGTTTAGGTAAAATTTCTTATTTATTAAGGTATTGTCTTAGGATTGTTTGTAGAAAAAGGTACCTATTAACTTAAATTAAGTTCGAAGGTACCTTCGAACTAAACTGAAGTATTTTGTTACGTATGTAAGAAAGCATTTACATATTATTTTCAGTAAATTACCTTTGTTATCTAATAATAATAGAACCCTTTTCTAAAGAGACCTTTATAAGAAAATAACCTTACTGGAATATTTATATAATTCTTTTCAGCGACCCACTTTACTTATTTCATTGGACGTGTTCCTGTGTCCAGTAGTCAAAGATGCCCAAATGTTTATAATAATTATGCATATGTTACCTTTAACGTACCAAATATTTTATCTTTATCTCTGACTCCTACCAGTTTCAAGTTCCAATGAGGTTGTTTTTTTTTTGTGGCCAGTACGTTCTACTCTCTGGCGATGGGTAGCACAGATAAGAACTATCAACACAAATTGTAACCCTTGTTCCATCCGCCAAATTGGGTGCATTTCCACGCGAAATTTGTAGCACGATACCCATTCTAAACACACCCATTGGTATTATTTACACTATTTCAGGCAAATTGTCTTTGCAAAAATATTGTAGTAGCAGGTATATATATACCTACCTATGTACTTATTATCTACTTAATATAACATGTAGAAAGCAGGAAAATAAATTTACAATATTTCACACAATTTACATACTCAAGGTGAGTTAAATGTACATAAAAAAGTTAATAACCTCACAAATAAACACATAAGCAGTGGTTAGTCAGGTATTGTCGAACATTATAAATACTCAACGCACAAAGTCAAGGCCCGCTGAGGCTCGGGTAGAACGCCCTCTTCAATAATAAACATGTCATCAAAATGCACTAAGAAATATAAAAATAAACCTTGTCAGCAACTACATAAAGTATTGTTTTCTATGACGCATTAACAGAGATGTGTTATTTTGAAGTTTCCAAGGAGTTAGTAAGTAGCCAGGCCGAAGCTCGGCGTGGACTGATGACAGCGAGACCACAAGAATCGCTACGATGTATAATCGCTACACGTTTTATAGGTCGTAATTGTTGTCATAAAATGGTAACAAAAGTTGTTTTTACGTTCGGCACGAGAGGCGTGTTTATCATCCCATAGTAACGATTCAGACTTACACAATGATTATGGTGGGAAACCACTGTTTTTATGACATTTTAATTGTTTTAGGTGGTATTTAGGTGCTTTTCACACGATACTTTGAGGTAGATCAGTAGCGGAACTTTATTGGTACTATATTTTTTTGTTACTGTTTATAGAACAGGACATAAATATTATTTTCGAGTGTCTCGAAATACGGCAGTGTTAGATTCACCACTAAGGAATTTGATTATAATTTCTTAGCAGAGTAGACAGTTGATTATACCTATAAAGTAGACATTTTAATGTATTTTAATTACAACATGTACAGATGAAATAATATGCGGAGAGAATGAGGAGAATATATTAAAATATCTAATTAGGGTTCCGGTGAAACAGGCTTTGAGAGAATTTCCATCTACTGGAGGCTTTAACAATGTAGAATTTCTTTGAAGGAAGCATGGTTGGAATAAAATAAAGTCTAATCTAATCAACATTCAAATATTGTGTATTCTGAGTATTTCTTAAACTACGATCACTATGAGTATTAAATTATTAATGAATTCGACTTGAGCGTGACTTCCAACAATAATGGCCACCTACGCGAACAAAATTACCGAGATGGGGCATTGCGCATGTAGGCATGATTTCTATGTTTGTTTAGTAACACAACACATGGTAAGGGATATTTTCCGATTTGTAGGCGTAGTTCGACGTCCGTCCTCGGGCGCCAACTGACTCACCGACTATGGCCGATTGTTCGACACTAAACGTCGATGGAATCGGTAACTCATGCATTTTATGGGCGACTTTAATAATATATGGGGCGTTGCGTAATTCTCCTTTAGTTTCGCCTTATGTGAACGTGAGTGCAAATATTGGCTTTGGGCGTGGTATCTCAATGGTATTAAATATCATCATTAATGTTAGATTTATTTGGTTTAGATTATGACTAAGATTATAAGTAGATACGGAAATAGCTACAAAATCTGTAATCAGTGTCATGATCGATACTGTTAACGTTTCGCTTTCGTTAAACAAGACTTATACGACAATAAACATAAATATTTTCGGTCGTTAATCCAACAACTCTTCGGGTGCGACTTGGCGTTTTTGTACACTATAAACAATTCCCGACGCTCGTTAACATGAAAGATGAGCTCTAACAGCTTCGGTTTATGGTCAGTAAAATAGTCGGCACGTGTCGTGGCTTGCGCGACACTTTGCTACCTGATAATCGTGGATTAGCGATGGTTTAACAGCACCACCCAAAATTGTATCACCGGGCTCTACAAATAAATCGTCTCTATGAACAGGTGGTGGCACAAGTTAGAAAGTGTACGATTGATGTTTCTGTTTTTTTTTCTTGTAGCCACCTAAAATAGCTTGTCTTTTGTTGCTTCAAACATTTTTTGTATATCATACGTTGGAACATCACAAATATTCCGTTAACTACAACATATTTGAGTTTAAATTCCGCTCTATAACAACGCGTTAAGAAAGCGACTCCAAATCATATCGATACATTTAAATATTAAGTCAATGACCTCAACGCGTGGTATAAACGCGGAGTACGTAAAATACAGGAAGAAAATACCATGCAGATATCTGATTCATAATTTTGTAGCAGCCAAAAAAGAATGGCGCCGCAATGCTGATTAGCTACTGCAGCCAAATTGCAAAATCAATATATGGGTAACGAGCCCCACTACCCTAATTCTCTTCCAAAGTTTTCTCATTCAAGATAGCAATCATCTGTTTTCATATGATAGTGCTCTAATATACGCAACATAATATTAAAGAATGAACAAGGCAGGCGTACGCAGGTAGGGAGTCAGATAGCTTGGTTTATAAATAGGTAAAGAGCGTAAATAGAAGCGGTTGTATCGGCTTTGAGCCGCTACCAATCGATACGAGATATTCCTACTCTGTTACGTCACAAATCTCTACTTTGCACAATTGAAATTCGATTCTACGTCTTACATATTAGATTTTACTATGGTTTGTCTCGCTTAGAATATTTGCCGTAGACGCTCGGGTATATTACACGGAAGCTCTCACACAACCACACACAACAGTAGATGTGTGTAGATGTGTTGCCAGTTAAAAGTTAAATACCAACATGTTGTTAGATGTTCGATCTTTTCTTAATCAAACTAATGGAAATTGCCAAGTTTAGGGCCCGTAGGTAATTCCTTTGGCTATGCTTCATTGGCTAGTCGATGTAATGGCTACAGTAAATGTAAAGCTTATAATTAATAGTTATCTGTACAGATTTTAATAGGTACTACTACATTGATATAATATATTTTTAAGCGATATTCAAGATTTGAAACCTGTTTTAAATGTTGTTTTATCTTATCTACTTAATAAATAAAAAGATCTACTAACGATTTAACTAATTAATTAATTAATCTCTTAGTTTATTTAGTTATTTATTTTATTAGAATTTAAATTTGGACGTAGCAAACTAAAATTTAGTTAAGTGGATAGCTATAGGTTTGCCTAGCGTGGGTATTAAGGAAATGTAAAAAGTTTTTTTATAATGTACCTAGCAATAATTGTTTTTTTTTAACTCTAGCTAGTAGGTATACCTAATACATTTGAAATAAATTGCCTACTGTTATATAAAATTAATATTTGTATTTCTGTATACCAATCACAAGGTAGGATACTTAAAGTTATCTTCAGATTTAATAAAAATGAGCTTGTCATGTTTTTTCAGACAACGGTCAGAATATGGAATCAATTTAAGGTATAATAAATATTTAACAAAACAATTAAAAACATATAGATATTTCCATCAAAGAAGTATTTTCCCAATCGGATCTTTTCATCTCAAATCAAAATGAAAATGAAGCTCTAAACAGATATTAAACCCCTCGGATATAATAATATAAATACAATAATACATTTCCACTGAATAAAGTTATGCTACTGTCATATACATCAAACCTACGAGAAAAGATTTACACAAAAGCTTTTCATGAAAATGTTTTGCCAAGCTTCAAGAAACAAATAAATAAGTTAAACAATACTGAAATACATACAAAATTTATCGTATTTCCAGTTAAAATATGCTTTAAATTATAGAGTATGACGTCAAAGAATAATTTACGGTACCTATTTACCTAGAGGTAAAGCTTATTGCTACATTATTATGATCAATACGAATATTGATTTTATTTTCAGTTTTCTTTCTATTTTATTTAGATATAATACCAGAATGTAAACATTTTACTTTAAGAAACTTATAACAATATGTTTTGTATGGAATATTACCTATAGGTAGTATTTTTAGCTAGGTATACCTATTTTCCAAGAGTGCAAAATCGGGGATGATGTAACATTATGTATGAGTAAAACTAATATGGTGTATTTTTTTTAATGTTGATTAAATAAAACAATAGGCACGAAATATATTTATTGAAAAATGCTGAATGGTTCAAAATTCTTGCCCTAAGGGTAGGGAATGAAATATTAAATATACTTAATAAATGAAAATATTTTTGACCGGCCGATTGTTTTGAAAATACAATACCTACTTACCTTCGAGGGTGAGTATGAAACAAAATACATTGAAATATGCTGAGGTATCTACTCCAAGATGTTCCACTAGTAGTAACCACATTAGAATAAGATATCATCCAATTTATATAATTCAGATTTAATGAGACACAAAACTATGTAACAAAGAATTCTATTTTTGTGTTGAATAAATTCTTTAGAAAACATTATAAATTATGATGGTTGATAGGTCGAGATGTTCATTAGATATCAAGTTTTGATATAAATTCTAGTTTTGTATTAAGTGGAAATTCCTGAGCGCTCGCTCTGCCGTTATAGTCAAAGTTTCAACGAAACGGGACCCCTCTCTTGTATAAAATCTTAAAACTTTTATCTTTTGCCCTGATAACGCACCTATTTGGGAAAAAACTTCAGTTACTTCTGCCGTTCCAAAACGCTTTTGATGAAAAAAATGTAGAGATTTTCTTTGAGAATTGATCGAGTTGATTTGGAAAAAAATATTGGGGCAATGTTAAAACTACGAATTCCGAAGACTTTGAGCATATATCTTTTCCGTAGGTATATATCAATATCCGTTAATATTATAAGTACGTGTAATTATCAAAAAATACAGGATAGATAAATAAGGTATTATTAGGTAAAATTTGTCCTGCAAAATTATTGTAAATTAGTGTAATCTATCAGTTAAAGTCATAAGAATATGAAGTTGTATAAAGGATGCCTGCATTTTTTATTCAGTGAGGCATATAACTAATTAGTTTTACGATTCGACTTAGTTTTCAATTTCAATAACAATTAAATTATAAGATCAAAAATGGATACCATTTGGAAACGATGTCATTCCGTTAAAAAAATATGCACGAGAATTACAATTTTTTTACGATCGAACTTTATAGCATTTTTATGGTTTTCCAATTGCCCACGGCTGACAATCCAGCCGTGTAAATTCTAGCAAAATATGTGTTTGAAGAATCCAAAGCTATTTAAATGCAAATTGGGAGTAAAATTTACTATGTTTATAATAATCGAGCCCGTAGGCTTAACCGCATGTGGTAACATGCATTGAGTAGGTAGATTACACGCAAACTAAATTTTTTCGATTAGAAATTATATTTATCGATACTTCTGGTGAATATTCACTATATATTGCCTATATTAATAGCATTTTTTGGATATTTATTGTTGGAAATTGATTTTTAATTCGATCATGCAAATGAATTAATAAATTACTCCGACATAAATTGGAAGTCGTACAAACGTAAATATAAACAAGGAAGTTATTCCCTCTCTCATTATCCAGCAAAGGAAATCTCCCATAGAATACTTTAGCAGAAATGTAGATTAGTTATTCTATAGATGTAATGTAGGTAATGTTGGCACTCAAGTAACAATATCACGTCGACGCTCACGATTTAGGCGAAATTAAATCATTACGAACATCTGCGCTCCTTTGCGGAGTTCAGCGATATATAACTTGATAGCTCTCTTAAACCTTATTTTTTAATTTAAGCTTACGCATTTTAATATTTACCTGCCAGTGTAACCAATATTTCATGTAAATCCCTGCCCCAAAACTGATTAAACTCTCAAGGGGGCTAATTCATTAGGAACGTGGTGTAATCGAAAGATTAGTTACACATGTCGACATGGCTTTCGTTTTATATTTATTACACCCCACATTTTTCCCGACACCGAGGATTTTTCTTAAAAATATTTATCCAATTCTACACCAATCAGTGCCGCCTCATCACTTATGAAAAATCGTTTCTCTTCAGAGAGTCCTCTATAAAAAGCTCATTTCAAATTAAAATTAAGGTCTAGCGTAACTAAAGAAAATAATCTTATATTTTCTCGTATGTATTCAATGTGAAGTAAACTTTAAACCCGAGTTGAAAAGAAACTTTTTTGTTCTGCGGTGCAGTGTATTTACGACGTGTTTAAGATCGTCGGTTGTCAAAATAACTGGTTGTTTTTCAAGATCCATTTGAATGGTGCGCGGTGCGCCACACTAGCTCTGAATTATAGATTGTAAAAGAACAACAACAACAACAAGTTTCGATATTTTAGTTGCGTTAGATAAAGTGTTAATAGGAATATAAATATAGATGATATTACGAAAGGATTTTACATAAAATAAAAATTATTCACCCATTACCTATAATATTATAAAAGGTTTGCGGAAGAATAGAAGTTTTAGAAGAATATCAATGACTAAAAATCACTCAAAAAATATAATTAGGTATAGGAATTATGTAGGTTGATATTATAATTTATAGGTCCGGTTCAAAATAAAGTTCACGGTCGTGACGTTTACAATATATATATACCTACCTAAATAAAAAATATTTAATCGTTACAAAAAATAGATAAATAGGTAAATTGGTACAAACGAGTTCACTTATACCTATAATATTTTTGGATAACTTATGACACCTACTCGAGGCTACAAATAATTAAAATTATAAATTTATAGACTAGGACCTGACTATTGGTCAATTGTCTTCAAATGTCAATTACCCATTGAAACTAAAAGGGCCGTTTTATTTAAGAAACTAGCTTAAAAAAAGCAGGACTTTTACATCATTAAATACATATATAGATACATACGTAATATAGCTACGAATACACAACACACCTCCATCGGGCAAGTCCATTAACATGGAGCGTTATTGAGGCCGTATCTCGAACCCCGGGCCACTCTGATAGCCCCGCGTTCCATTAAAAGAAACCATAAAATTACATTATTATGTGTTAATAATTTCAAGAGAAAGAACGCATACAAGTTCTCCTTTAGTGACATTAAAATTCTATATTCAAACAGTATTATAAATCTTTCACAAACAACGATAATTATTGATTTACCGTACGGTAATCGAAAAGTCAAATTGAGTTTTCCCTTATATCGAGTGCGAAAATGCTACTCGCTCAGTAGCTTAATTCAAAGTTCGTGTGCAAAGGTCATTTCGTCATAGTATAGGTAGGTACTTGAGAAATAACAACTTGTATCTCTTTTTTTTTTCATACAACAACTTTTTAATCTGATCGTAAGTTAACATGAGAGTCTTCTTTAATTCCTTAATATTTTTAATTTTGCTTGTAAAATTTAAGTACTTATTTGTTTGTGAAAGCTTTAACCGCAACCTCGAGGTTATATTATGTCGTCATGTCCATTAACCTTTATGAATTGATCGAAAAATTCAGTTTCTATGATAATATTGAATGTAGGTAAGTAGGTATATAACGTGGCGGAAGGCCGAACTAAATTTAGACGATAGGTACTTATACCTATGCCGCGAGTATATGTAAAGCCGAAAGGCGTTTACTCTGGGATGTCTCGTAAAAATACTATCTAACTGCTTTGCGTATTATCAGACCTGTTTTGAAACGAACCGAACTCACATGAAGCCCGTAGGTATGAAGCATAATATTAAGATTACATTTGACACGTTATCAAAATGAAAAATACAGTGAATTTAATATTTACTTCTTTCTGTGAGGTTCCGTCCCAATATATAAAATTTTAGGTACCGACCTTATTACCGTCATTTTCACTATCTGTTTAATTTTAATTTAAAAATGTTTTCACCCAAATTATAAGATTAAGTTTTAAGTAAGCAATCTTTCCTGTGAAACGGGCTTTATATTTTCATTTTAATATATTTTCTCATCCATCCTTTATAATACCTACTTTATCTTTTTAATTTTCATTCAGGCATAATATAATAATTAATTTCTATTTATTAAAAAATTATTAAATAGGCTCGTATTAAAATAATAAATAAAAATCTTGTTTTTTTTATTTAGATATAGGTACCTATTATTGATATTTAAATGAAAGCGTCATCAGTAGGATAGTTTTATCCTTAGCAAATTGATAAAATCAAATGCGGCCTCATTATTTATTGAAAATAACCACTTACTCCCGAAAAGCAAACATAACGCTTAATCCAATTAAGTAATTGGGAGCCACCGGCACATTAGCGCAACTTTACGATCAATCTTCGAGCATTACCGCCCTGTAGGTACAATTTGGAAGATAAACATCGTATCTGCGAAACCGATATGTATGTTGTTCGCTCGATGCTTCCTAACCTACGTCGTGGCCTGGGTAACGTATGCCCAGGCCAATGTTTGCCCGCGTTGCTCGCCAATCAAGTGCCGTATTTTACTGCCACAAGTCGACGGTAACTTACCACAACGAGCACTGGCTCTCGGTTAATGAGACAGCATCGTTTTAGTGTCAAATATTGCTTGGTATAAGAATAATGTTACTCCGTCCCTGATGAGTGTTGATTGGTATGAATAGAGAAAGTAATTGGTAGGTCATTTTTTTCTCGTTTCAAAGGGTTAATGCTTGCGAGGTTAACTTTTATGTGTTTTTTGTTGCTTGTAATTTGTCGTGGTCACATGTTTAAAGGGTGGATATTCATATTATTTTTCTTACAAAGATTTATGATAAGTTGTCATATAAACGATATTTTAACTTAATTAAGTAAGTACTTATTAGTGGATTTTCTGTTTATGAAAAATATTAACACATCTGAAAACCAATAGTTTACTTATTGCTCATCATCAAACAAAGGTTAAAAGCTATACAGATTCATATTTTAATTAATTTTAAGTTAATAATATAAATATTTGGTATAGGTATGTAGGTACGTAATTTGTAGTACATACGTGATTTAAATTTCTTTATATAAGATACTTAACTATGAGTAACCTCCTCTAACCACAATATTGATTCATGTGCCACATAACACTCGAGTCAATTAGGATATATTAGCCACTTTGGAAGTATTATTGTCCTAAATCAATTGAAACATAGTCACTTTGTTATAGAGCAGTGGAAATGATATTCATAGTCATTCTGAGACAATTGGAATTATGATATTGGTACTAGATATGTGTATGTTACATTGAGTTAGTTATTCATTGGACCTAATCTAAAATAAATCAGTTATGACGCCGTTTTGTTTTGTTATTTCAAACTAAACATTCACGTGGTTCGTGAATGTTTGGTAAAGAATATATAATTTTCAATGCATAGAAAAATTACGAAAAATTTTAATGCGCAAAACGTACATACTTAACTTTGCATGTGAGGTTAGATTTCACCTATTTCAATTATTATGATAAACATTCTACTCTATTTAAAATATAAGTGGTTCAATTTCATTATTGTCAATATTCATCTCAAAATAACCGTCTCAGATATATTTTACAGAAGCTTTCTAAAGAATTTTCAGTGAGAAAATAAATGCATAGAAAAATTCTTTCTTGTTATAGGAAAGGCGGGAGAGGGCCCGGGCTCACACGTCGCGTCTGCCTACATATTTTATTGACCCCGTTCAACACACATGTTCAGAAGCGGACACAACATATCCGGAGATAAGGGAGTACCTATAATCACGAGAGAATGAATTTAAAATAAATTAATGTAGAATCATATCCATTTAATAGCTTCATCACATTTTATTATATTAGAAACCCACACATTTTTTAAACTAGAAAACACTTTGCCTGCTCTACTTCAATTTGTAAATAAATTTCAAAGTAACATGTGTTTATGTATGCAACTGAATATAAATTCACTTGTCCTAACCTAACTCTACAGTTATTTTGAAATAAAACGCATCACGTTGATGGTTACTATCAGTGTTTAACGATTGTTTATTGAACGGGATGAGTAGATCTATAACATAGTTAGGTATATCGAGATCTTATTAGCCTTTATAATGTATGCTAAGTCTAATATATTATAACGACATGACGTAATAGACTACGACTACGTCATTTAGACATTCGCTTTTGATAATTATATAACTGAATATTATTTTGTATGACATACCTATAATTTCATGCGTTTGGTTTATTTACCATTTATAATTGCCCTGTAAGCCCCCCTTTTTGTCTTTTCTTTTCTTTTAGATACTGTAAATAATAGTTAAGTTGTCTCTTTTATTATATAAGTATTCTTGTATTAAAGTTTAATTTACCTTATCACTTCTAATTACATATATTTCAATTTATAAATTAACCTAACAAGGATGTTTTTCATCCAACTGTACGACATTTTTTACTATAGGCTTTTAAACTATAGATAGGATACAACAATGAATTGCAAAACAATAAATAAAGCACCCTATCTCCATTCATATCCTTGGGTGTCACCCCCTCGTACACCCTGCACCATACTTTACGTCGTATCAGTCGGTGCGGTATTCCCAAACTGCACTTCAGAGCTCCCGCCTGGCATGTAGAATACCTACATTTATGTATAGATGAGGTTCACGCAGCGGTACTCGTATTCCGAACACGTAACATATGTTTTAGGTGAATTTCTTGCCCTATATTTTCAGTTCCTATAGGAAAAGGTTTAAATGTTTTAGGTTTCGTTTGGTTTATTTAGACTGGAGGGGTTTTAGTAAATTGAAACTACCTTCAAAATTCGAGCTGGGATAAATGTACCAAGAAATTCATAGTCACCTAGACCACCAATTTTTAGTTTTTCTAAATAATACTCTCTATACAGAATTCGACTCTAACCAGACCTATTCATGAATCAACATTAGGTGTATTTTATTAAAGGATCTCTTTAGGCTTATCTCCATAACTAAAGCCTATATACAACACTTATATACTTTTAGAGTTGGCCAGAGAATCTTATATTATATGTTTTACTAGCTTCTCTAGTTACCATGACAATCAAAAAGTGGGAGTTGTCGAATATTTTATTATTACGAGTGCATAATATCTGCTGTTTATTAATGCAGGATACCTGTTATGTCCTCTCGGCTTAGTGTTGTTACTATTTTTAAGTTACAATAAAGTATCGATAGTTACAATTTTTTTTTTTGCAATGTTGCTCCCTGTTGATTAATTATTATTTAGTGAGTAATCTTTTTTATTAGAAATCAATCGTTCTAACGAAATATACGAATAAAAGAAGCTTAACAAATCAATATTTTTTTTTAACGATTCCGTCGATGTATCGACTATCGATTTTATCCTATCACTACTCCATACAAGTGTCGTTAAAAGAAATAAATAAGACCTTTAATTACAAATGGTGAACGTACCTACCTACATACTCAGGTGCGGACGCTTAAGGACATTGAGAATAAAATTATATATTTAATTAAACCAGCGTGTAAGTGCATAATGTACTTTTTTATAGCTTAATGCTTAAGACATTTTCAGTATTTCTCAGGGACAATTAAAATACTGCACGTATAAGATGACATCTGAATTTTATGTCACCTTCAGCAATCTTTAGTAGAATGGCAAACAGACACGATTTGCGCGGTGGTAGGGTACTTTGTAGTACCCGCTTGGCTACCACCCTCTAGTTCAAAATTTGTCGCCAAGCACCTACTGGTGTGTTCCGGCGGTTGTGCTAGAGAGCAAGATACCTTCTAGGCTTTATAAAGGTCGGCAACACATTGGCAATCCCTCTGGTATTGCTGATGTTCATAGGTGACGGTAGCCACTTACCATCAGGTGGACCACCTGCCTTCTTCTGCCGGACTCATTGCGGCAATAGAAGTTATAAAATAGTTATATATTTTTTCCTATTAAATCCATTCGTTACAAATATGTAGTATAAAACTATTAAGTATTATTTATGGTCCTTCTTTGCCCTTGGATCAAAAAATCTATTTTACAATAATTTAGTTTACGAACAAGCCACGTAGCGAACGTAATAGCACTTTAGGACACTCGCGTTAACCCGAGATAGCTGCTCCATAATTTTGATCGTAGATTAAGCTGCGTTCATAGTAGCAGCGACGCGGTTTTCTCTTACCCTGACATTCAGTGAAAATAGATTTCCTCATGCATGAATAAGCTTGAATTTCTTTCCATTTAAATAAATGAAAAATTAATATATGAGTAGAAAAACCATCATGTAATATTTATAAGATACTAGCTAATGCCCGGCGTACATTGCAATGCCTCTGTTTTTTTCTATGTCAGAAGCATTTGCGGGCGCGCGCACAACAGCTCACATAAGTTTTATCACAATGGAATGAATGGAATGCATCTATATATACGTTTGTCTCGATAGTTATTTACATTTACATAAATAAAAAAGAACAAAGATCTATAAAAAATGTCCCTTGCTGAGTTTCTTGCCGGAGTCTTCTCAGTCCAAGTGTATTCCGAACCGGTGGTAGAATCATTTGTAACGTTCATAAGTGCCTTATTAGGGCCTAAACTGAATAAATGATTTTTGAATTTGAATTTGAATTATAGATGTATGGAAGTGTCAATAGTAAAGTACCTAACCACGCTACACAATAAAGAATTACGTGAAATGTTTGTACGATCGCTAATCGCTTGTACTACGACTGACACCTTAAGTTACATAACTAAATCCACTAGGAGGGTTTTGGGTTATTGTTTTATTATATTTGTTCTTGCACTTTCTCATTTAATAAAAGTGTTTTTTTTTGTTCTAGGAACCAGCGGAAACCAGCTCAGCGTCTCTTATCACGAAGAAACTAAATAACAATAAATTCCCTTTATTATCATTGCAATTATACATACATACCTACCAATATTTTCATAATTTTATAGTAAGCTTGATACCATGCCAACTCACTGTTATCTCGCTCCTAAAACGCAGCCGCTATCGTCGGTCGTAAAATTATGTAGAGTAGGAGGCAGTCAAATAGTCATTTTCGTGAGAACTTTGTGAGTATGCATGGCATGGTAACTTGCATGGCATGCCTTGTCATATACTTGTTTTTATTATGTATGTACTATATTGTTAACATTTTGAATAATAGCTTACTAAATTTAGTAAAATAAGTTACTTGTATCCCTTAAGTTTGCTTTAAGTTAGTGGAGAATGCCGTTGTTGGCTCGATGCTTTAGCAAATAATACCTAATAAGTTATACAACGGGCCAATGTAGCTCGCTTAGTAGGGTTGGCACGAGTCTTGTGACTACAGTTTGTAATTTGGCAAAAACCTTAAGTCGATAACCTAAGTATGTAGGTACATTCAAAACATAGCTAAAATTAATCAATAAATTATACCTAGCTCTAATTATTTTAATGTGCTCTACCTAGTATATATTTGTTGTAATAATATTAAATAAGAATACAATACCTACCTAATTATGATCTGGTATAAAATATCACAATTAAGGGTAGGTACCTATAGGTAGATTTGATTGTCAAACTATAGGTATAAGATTCATTGTTTGAATTCAAAATGTATATTTTAAAAACTGACTTTGTAAATAAAGCTCAATAAGTTTGTTTGTTTTATTTAATCCTTTACACAACTAGTCGATTGATTTTTTTAATGTTAAGTAGTAGGTAGAATTATAGATTACAGAGATAAAATTATTATTTTATAGAAAATCCTTACGTAAGGGGTGGGCCCTTACTCTCCCAAAATAAAAGTAGGTAGGTACTATACTAGGTAAGTAACTTATGACTAACGAATGAATGTATTTCTTTATGATTGTCTCCAGTCTAGGTAAAGAAACGTGTAGTTCGACTCAAGTTACGTTCTCAGCAATTTAGCTTGGAACTTAGATGTAAAATTTACTCCCAGCTAAGCTTTCTAGTAACTTAAGTCTAAGAAAGTACCAATGTAACTTTAACCTTTTAAGGTACTCATTTATTAAAAGTTCATACTTAGGCAGGTATTTACCTCATTACATGCCAAATGTGTAGTAGGGGTGAATATTTTCGGTACCTATTGTAGATTTTTATAAGAAGTGAAAGTATGTAGGTAAGCCAGGTAACTATTATATATAAGTATGTATTTATTTATTTACTGTTTCAATGACAAAACAATATTCGAAACTCGACAAAATCCGAGTTTAAATTGTTCGTTTTACGATTATTGCGTACTTCGATGGTAGGTATATCTTTTGAATACAAATTTGCGACTTCAGGTTACTTACACACGCAAACCGCGATATGAGCATCCTGACTTGCAAAAATGTACCTTAATTCTAAGACAAAAGGATTCTAAATATATCACTTATATATTCACAAATATAAGCCATGTTTATACAATAGATATAGTAATGTTTTAAAAGCAAAGTTAACAATTCGTATTGACTTTGTGCACTAGTCCTTATATCGGTAACTTTATGGCAATGGATTAGATTAAAACACATATAAACAAGTTCCACCTCCAATGATAAGTTCACGTATTTTACTGTACATAATTGGCCCTTTAAAAAGTGATAAGATTTGTCTATAAAATTGTTGAAAAATGTACACATTCATGAATAATTCTACAAGTTCTTTTACTTAAAAAACCAATTTCAATAAAATCGATTTCTTATTTACCATAAAAAGTTAAAGTTAATGAATAAAAAGGGAACGTACACTCACCTGTTAAGTGACATCTATAGTGTTCTGATAAAAAGGTAGAGTTCTGTTATTGTAGGTATGTAGCTATTAAATAGAACTTAATGAGATCTAATTATATTGTAGAATGTATATGTATCTTCTACATAGTATTATAAATGCTACTAATTATGTGAAGAATTCAAATATTACCAAATAGGAAACATTACAAATAGCTAATAATTTACTCAACTCAACGGAAATGTCATACAAGAATATGATATAACATATCCATTGATCAATATCATCAAGAAAAGATCAGAAAACTCCTGTGGCGTACGTACCTTCTTAGAGAGAGATAACGTAATTCCGTCTCATTGCCGTGTCAGAATGGGAATCTGGCCTTTGGTTGCGAGCGCTTCCGTCAGCAAACATCGGGACTCTACTCGATCCATCGACTTTCCGGCTTGCATCTTGTCTGCGTCTTGGTGCACCTATTTATATGTCCCATCGCTGCCAGTGTGGCACTTTTGTCGATCAGCTTGGCCACCACGGGCTATCGTGCGTAAAAAGCGCAGGCAGAATTCCGCGCCATTCTGACCTCAATGACATCATCCGCCGGGCTCTTGCCAGTGCTCACGTGTCAGCTATTCGCGAACCGAGTGGCTTGATGCGGGATGACGGTAAGAGACCCGACGGAATGACCTTGATGCCCTGGAAGTTGGGGCGTCCCTTAGTATGGGACGCAACTTGTGTTGATACTCTCGCACCGTCCCACCTTCCAGAGACTGTCAAAAGGGCCGGTGGCGCGGCTGTCTGTGCCGAAAACCACAAGCGGCGCAAATATAGTAACCTTGATGGGGGCTATATTTTTGAACCGTTTGGGGTTGAGACGCTGGGGCCGTGGGGGTCAGGAGCCCATCGAATGTTTCGCGATATTTCTAAGCGACTGATCGACGCTTCTCGTGACCAGAGGGCTGGTGAATACCTCGGCCAGAGGATTAGCATCGCCATACAGCGTGGCAATGCCGCTAGCGTTCTGGGCACACTACCAACTGGCAGCGATTTAGATCAGCTTTTCTTTTTGTAAATAGTTTTAAATTAAGATGTGTATTTTTTGTTCTTGTTTTTATTGTAAAATATTGTAATTTTAATAATTATTATCATGTAATGTATGTAAATAAATATATTATTAAACTAAACTGATAATAATCATAATAGCTCTGAGGTAATGTTCTAGTAGAGATTATACAGGATGGACACATCCAGATGATTTCTTTTAGAAATTTAAGTGTAGTAGATCATGCTGAAGAATTTTTAGTACAGGAACAATTTTAAAACCACAAAACATGATTCTCATCATATTTTTATGTGTTTTGGATGTCCCGTGACTTGCTTAGTTAAAGTATTGATAAGGTTTTCAAAACTTAAGCCTATTTAATAATTTAAAATCTTATTATTATTTTGCTTTGCTATATAACATATTATTATGTATAGGTATTTAAAGTAAGTAGGTTGTAGCATATACTAACATATTCAAAAATAGGCTATGAAATTGTTTATACCTAATTTTATTTTTAACACACACTTACTGAAGGTTACTATAATTATCATTATCAATACAGTAATTTATATACCTACCTATACATATTATATTAAAGGTAATAGATTCAATACCTATAGATACATACTGAGCCGACCTTGGATGAATAGTTATGTACCTACTATATATAGATTGTTATTATTATAGCCAACATCAAATAATAATAAATACCTAGATAGAATGTTGCAATAAGCAATTGATTTCGTCATTTAATAGGTAAAAAATCGATTTATCAGACTAGAAGCGAGTATAATCGGACATAGAATCGTTTTTAGAGCCGATTGACTACTATATTGATGATTGTGTATTGATTTTTTATTTTTTAGGGTACCGTTTGGTTTATAATAATGAAAGGATTGTTGTTAGACTAATATTTTATGTTATTTAACGCAATACGATTTAAATTTGACTTTTTATGGATATTGGCCTCCTTTACCGCTATGAAATGGTACTAGCGTGTAATACTTTTAATTGAATAAGTACTATGTGATGTATTCACACTGTAGGAGGCATTTACATCATGTTTTAGTAATATTGTAGGAACCTACCAACTAATGGTACAATCATCAACATAATACATCCATGGTTAATTAAATGGTGAATCATTTAAACCTCTCTCCGACGTTTATCAAGATTTGAAAGCTGAAATTACTGTATGGTGGTTTGTAACTTAAGTTTTTACCCATTAATTTGATATATGAAACACTACACCGTGTATATAATTATTTTTAGGCGCCGTAATCTTATTAAAGCCTGGGTCGGACAGAAGATCAACCTGCCTTATCTTTAGGTACAGTGAGCATCAAAAGTATCTATGTATGTATTAATAATAATAAAATAATTTTATTAGTCAACTAAAATCTGTTTTATTCCGCTTTGAAAGAGATTTATGAGCTTATTTAAAATATTTATTTAAATAAGATGGGTTAGCATAATTTTGACATAATTAGTGGGTCCATTAGGCATCCAGGAACATCCGGTAAGAACCAGTATTGAACATAGATTATTGAACTACATATTTATCACCTTCATCTAAATACCTACTATATTTTTTATTACGAAAATACCTACAGCTTCTTACTACTACCACAAACAAACCTACTACTGCCTTATGACAATTTAAAAACTGCAATGCTCAATTTTCATTAGTCTTAGTAGATATCAGCAAAATAGCTAGCATTTAATTTGCTCTTTTAAAAAGTTATGTTTACTTTGAATTGTTAATATCAACATGTAGGCTTAATAATATAATACCATTTTTGTACCTGTATTGCAATAAATATTTTGACTTTTGACTTTGAATAGGCTGTTGCTTTTCTAGCTTTACGGTCCAGTTCTTAGGAAATGAATTGAAATCCTCACTAATTTTATTAGTTTCTCAATATTTTTTTATTAATATCCCTCTGTGTTGCATTGAAATGGGATACGTAGGTAAATGGCGATGTAAGATCTACCTTTCGCTGTTACGGCTTCAATGATATGCCCTCTGGTGAGTTTTCTGGTAACTAAAGTAGGTAGCCTACCTACCTAGGCTATAAATTGCACGTACATACACTTAGTCTCAAATTTTTCGTTGAGAAGAAACAAATATTTTTTTAGCTAGATACCTACTCTACATATTAGCCTATATAGGCAGAAATGCCGTTTATACTACCAAGTAGAATAAAACGACTGTAGCGAACTCTATCGACTGGGTTTGATATTATGTTTGTTGGAAACTAATTTTAGAACAATGATCTTATCTTTGCAAGAAGTTCTCCTACTGACCTATTTAAAAGGCATAAAATGGGCCCTTTCATCCTTTCCTATAGAATTTGTAACGGTACCACTAACTTGAGCATTTATTTTCAAATTCAGCGTGTATTTATAACATAACAACAATAGATTGATATAATTTTATTATAATGGCTTCGATCTAATGGCAAACAACACGCAATTTTATTTATTTCAATTATTATTAGATTCTTAGATCGAATGTCTTCGGTAGGTTGTTATGCCAAATACCTATTTATATAGACTGTCAGAATATACATTGATAAAAATAAATTGATACTACTAGGTATCTACCTACTTATTAAGACTTTTAGGTAGGTACCTATAGCCGCTGCGGGTATAGTAACGAATGAATAATTATCTAATTTGGTAAGTCTTAGATTTAGGACAACTACAAAAATAAACTAAAATAGAGACCACTTTTTAATTGTTTCTATTTTTATTGCTTTGGTGTTTTAGCTTTTTATTTCATTGCATCATTAAAAACAGCTGACACCCATTTGTCATTAAACAAATATAGCGCCACCTAATGCGGAGCAGTCGAACTACATAATATACAACGCCATCTATGCGCTACTTTGATAATAACATACTTACACACCACTACATGCATAACATTTTCCAATTCCCTCACTCGCATACGTAATGAGAGAGATAAGAATACACGGAAAGATGTCTTCTAAATTGCCTTTAAATATCCGCGCTGTTGATTGGTCACAGCGCGTATGGATAAACTAGTTTATTCCAGATCGAACCAATGAGAGTACGGGGAACGAACGGCCATTCTATTTCAGGCGGAGCTTGGCTAAAGTTCCTCCTTTATATTCCTGACGTATGCAGTCATTTGAGTTATGGGCGATGGTGTAGGACTACGTGTATTTATAAAAAATCTGCTGAATTTTCCCCTTTTCCCTCTGTAGCAATAATTTTCCGCAGAAAAATAATGCTGAGCTGTCGGGCGGTTGTAATAAATTCTGTTCTTGTACCTTGGCATATAGAATCGATGGTTTTGTCACGCAATCGTCATCTTTTTTTTTAGATACCTATTTTATAGAAACATCCTTAGTTATGATTTTGGTGGATAGGAAGAGATAGAAATCGCGTGCCTGATTTTTTTTTTTTAAATACTTAAAGTTCCATCGGATAAGTGACCTAATACCTGGTACTACCTAGGTACATCTATTAGGTAAACAGCCTAGGTAAACATATTACATACCTACTTTGGTACAACTACGTGCTACCCATAATATGTTCTACAGATTGATAGGTAGGTATATATTCATGCAAAACAGGTTAAGTGGTTTACCAAAATATGTTTGGCAAACAAACAGGCTAAAGGTGTGGTGAACACAAAAAGAAACATAAAAATAACTACATATTCATGGTAAATTCATAAACTAAAATTGGGTAAAATAGAGAAGAACAAAACAAAAATATGATTAAATGATGCGAACCAACCGACCTACAAGAACGAACTTGTAAAGGTTTTTTTTTTGGTACAGTCATGAACATAAACAACAATTTAACAGGGTGGCAATTCTTTCTGACACTTTATTTTACTATTAAAAAAGGGTGTGTCAATAGCTTAGTTAAATATTAAGTTCAATAAAGGAAATATGTAAGATTTTTAACGTTTACGAAAAGAAAACATTTCTACTCTCACTCGTCACATCGTTAAACTGGCGGTCCTGAATGAAACATCGAACCATAATTGGCATATTAAAACATCGTCCATTGACAAAATTTTATTGACACATTGTAGGCAGGATAACACAACAGGTGACCGTAGGTTTTTATGAGCAAACTCAAGCGCGTGCCATGCTATAAACTGACGTTGAAATCGTTAAATTGTAAGGAGCTGTTTAAATTGCCCCTAATAGAACATTATAGTAGTCTCAATGACGTGTTTAGTTTTATGTGATTTTGTATAAGAAGGCGCCTTCTCGTAACAAGGTGACGTCACATCAAAGCACCAATAAAATTACTCACAAAGCAGACGTCTAGACGTAACCTAGACGGTAAATTATACGCCAATAAAATTAGAACATAATTTTTAGTAAGTTACTGAATTATTGAGCAAAAATACCTACAGATTGATAAAAAAATATTAGAAATAATAATAGGTACCTACTTACACGCTTTTCATTGATTATAAATTTTAAAGTTGGGATACCTAAGTGGAGATATCTAGTACCTAAGTAGGTACATATTTTAAGAGTTGATTTTTGGTATACTTAGTACCTACCTACTAATCATTTAATAGGTATGACTTGGAGTCTTGGACTGTACTAGATCTATATTTTCAGGTACCTATCTAATAAGATATCCTAACGAATAGGTAGGTGTGGAAATTTTGATGAGTGTTATGTTAATTTTGTAAGCGAGTGTACCGTACCTACCTTTGTGCCTCAATTTAAGTAACTGCCTAAAGGGAGCCATTTAATGCCTACCCATCTAAGTTAAAGGTAGAAATTTTCCAAAACATTTGTTGTAATTTTCCTACTTAATTTAAGACCCTTAGGTATCTACCGTATCACGAATACCAAACTAGACACAAACTGAGATAGTGTAGAGTAAATGATTTGAAAATATAGGTTTTATAAAATAATTTTGATGTAACAGATGTTCGATTGCTCGCAGTTTAAAAATATAACTTATTATGTTTCGGCTGTTTGGACTAAAATAATATTATTGCTATTATTGGTTTATTGAGAACCTCATAGCTATGAAACAATATTTTAATAACATCCAAATAAGTAATAGCTTTTATAAACAACATTTTAAATGTCTTACCTCATTATCAAGTAGCTAGTCCTTCATCCAAAATCCATAAACATCTGTAACAAAAAAAAAAGTTTGAGAAGCCCCGTTTTGCCAACGGCTCGGACGCGTGGTGAAATGTTGCCTATATTTTATTCAGAGTTTAACATTACCAGCATACAAATTATTACCTACATTGTATTTCATTCATAAACGTTTGTTGAGTCATGTTTTAGTAAGAAACAAACGTGAATATTTTAAGTTTTATATGCTTGGAGGTTCACGAATATATAATAGGTGACTGACTTGTAGCTACAGTTGGACAACGGGGTTTCTTACTGTCAAGGACTTGTTTTAATATTACTAGATGTAGGCGTATGCATCTTGTTATTTTCTTATCTATTGTAATAGGTATTGTTCATCGATAGGTGTATGATATTGTAACCGTCCTGCTAAGATCGACATTTATATTTTTATGGTGGTCTTCATGATCGAAAATAGTGCAGTGTACGATCGATCACAACGTCTTGGTGGTCGTAACCGGCAACACCTCATCACCTGTGAACACCATCCGTCACCAACCCGTCCCGAACCGTAAAACCCGTCTGGTGCTAGTCTACTGCTTTTACGACCGAACCGATACTCAGATAAAAATAACCATCTCGTGCACACGCTATTATTACAAATGATACACAAGTTTACGATGCGAGTATTCACGTTTTTATTTCAAACGTTTATTGCCTGTTGTGCAACTTAATAGCGCACTTGAACTTGCAAGGCTAGTGACACCGTTTGATCCAAATCGCTTTTTATTGTTTTGCTCAATGGACGGGCGAATTTTACGAGCATGTCGTAATCTGTGACGAGGTTATAACTCTGATGCGTACTGCGATCTCACTTGTGATTCATGTTACGACAACTTTCCATTTCGACGCCGTTTAGCTATGCACGCGATTCTTATATCAAGTTTTTGATTACTTTTTCTACCGTTTAATTTGAAGTGGATCTAATTGGCCCATATGCACAGGTTAGCTGATTTTAGAATAGTTCACTGTCGATTGATCGTCAGCGTTGAAAATGTTTTTAAAAAACGCAACGCGTATCTAGGTATTACAAATTTTAACAAG
The DNA here is from genome assembly GCA_951216915.1 of Tetheella fluctuosa. Classification (NCBI taxonomy): domain Eukaryota; kingdom Metazoa; phylum Arthropoda; class Insecta; order Lepidoptera; family Drepanidae; genus Tetheella; species Tetheella fluctuosa. Next base: position 5,200,584 of record OX578226.1, read on the forward strand.
CGCTTCAATTGCTAAAAGCCGTTGCAAACATTGTTACGAACAAATTGGTGTTTCGAGGAATCGGTACGATTTGTACGTAACAACGTTTATAGCTTAGTAAAGAGGGTTAGATACCTATTTATATACAAATTCTTCAGATCGGAAAAGGAGAGGTCGACGATACGATCCTTCTCGCCTCACTTATCTTTCTTTAATAACATTGTTCCCCGAGGTGTCCTTGGGTAAATAGGAAAGGAAAGCAAATAGCGTCAGGATGTTCCACCGACCCGTCTTGTATTTGCATTACCATATATTCATATTTCCTTTTCGTAGGTAACCTTTTCTGGGGAAACAAATAATAGGTGGAATGCATCTGGGTCCGCATTAAGGGACATCTTTTTATTCGCTTTGAGCTTTGGTAAATATTTTTGTTATTACGTTATGCCTCCCTTGGAGCAGACGTGTTTTCTGTGGGACACGTCGCCGATAGAATGAGGTATCTTACTTGTGCATTATTGATAAGAGATAGGTATTTTGTTTTCTCTATTTGGTAGGTACTTACTATATTTTATAAATATGAAAAATTTATACATAGTGTATTAATTTTATCATGCTTTAATATTTAAAATGGCATAATTGGAGTAAATTTGTTTCAATATCTATACTAATACTCAAAAACTACTGAACTATTTTCACAAATTCTTTCACAGTTACAAAGCACATGATCCCTGAGTAACATGGGCTATATTTTATCCCGGGAACGCGGGTAATACCACGCGGAAAAGCTAGAGTTTTTATATAATAAAAAACAAAATACTCATAAGTATTGTCAGAAAAATAGAACCTTCTACGATCTTGCTACGAGACCTCTAAGGTTATCCTAATGTCTCTAGCTATATAGCCATCCCATTGATACCCATGAACTTGATAAAAAAAAGCTGTACCTAAGTCAGTACATGTAAGATATTATAAAAGATTGAATCCTGCATCTTTTTCCATCTCCCAACTTAATAATTTATGGAATTCATGATACTTATACTCACCAAATCCTTAATACCGACGACGAAATTTAAACAACAATTTTAATCAACCACCGCGAACTCTCTAAACGAATAAAATTCAATATTAACACCATTTTTACATTACGTATAAGCCGAAAACCAGCAAATGTACGAATAAAACCTTCAACATTATGTGACAGAATCCCGTTCGACCTTACTTTCAAGTATTTTGAATTTTGAAAACAGGAATAGTGTACCAATAAAAATTCAACATTCATTAACCGTTTTTGGTTTGTATGTTTCGTATTTTTTAAGCTGAGTCGGTATAATGTTGTTATCTGCTTACAGATGGGGAGTCGAGATTGCAACCCGAGAGTGCTGTTGTACCGACAGCAGAATCAAATCACAAGGGAATTTTTCGCCATTAATTATATTTCATAGTGTTTTTTTGAGTAGGTATATAGCTATAGGAATGTTTCTTTGTACTTAGGTAGTAGGTATAACATATTTCTTACAAACACAATCGTGAAATCAAGCTAACCTCTATAAAGAAATCTGATAAATCTGAACGCCAAATAAATAGGTTTCTACTTTAATAATGACCATGTTGGGAATTTAAACGTGGCTTTAATTCATTGATAGTCAACATTGATAATTAAAAAAAACAATTAGGAACATGTATGGTTTAAAAAAGTAGGTAGGACCCTCCGCGGAAAGAAACTTGATACGGTTACGCATACTTCTCTTGTACCTACAAAAATGACAGCGACCCATTGGTTGAAATAACCAGCTGATTCGCAGCCAGACTCTGGCGTATCAACTTTATCAACCATTAAGATTCCAAAATAATTGGAAAAATACGTAGAGTATCGAAATATCTTGATAAAAAAAGTATTAAATTTAAATGTTAACTACCGCGACGTTAACATCGGCATTCTAAGCTCCATGGATTGACATTTTAACTAAACGTCAGATTTGGTAAATAAAAATACTACCTAATGACGGGTCCGCCCACAAAAGTCATTCACAGTTTAATCGGCAGATTAGATTATCCAGAGCTTTACTTGTAGGCACACTTTTATTTCGTAATTTCTATATCTATAGCATGACGTAGCTTGCCACTCTTGTTTATTTACACATTGTATCTATATTTACTTTAGTAGGTAATCTTCGTTTCCCATCACATGGTTTGAAGTTTGTGAATCATCATCGTTTTGTTCGAAGCTCGAAGTAAGGCAAAACGCAAAAAACTGTTACCTATAAAAAATGCTTTATTGTGTCACGAGATTGTAAAAAACTACAAAAGTAGAGTCCAAATGTTTTTTTACCTTTTTAAAAAATTATACTTATGCATGTTGTTCCATAATTTTTAGTTAGAATATAAAAAACAAATTTAGTTTATGAATATTAACATACACTACAGGTAAATAATTATATTATTTAACAAATTTAATAGGTAAATGAAAGCTGAGCTTAAGTGGTACAGCAACAACACAATTTGGTACTACAGGCTTAGTAAATAAGTAACCTACACAAGATGGTCACATGATGTCGTTAAAACAGCAGGGAAACTGTGAGAGTGACGCAGGACCGGAAAGTATGGCATCAAAACTATACCTACACAGCAGTGGGCGGATGTGGGCAGAATAAGTAGGTATACCTTCCTGTATTTTTATATATAAATGATTTCAAAGATAGGTACTTAAGTACCTAAATTTGAATGCTACATAGACAAACTAGGCAGTTTGTTTATATTTTTTGTATACTGATTTAGATAGGCATCTAAATCAGTATACAAAAAATATACTCTTCATTAACAAACGGAATTGGCCTTTCCTAGTAAATTTGTAAAAAAAAAAAATTAAACCTCGCGGTCTTTTTCAGTTGTCGGCTGTCTTCTAAGCCAGTGGTAACTTCAGTAGCTTCGACATTCATAAGTGCCCTCCTAGAGCTTTAAGTAGACAGATGGCTTTGACTTTGGCTTTCATTAGAATAGGTAATTTCATAGTAGATATACTCTTTGCCTTAGTAGTTTTAGTTGCCAAATACAGTTGAAATCATTTTATATCATTCAAAACCTACACATGAGACTTTTTATAGACTTTTTGTAATTTTATTAAAAATAAAAAAAAAATCTATACCTAAACCTAATAAAATATTTATTTTGCTATCGCTATATCAAAGAAAGATTGCAGGAAATGCACCTCGTCTCAGCATCGGGAAATGAACACGACATTCGCATGCTACATAGTCAGCCCTGAGTAGAATAGGGTTCAACGGTGCACCTCGGGGGTTGAAAGCTTTTTCCAATTACAGCTATGAGGACTTGCAAAATCCGGAGTGAACTTCTATTGAGTTTTTATTATATGGTGACTTCGACCTTTCATTGTATAAATATATTGAATAAGGATATTTCAAAATACCCTTTTATACCCTGGGCAAATAAATAATTTTAAAAATGACGTCAATTATTTATAATTTATTTGAATAACATCGCTTCAGTAAAATAATAAATAAATACAATTTGAACTGAATTTAGTACATATTATGATATGTAAGACCGACTTCAAACGAAACGGTTGTGAAAATAAATAAAAATATTATGACAGTAACTTTTGTAACGTCACATAACGCAGGAATTTGCTAATGAATTGTTTTTAAAATATTTGTAGAGGACTATAGTGTTGTTTTTATTATACAAAAATAATGATTTAACATTTACATAAATCATGTACGTTAACATCTGGTTAACATGAAAATAAAATTACGTTTTTCATAACAGAGGTCTGATGACTTAAATAACCCTGCTCGTAAATAACCTTTAACCCATTTCAAGAGTTAACAAGATACTATTGAAAAATTTCAAAGCGGGGCTTGTTAGCTGAAGCTGAAAACAAAGGGGCTTTTAACATCAAAATAGAGTAACAAGCCACCTTGTTAATACCAGTCGAGCTTCTATATTAAAACTTAGAAGAACCGCTGAGTGCTGGCTAGAAGCCAATTAGTTATGGAAACACTCGACTACACTGATTGTAGACGTAGGTAAATATTATTGTTTTCATTCGATTATGAATAAGTCTCAAACGCCGACTAAAGATAATGTGAGTCTATGACTAATCATATTGGAACGTGAACTTTAAACTTGATTAGGAATTCTAGACAAACAAAACACATTTGCTATAAACACTGATAATTTTATAAAAAAGTTTTTTGAATCACTGAAATTGTAAGAAAAATGATTATATACTAAACAATAATTGTGATATTTAATCAAGCTGTGGACGTTTAGCCTGTTATGAGCTGAATTATGTACCTATAGGTAGACAGACCTCTAGACTACTATCATAATATGAATACAGTCATGATTGAGAAATAAGATTAAAATAAAATTAAGCCGGATACTTCAATATCATATAATTCATTGTGCATTTAAGTTCGTAGTTATGGTAGTGTAACTAAAAATACTAAGGATTAACCAGAGGTAGGAGTAATATACCGATATTACCGAATTAATTAAATTAATAGGTTTCGGTAGGTAACTTATACGTACCTACATAAGAACTTTGATCCAAACTATAACATTTGTATGCACTTTGTATAAAAATATTTTGTTTCAAATATGAAAATATGTTCGAAACCTGAGGTAAGAGTATAAAAGTAAGGGCTAGACGTTTTGAAATCTGATAAGCATTATATTTTAATTTGCTGCTCATGATATTTTAACATGAAGTCTATAGTCTACATATTTTCATAAAATACAAAGGGTATTGACCGCTTTTTAGTAAGTAATGAATACAAAGAGGCCGTAGATTTTAAAGCTCTGCCTAGTCTCCATAATGCTCTATGATGATTATTTTAAACAATAAGTAAAAAAAACTTAAAAAATATTTTCACTAATTAATCTCTTTATCTTTTAATTATCCAAAATAACCCTTATTTTAAACAAATACCCTTAAAAAATTAACATACGTGTACCTAGGTAGGTTGCACATTGTCAGGCATTGAACAAACATAAAACGAGTTGGTAGTCCTCAAAAGGAATAAACCTTTTACAGTTTTATAAACCACTTAAGCGCTTAAATTGAAACTATACAGGTACTTTGAAATCGTGATCCATAAATTTGTACGTTAACGTGTTTAAAACAACCGGCCTTTGGTATTTAAATGTAATTTTGTGCAACAATTATTGGCGCGGTATAGGTTCAGTCGATGACTTGATATTTTTTAAATAATTCGGTCCCGGATAAACCAAAATGTGTACCTACATAACACAATTTATAGGGCTTTACCTCCAAAATAATCTGCGAATAAGATTTCTGTTCGTTTAAAATGTAAATTGGCTGAAATACCACTGCTGCTAATTTTAAATACTAAAAAGATATGGTCTGGTCATAAGTTATAACCATTAGTTGCTAATGATGACGGTCATGCTTCGGTTCACATAATAAAAATTAATGCAGCAAAATCATGTTTTGTGCAGTATAGTCATAAGGAAAAGTACCTACTCTTTTTGATAACTCTATCAGTAGACACCGATATCAAGAAAATATAGGTAGAGGTTTTTCAGTCTAGTTCCCTAAAAAATGGATCCAGATGTTGGTATCAAACAAAATATTATTTTCGAACCCAACTTTTGTAGGTAACGTCAATAAATATTTATATAATTCGTGTGATATTAGTTGATGATCTCAGAGTTATTTTAAAATAGAAGCTAAATAGAGTGCGTAGTAATAGGTTTTTACGACTATATTGCCTAAGAGTATGATGGTAGTAGACAAATGGATGAGAGAAAATTGGTATTTCCTTTTCCCTATTTTTGATGCCTATTGGCGGCTGTCCAATTTGGCAAGAGATTCTTTTTCGATAGTGGATATGTCACTTTACTATATTATTTTCTTTATATAGTTGGAAGGAAAATGATATTTGTAAATTACTACTAGATTACATGCTTTTATCTTTGTTTCAACGGACCAGTATTTATTGGATTGGACTTTCAATTCGGTAATTTTAAGATTATGCAGATTTCGTTTTTCTACCATTTAAATAATATAATAGGTACTATAGCTACGTTTTGCTAAATAAATGGCGTTTCAATTCAGATTGTAATTTTATATGCATCTTATTTATTTGGCTATTAAAATAACACATTATTTTAATCAAAGTAACATATATTACTATAATTAGACAAGATAAAATTAAGTGTTATACATGTTTATGCTCGGTAAATTCAAAATGCGCGTCAAGTATGTAAATATTGATGCGGTAATAATTTTAAATCTAAATTTAAGATTTAACCTACATTTTATTTACGTCTGTGACATTATTTATATTTTTTATAATCTATGGTTTTTAAATTGAATTCAGCCAAACACGTAGGACACTCGAGCATAATGTGGGATTGACTACCAATATTATAAACTTCAATAGAAAGAATATTGGGTAAGTACGTCAGGTAGCCAGACATAATCTACGTAGGTATGTACGTACTTACTAGGTCTAACTAATGTACATAGTTAGGTATAATAAATAAGGTACATTTTATTTTTCAGGTATATCTTTCTTTAAGTAGAAAACATTAATATTGGGTATCAACAACATAACCAAAATGGTGTTAAATATGGGATGTTTTACATACAGCTTTTTTATACATAACTACTTTAAGCACTTACGTTGTATATATAAACCTACATAAATTAACCTTAAGTACAAAACCCCAGGTAGTCTTAGGTATCCGATTTATCAATAATTTTATTGAGATTCAAAACAACAAATTAGTAAAATAACTGCCCAATCTTTACCTGAAGTAAGGTCACATACATACCGATTTTCCCATCGAAATAAAGAAAAAGTCGGGTTCTCATGATATGTTGATAATTCTAATTCGTAGTCAATACAAATCCGGGATCGACGTATCGAATCACGACTAAGAACGCACACGGAATTTTCCGTAACTATTACGAATACCCACATGGCACCATACCTACTATGTATAGTTAAATAGTATGTACACAATTAACATTCAACAATGTTCATTTAATGAGAGTATTATGTATTTAATTACAAGTAGATTTATCCTCGGCTCACGTATGTAGGTACCATAAAGTGTGAGAAATTCTGAAATTGGTATTCTTTTATTATTTATTTTATTAAGGATCGCCAACAAATGATACACATAACTAATACTAAAAAACGGTGCTACAGAAATAACATGCCCTGTGCTCACTTATTTATAGGCAACCACAACTAACACTTCTTAGGTAAATATACTAAATGCATATAAAGTAGGAAAAATATTGTGTCATATTACAATGAATTTGAAATGGATATTTGATTATGATTCTTAATTTTAGTTTTCAGGAATTGGTAATTATATATACCTAAAGATATCTTCCTTAGGTAAGTTTTTCTTTAATATAATATGTATCTGTCTACCTACATGTTGGTAAACTGTTTATTTTTTCGGAGCCCGTTTTTATACCATGTGAACATTTTTCAGCTTATCTACTTTAGCGACAATAGGGGTAAGAGGTCCATCTACATATTCGGGATACTATCCCTATATGGTGGGTACCTATTCTCATCTTATCTTGGCAGCCGCAACAATTTTAATCAGAGAAGTATTTATGCACATTCCTAACTTTATTTATTTGGGAAAACTGTTATGATTGTGAGTAGGTACTCTTTTTATTGTCTTCTGCTAGTTAAAATATCTACAGAAGTGAAATTAGTATCTACAATTTAGCGAAACAGAGAAACTTTTTAACATTTATCCTGCCCTATATAACATGGTAGATCTTAAAGGGTTTGACCTTTTAGTTTCCGATATCGTTGTCAACAGATGTCGGCCTAGAAATAGTCACTTTATACAGGCGTTCTCCCACAATATGCCCAACCTCAATAAGTTATAAGGGTCAGATTCCACTTCGTGCTTAGAAACTGACTTATTTATTTTGTCTTTGCAACAGTTCATATATTATTGAAATATATTGAAATTATTTCGAGATTTATGCGAATGGTTGCATAAAAGTGCTGCTTCCTAATAAGTAGATATATAATCGCGGCTGGGATTCCTGCCAAGTCACTTCCACATTCTGTATCCAATCCAACAATTGATATAGAACGTGTATGTCACGCACAAAGCGAAATTTATACGAGCTCTGAATGTATATCGGTTCCTATAACTAAGACCGAACCTTGAAACATACTTAAGAACAAAATATCAGTATCGGAAAGATAAATAGAAGCAAGATTTATTTTAGTAGATATTTGTTGCTGTATTTATGTCTCTTCAATCTATTAAGTATTCCATAAATCCTTGTTTATTTTACTTTTATTTCTAAAAACATGGTCAAGCAAAAAACTTGGTAATAAATTAATGGATCATATATTTATTCATTTGATTTTTATAAACATATATTGATAAGTAAGCTTAACATACCTCAAAGTCTGGAGTAAATCCGTAAGCTTGTCACGCCTCTCCAACGTGCTATGTTTGACTTATAGCATGCACAATATCACTCAATGTTATCTATAACGATAACTCCGTTGCTCAGACACATTTGGCTATGGAAACTATATTTTTTTGCGTGTTATCAAAAAACGTTTACTTTATGTACTGCAACACTCAAATTTTCCAAGAATGAGTGAGTCTATAACGTGCAAGGTTAAAACAATTCTACGAAAAAAATTAGGTATTCAATTCTAACAAAAGTTGCGTAACAACTATTGTTTCCGATATATCAAAAAACACCTTACCCCGTCTTTTTGTGCATCTTTTGTTGTATTTATTTATAAAGAAATTGAAAGTGCATTGTCTGTTTTTACTTTTTTTACCCTCGCCGGGGCCAATAAAAATTTGGAGCATAAACAAAAAACCCTTCCGCATTGCAACAATTGCAGTTAAACTGAGGTAACATCAGTTAAGTTTTACAGGTGATGAAGTGAAGGTGGTTGGTTATTGTGATAATGTGTTTCATTGTCTCCCAAGTGATTTTAATTGCTTTCTTTTATACTTAATCATTGATTTATTACTGTGGTCAGCGAGACTCACAATAGAAGGTGAGGTTCCTGAGCATGAAATTATAATTCCTTTTATGAAATATTCTCTCTTTAAAAAGTTATTTTCTATGTGAGCATCGGTATTGGTCTGATAAATATACTAAGTAGACGTTTGCATTTCTGAGAGATATCAATAGTTATACACAATTTACATTTTGTTATCTATATTGCAATATTAATTATTCATTTGCATTTTCACCGTGCATTAACTTTAGTAGGTACTCTCATTGAAGCGTAATAACAAAACAATTCATTCCATTACCGTTCAAATGTCTACATTCTTTCATATGAACACTGGAGGTATTTATTTGTATCGTTTATTTCAATTGTAAATAGATTATGTTTGAGGTATACTACCATAATAGACTACAATTTATTTTAGCGGGATATTTAAACACGCTCCAAACCACAATAAATAAAACAAATAATAATGCAATAGTTGTGTAGCGAAAAACTGAACAAGCAATAAGTTGCGTACGTGCTCCACAGCTAGAAACAAAGACAATAGCCGAAAACAGCTCGTAATTTCATATCGACGTGAACAATTTACTCTCGCATTATGGTCCAATGTTTGTTCCATACTAAGGTACATACATTTGACTCGTATTTGCCAAAGCACAATATTTGTTGAACGTGCCAACCGTCGTGTCAAATGTGACGTATCTAGGCGTGACACGTCGCAACTGGCATTATTTCAGTTATTACATGTGTTCTACTGTTATTATCCCGTTGGCTTTTCTTTTTGTTGCAATAAAGCGTTGATTACCTCAAGACGCGTCGTCAATTGGTGTTTGGGACACGTAATAGTGACTGTAGGGGTGCCGATTACGTAATTGACACATTTTTTCTTCCTTGTGGACAAATAGTACGTTTAGCTTAATTTAAATCTTGGTACCTAGTACCAAACACCTATAAAATGAAACAGCCTTGTTGGCAGAGACACAATTTGTCTACAGCAAATGTAATTTGGAGGAAGGCGGAAAAATTACCCTCCAAAATTGGAAGACGTGTCCTTATTTGAGAAGTTTTTTTTGTAGGTATAATCTTATAGGTAGGTATCTACTTATTATAATTTAACGTGTCTTCTTATTTGAAGGATATCGTGATACATGTAAGAGTAGTTTATTTATTGTTAAACTAATTAAGAATTTATTTGGTCAGTACGTAAAAAAATATTTAACAAAATAACATTAATATTATGATGTATAAAACTTAATTCTAAAGTTTACTAAAAACAAATAACTTAAATCTTATTCCAAAAAAAAAACAACATTTTCTGTGTAAATCAGCAAGTTACAAAAATTCTACCCTCTATTTGAAAAATTCGTGCATCACGGAAACAGTTTAAAGTAGAAACTCAGTTTTGCGAAGGGGAAACTTTTCAAAGTAGGTATCTAAGTCACTTAATGTAAGGAAAGATGCAAATGGTTTCTTTTCAAAACTGTACGGAGATTCAAACTTTTATCCAGTCTCTGATCTTCTGAAGCTTTAAAAAGTTGTATCGACCCTTGAAAATGTTTTCAGTTCAAATTTATTTGGCATGTCTCACAGTTGGGCTTTGAACGAATCAAGTTTTATTTAAATACATTTTGAAAAAAAAATACGTGCTTGGTGTAAAATATGACCTTATTAGTGGGTTTTTGCCAAGACCTTCCAATCTTATATAGGATTTGTGAATATATGCGAATTGGATGTGAACTCGAGATAAGGTAGTGTCATTTTCCGGGAACTTGTCGCTTAAAGTGCTTTAAGTATTAAAGTTTTGATAACACTCCTAAAGACCCGGATTGAAGTTAATCCCGATATGAGAAGGGAAACTTTATAAACCATCCAATTTCGTAGATCGCGGTTAAGTTACTTGATGTATAAAATGATGAAAATTCTTCAATCAAAATCCGCAAAGGATTTCAGGGTCAAAATAATATTATTGATTTAAATTGTATTAAACAAAATATTAGTTTAATACATTGTTCAAATACCGGTTTCAAAAACCTACTAAACCATTATTAATACAATCCAACACACTGTCCCTGTAAATTAAATTTGCAAGACTTTCTATTTCTATCACCGAGATTTGTTATGCCGTGAATTGATATCAATTCCAATAAAACATTTTCGACGGGTTAGACCCTGAGCATTATCTTTAGAAATTATAATACTAAAACAAGGTAATACCTACTTGGATGAGACTCGCATGTAAGCGGTCCGCTTTCAAGCCTCTCAGCCATAAAATGTATGATAGATGTTGACATCGACAAGCCCTTGCGTGTTGCCTGTACCGTTCCGTCCCCACTCTCAAGGGCTGAGCAATACCGGCCGACGACCAAAATAAGGAAACCCCCCATCCCTCTCGCAACTCTACAATCTATATACACAGTCGAAGCTTGAAGTGAAAGATCCAAGGGTCCCATTGAAATGGACGATTGTATCAACCATCGATATGGGGTTCGGTGCACTCGGCCATATTTAAAAATTCGAATGCCGATCAAACACGATTTGAAAATGGCCGACAACTTCAATTTATTTTTCGGCCAGTTATTTCACGGGCGAACATCCTATCATGTTTCAATTTGGTTTTAATTTCGTTAAATATAAGATTGGAAATGAAGAGTAGAATTTAAGAGGCTTCACACGAATCGTTTCTTTTAAACATCTTTCCATATTCTAATAACTTTATACCCTTTGTAAATAAAGTGAACTTATTAGGTAAGAAATCTGAGCGCGTCGGATTATCTTGCATTTAAATGCATTGCAAAATCGAAATTCCGTTAAAAGGTTCTCAGCGTGAAACGAAAACGATTCGATACCCATCTTGCAAGCTTGTTTCAGGGCCACCTGCTTGACACATGGACATACAAACGTTCATTTTATGTACGGTTTGCTCGTTGTATTGCGAATAAATTCACAGTTTTTATTCTACATATCGAATTAATGGATCGACATATAAGTATCTTAACTGTCCGAATATAGCAATTTTCTTGAAATAAATAAAATAAACATGCTAAACCATTTTTTAATTAAAATATATGGTCGTGTGAATGTTCCTTATTAAGGAATCAGAAGTGTTTCTTTATATAAATAAATTGGTAGTAAATCGTGAAAATATTGTTGCCATAAATTTCTTGAAGCAATTAGCGTCTAGAACTTACCTAAACAAGTAAGTACCTACACAAGAAATACTAGCTCTTTTGTTATAATCCAGGTGTTTTACTCTATTAGTATATTCTTAACTAAGGTAAGGATACTACCTAGCTATCACACAGAAACTTTTTGTTGTGTTTTTATTAATTCACAACTTTATTAATAAACTAGCTTTCACCCCGTGGTTTCTCCCGCGTTCCCCAGGGATCTTATGTTTTCTCGGGATAAAATAGCCTATTTCCTTCTCCATACCATAGGCTGTCTGCATACCAAATTTCATGGCGATCGATTTAGCGGTTTAAACGTGAAAAGGTAACAAACAAATAAACAAACAAACTCACTTTCGCATTTATAATATTAGTTAGGATATAGTTAGATAAATAAATAAATAAAGTTAGGATAGCTAGGATTAGGATTTAAATACAGTGTATCTTATAAACTAAGTATTATCTTAACTGTAAATAATATCTACTCACTGATATAGGTATTTACACCTTGACTTGAAACAAACAGACACCAGCAAACATTAGATAAATTATTCTTATGTACCAGTCTGTAGTCTGCGACATTTTTTCTCACACGATCATCTTATTCCAAACTAACTAAAGCTTATACTAAATATATTGCGTAATAGGTAAGCTTAAACTTATCATTGTAAAATGCCCATGGGTCCCATCATTTAGTTAAATTTTGGAGCGTTCTTTGAATGCCTACGTTGTTTTCTCTACTATTTAGATACCGATTTCATTAACTTGAGATCGATTTAATCTCGACCGTCAGTCGACTTGAGTCTCAAGAGGCCCAAATTAATTTAAAGAACAGAACAACGCTCAACAATTTAGACTCCCTTTACGATACACTGTTGAAAATAAACAACGTTGCAATATAGAACTTAAGCGGCGTATTTTAAAGCTTTATTTATAATTTTATAACTACAACAGTTAGTTTGTATAGGTGTTAATGCCGAGTATCCCAAGTGTGGCCAGAGAACAGATGCCCCAAACGGGTTGCGCTTTATCAAAACGTTATGATGCCGAAATTATTGTCGACTAATTGTGTTAATTTTGTAGTAATTGAAGCAGAATTTGTTAATGCAGAATTTTGGGTTGCAGAATTTAATTTGTTTGTAAGATTAACTAATTTGCTGTCATAAATTTACACACAGATGTGGTAAATTGTTAATTTCTTGAGATAACCAGAAGCAGGAACAATAAAATGTCTTTCAGAATTCAGAAGTTTTCAACTGTTTCTTATCTGTATTGGGGCACATTTAAAGGCTTAACGAACTTTGGTAAAAGTTCCACACGCAGCTGTGTTAGAGTGAGAGAGATAGCTAGATTTATATATATCTATATACGTAGGTAACTTTTTTAGTCAATTAGTCACTGTAATTTTTATAAGAGTTTAACCTATTAACTTAAAAAAGAAAAAAGCTTAAACACTTTTAATAAATATTATTTATAATACTTACCTACTATGTAACATGTTACTTACTTTTATAGTAACATATCACAAAATATAACCTAAATAATAAATTACTTTATTCTAAATGATAGACTTATAAAACAAATGGTATGGCTTACAGCGTTGAGCCGGTTTCCTAAATGCTAAGCATCCAATTTAAAGACAATTTTCTGTGAACTTTCCTCGTCTCAAATGGTTCCGACTGTACATAGCTAGGATACCACTAGATGCTCGGCAGCGAAATAAAGTCGTTTACAAAGCTATCTTAGAAGCGGAATTTAAGTTATAAACTCAGCCAGTTCCTCCTAACAGATTTAAAATGATAATAAATTAATTATCACTTAATTTTATGTGAATGATTGAAGAAATTAAATAAAACCTGACAGGCTTGTACCGGACATATTGGAATATATAATTATAGTCATTATTTAGATATAAACAATAATCATTGTTGTAACTATTTGCTACGAAATTTCGTAGCATATCTACGAAGGATATAAAATTATAGTATTGAATTGTTTGTACATTATTTATTTCATAAAGTCAACGTGTATAAAGCTAAGAATGAGGTAACCCGCTTTCGCGTCTATCTTACGCCATTCTATATCGTAGGTACCTAGAAAGCTACTCAGACTTGTTAGTAAACTCCATCTAAGGGTTAAAATTCCTTACAGGGTACCGAGCAGTGTGCCGTGCCGTCTGGACGTACTTAATACATACTTCAATTCATGTGGTACCTATTGAGGAATGAGGGAATTTTGTAGGTATATTTTAGTACAGCACTATACGTTTGGTGTGAAACTGCACAGTGCGTACGTGCTTTGTGATTTCTTTTTTTTTGGCTGAAATTTTATATGATAAAGGTATCTAGGTAATGGTATTTTGATAGAAAAAAGAGTTGCAGAAATGAAAACTTTTAGAAAATATTTGGTTCCACGCCGAAAAATTATTGAGGCTAACAATTAAGTGTTTCCGAAAAAAAATAGTACGCAACGCTAAAAAAACTCAAATCGGAAAAAATAAAGAACAAAATAATGAAATAACACGTTGAATACCAACGCTACGGCATTCTCTCAGCTTGTAAATTACATTACAAATTAACGTTCATAACTTAATGTAGAGGTGTGTAATTATCTTTAAAATAATTTATTACTCAACTATAATGGAAATTATACGCCTGATAAAGCACATTATATTTTTTTTTGTAGTGAACTTATTTATAATTATGTAGTGAGTTATACTCGTAGTATTAAGTAGTTTCAAGCTTATACATTGCATTGCTTCTTATGTTTTACATATAAAAATAAATAAGGGTTTAAATATCTACCTACAAATAAGCATTAACACAATACAAATTAATTACCAATATACAAACTAATTTACTGTTAATGTAATATCGACAATTTCATTATAAACAGTAATGTTTATTATTCGGTGGGTGGGAACGTTCAAATACTCTGCATATAGGTATAAATCCCTGCTTAGAGGGAGGGATTCAAAAGGGTATTTTCTCTTAAATGCAAGCTATATAGTATATTATTAAAGCTTTTAAAGGATTAGTTAAGGTACGTATGATATTCGTATGAATTCATGACATGACTTAATTAAAACAATTTATAACAGTATACCTGTAATATAAAAATATATAGTAATTATTATTATTTTAAACATTGTATCGTTTCAAAATAAACTTAAAATACTAATTGTTTGAATACACCTTTATTATGATAATCATGGCATAGATAAAACTATTACTAATTCTATAACATAAATATTAATGTGATAAGAAATGTTTTGCATACATATTTATACTCTTTAACATTTCCCATAGACACGTATTAGATTACTTATAAAATGCAATCAAGACAAAGTGACATGCATTGATCCATTGATAGTCTACGTCTCTACGAGTTACTTTTGATTTTTTCTTTATAAACAATTTAATCATGATACTTTTATTAAAATTAATGTTAGGTATTTTATTAGAATGTGTATAAAAATAGTTCCGTTCACATTTACAAATCAGACAATTTAAAAGCGCTTAGCAACATTTGCAAAATAATTCCTTCTATCAGATTAGTAAAGCTCATAGCTAAGGCAATCTCAAGTGAACCAGTATTTGATGTTAAATGATGAAGTTAAAGAAACTAAATAGAAACATGTCACGTTCCTAACAAAATGCATTCCCAACTGGATAGCGCAAATCAAACTCGCTGGCTCCATCAAAATCTCATCCCGACTGAATACCGTTCGACAAAGGTTCGATATCATTTTCGAATATCGAAACGTGATTTAGTTAAATTTGAAAATTCGCATGCAGATCTTTAGCGATTTTAGCGTAGTGCAACGTGGAATCTTTGGTAATGAAGGCACCCGATGCAACCCTAGGGGAGGCAGGGGAGGTCACTTCTCCCTAAGGGGAGAGGGGAGACGCCGGCGATGTTTGTTTGTTATAGCCTTGGGAAGCTCAAGTTGTGTGAGAAGCTTAATTTGGTGGGTAGATAAGTAGGTAGATATTTATGTAGGTATTGTTTTCCTACAGTGCGGTTGGGGGAAATTCTGTCATGTGAATTTTCATTTTCTTTTCCTATTTCTTCTCCAATTAAGAGTTCCAGAAAATAGATAAATTAAATTAGGATTTTTGATTAAATACCTATATTAAATAGGTACCTAAAGAACTGCAGATCTTCAACAATTCATAAAGGCTGCTACAAATTCCATGTCTAATTTATTAACATCAAAAACTGAAAATTAAAACCACTTAGATATTATTTATCAAGAAATAACCAAACGAACGCCATCTATCGATGTTAACCAAGACCAATGTATGTATATTGCATAGTGAATTCCGACTCATGACTTTGAATGCCAAGATGAAATAAATAAAATAGAAGAACAATTCTAATTAATATAAAACAATACATAATCAATAATAAGCTCGGTGGACTCTATTAATTTGAGATCTTAATACAGTCCTACCAATTAAGACTCTGTGTACTTTGGCTTTGTCTTCGAAATTCAGGAATATGATAAATAATTGGACAGGGGTTTTCCTATAATAAATAATAACAACTAACTTGGTAGGTAAAAATTATATAGACGTGTAGGTAACTGTTGATATTTTAGAAATACTTTCCACTCCTGAATATAGAAATGTTATGTGGTATTTTATTTGCTTTTAGATGACTACTTTATGTTGTATACCGTTTTGTTTTTAAAAGATAATAAAGGTGCAAAGGGTTTCAAACTTTTAAGGAGTAAAGATAGTACAAACACTGAAAGTTTAAAAGTAATGTATTTAATGCATGTCGTCTCCCCATTAGAATGTATCAATGAACGAAACGACATTTTATCGTAAAGTTGGTAACCCGGCCTATGTAAATCAAGGAGATAGGGCGCGGGTAGATTTCAGGGCTGTCAGATAATATAAACAACACCTTTTTATTTCATATAGGTGGTACCTACCTACATTTTTAAGTTACACTAATAATAACATTTTCGTTGTAGTTACTTTCTAATATAGTCGGATGGAATAACACAAGGATTATAATAGGACAGGTACAATTTTATTAGGTTTTTAATAGGTATAGGTAAATATTATTGTGTGCAGTATTGTTATTTTTTATTTTAAATCAAAATAATTACATTTGTTTGTGATATTCAAAAAATAAAGTTTTATAAACGCAACCCTATTTAACGCGTGCACCAAGCGCCGACAAACAGACGATATCACTATCTTATTGAAATATGTATTTCAAGTTGAACTATCTATAGATTCGTTATGTCGGAATGTTTATTTCGTTACCGTATTACCTACTATATAGTATATTTATGTTGTATACCTAACAAAATTTTGAATAAAGTACATAAACATGATGAATATATCTATATATCTAAATAATAATATGATATATATATCCTAAAGATACATATAAATATCAAAGTTTGTATGTTTGTTTGTGACGAACCTATGCGTTCCTATATTCATCCGACTGCAATAAAATTTTGGTGAGAGCTAGTCTTATATAATGTAGGTATTCATATTTTTATAAGTAAATAGTATATTTATTATGATTATTATTCCTTTAATTTTTCATTAAACTTGTAAATTAAATAAACATCCTGGGACATCTCCTTTCACATGACCATCTCAGCCAAACTAAGCATTTTTAAATAGTTGAAATTATAAAACAAAATATTCATCGGTTGGCTCACGAATGAGACGCGCGTCCCAAAACTACCTACAAAAAAAGAGAATTTCAGAAAATCGCGAGTCGACTTATTAAAAATATAAAAAACAGTCTCCCACCGGTATCGGGATCAGGGTCCTAGCTACCGGTGGTCAGGGTTCCAAAAAGAGGAACTTGCTCAAAATGCGTGCCATTTCTAGGAGCAGTCTTTTGTATCTGGCGCTTGTTATTACTAATCAATTAAATAAGTTAGAGGTTGGTGAACGCATAAAGCTCAGATAATAATTGACTCCCGTGATATATAAAAGCTGCTTGTTTATGTAAGAAAGTAATACCTATTTAAACGCTTCCGTACCTTGGAAAGTCAAAGGATTACGCTGAAATACGAAGTGATCTCTTTGGATATCAAATAGGAGAAAATGTAGGTGTATTTTGTAGTAACACGTGCGGAGCTATGTTATTTCCCTAGTGTATTTACATTGTGAGCTTATGAACGATATTATTTGTTTGATCTTGTTGACTGTATATGATTAGGTAGGTACCTATATATAGTGTTGTAGAGTTTATGATACTTAATGTAAGTAAATTATTCTGAACTTATTTCTGCTAAAAAATTTAAACTATTCTATATTTGATCATACTTAGGTATCGATGCTTTGCTACAAAATAGGCTTTTTCTAGATCCTACCTACAGACTTTATACCTGTATAACTCTAGGTAGCTACTTATACATCTTAAAATTCGCTTAGCTAAAATTGTACTCCTAGCTAGCATTGACAAATTAAAATAAACTAATCACAGTATAAATTTACATTTTAACAGACACATAAATAATCACGTTGCCAACATATTTAACTTCTGCACGCGCCCCAAACAAGTCCATTAACACAACTACTGATTGAAGATAACCTATGTATTTGGGAAACAACTTTATTTTTGCTGCTACGATCATGAAGTTTATTCTAATTTCAACACTTCAGCCTCTGTTTACTTGTGAATTTTAGTTTACGTAACGGTAAATATAAGTTTGCTCACATGTAGAGCAATGACGGCTTCAATCAGCGCTTTGTTGGGGTGTAGGCAAAGTGCTGTGTTGAATCTTTTTTTAACTGAATGCATAATAAATTATTCATATTATTATTAGCCACATCTTGTGGGTAAGGTTAGAAGATGAACAACAACGAGCGAAGGTTAGCATACCTACCTATGATAAAACTGACAAAATAAATTATGCCAGACGGTTTGTGTTAGCAAAATCCCTTTGAATGGATGGGTTGTTTTGTAGGATAGAATATTCTTTTAAGGGAGCTAGAGATTCTGCTTACATATTATTTACAACAATACTGGTACCTACCTGAAAAATACATTTCTATGTACTACGTAGGTTTTTACCTACCTTGATTTTTTGATAAATTAGCAAAGTAAGGTAGAAACACTCGAAATACGTTGACTATGCGTAGCTTAGATATGTACAACAAGTAGGTATATCATTTTAGTAAGAACTTTGTTAATATCAAGAAAAGAACAATATCAGTAGTCTGTACTAAGTATATTTTTTATGTATATTTTTCGTGATAAGAACTATGAATAAGAGCTCGGTGTGTCAAGACTGCCCATAAATAAAATACATAGAATTGTAACCCATCTATTTACTTTTATATAAAATAACTGTCGAGAGCGCCCTCATCACATTTCGTTTCCTTCCATGAAGCCGCTGAATTATTTCCCACGCGGTGCACAAAATATTATCGACCACACAATGAATACCATGTTTACTAACAAATAGGATGCGGCGCCATTACGCATGCGCCGACGGCAATGTGTGCGTAACTATAAATATGGCGTCGGGACGCCCAGCCGCCCTCCGTTATGCAACACTGTTTGATCTAAAAACATCTACCTCGATTAATCGTCTGCATCATAAGGAAAACTCCCAATTTAAATTATGAACATAAACCTCGTCTTATAGGAGAATATTTAAGAGTTATGATTTTGAGAATAGGCCCCAATGAAAACTTATAAGAAAGTAGCTTAAAATTAGATTTTTTTGTCAATTATAATGTTATATGATTGCTTAGTTCAATAAGATAGATTCATAACAATAATTATATCTACTAATCCTAGCATAATCTGTTCATTTATAAGGAATTCAAATTCCATATACATGATTAACGCAATTAAAGATAAGACTGCATAATTTGATTTGAGGTCTTATCTTATATTTTCATCAATACAAGATAAAAAAAAATTAAGAATGTAACGATGTAAAGAATATTTTTTTATTCTTATCTACTTAATTATCCAGGGAGATAAATAAATTCCAAAATCGTGTGCAAAGTTTGCGTATTCAAATTTATTCATAAAACAAATTCTTGGACGGCTTGTGTATTATTTTTGGGTTGGATGGAACCGAAATATGAGCGATATTTCTCGGGATAAGTTTAAAAATGAAAAAATATTTGGGACTAGTGATAGTTGGTGGGTAAGTAGGGAGGAAGCCATTATGCGAAGGCTAGCGCCATCTATCCAAAATCCTCGGAGGCTTTTCCAAACCAAACCAAATGATACGGGACGTAGTTAGCTTTAATAGCGTTAATTTATTAATTTTACTTTAAATTCAAACAAATTAAAAGTTTATTGAAAATATAATAACATCTGGGTTAGTGTGCTTTAAG
Source organism: Tetheella fluctuosa (assembly GCA_951216915.1). Taxonomy (NCBI): domain Eukaryota; kingdom Metazoa; phylum Arthropoda; class Insecta; order Lepidoptera; family Drepanidae; genus Tetheella; species Tetheella fluctuosa. Next base: position 5,221,092 of record OX578226.1, read on the forward strand.
CATTAGCAAAAACAGACCGTCAATAAAATTATTGGAAATTCACTAGCCCGTTGCATAATGAAATTTTTGTAAATAGTTGTTTTGGATATTATTATTATCATGTTTTTAATGGGTACTTTTGTTAATTATTTTTATTTGTACACAAAATCTAAGCTGATATTACAATTACAGTAAGTATTTAAATTATTATATCTAGCACTTAAATATATTTTATATTTAGCATAATGTGTTATAAAATTACAAAAAATATGGTACTTAACACAATTAATAAACTTAAATGTTGATAATATTTTATTAACAATTTAAGAAAACAATAGATAAATCTTCATGTTTAAGTAATTAAATTTTTTAGATATGTTTTACAGCTGGATCATAAAAAAATCCATTTACAGTAAATTACAAGTACGAGCACAATTACAAACTTGGGAGGTAAACCAAGTTTTAGTCAAAAATTAATTCTGCAAATTCTAGTTAAGTTTTTGAAGTGATATGATTTGAGACAGAACAAAATTAATATTAAATTATATTTCATTTAATTACTATAATAGCTTTCTGCAACGTGGTTTTACCCACGATCCCCTATTTTACCCCCTTGGAGTTTGAATTTAAGAAAATCTTTTCTTAATACACCCCTATGTTACATAAAGGATTATCCTTCTTATTTCAATGATGATTAATTCTATGATGAGTAGTTTAGGCTCTGCAAAAGCCTCTCAGTCAATCAACTAGCTAGTTTTTTTTTTATACAGATGAACAAAATAAATTACTCAAGTAGGTATATTTTCTAAAAACGATTCACGGTCCCGTAGCATTCGCACAAAACCAGTTTCCCGTGTAAAGCCTTTCGAAGGACGCACCAGCCTACTTTATATCTATCTCTTTTTCTGATATCTATCGATGCTACAGTAGAACGGGACAAAAATTATTACGTCAACAACCTGTGTGGCCTTTTAACTTCCTACAGATTAATGAGTTAGTATATTTTATGTACTGGATATGTATTGAGTTTCATAATTAGGTAATTTATTTACTGGTATCTGACTGGCCTATCTTAAAGTATAGGTATAACATTTGCTTGGTAACAAGATACGAGAGATGTCTGATGTACTCATCGTACGTATATCTACCTTCGCATAGAGTTTAACTAGACAATAATGGGTGATAATATTAAATGTATGTATAATAAAGTGTTTTTTTTTATGAAAACTCAATTATATAAATAATAAGGAGTTGAAGAAGGAAGGGCAGGCTATTATCCTGCAGTGAGATTCCATGGGCTGATATTAATAGTATTTACTCTTATGACGTAATGAGAGATCAGGTGTATTTTTTGCGTACGTAAGATCCTAAGGTCTCCTAGCAATGGGACAAAATGACTGGCATTGTATAAAGTAATGAAATTCCCAAAAATAAAGTTCTGCAATCTATATTAGATTGTATGTATGTTAAAAAAAGTATTTTATTGTATATAAATGAGATGATAGGTAATCTGATTAAATGTGATTAAAATAATTTTGGTAAAAGTATTTTAGATCAAAAATTACTGAATTCTGCTGTTGAAGTTTTCTACTGAAAGACAATAGAGGCTTCGTCCAGTTCTAGCCTTTTCTCAAGACTGCTTTACTGGATAGGTATTAATCATAGTGTCAGTTGGGTCGGACGGTTTTATTTATCGAATTCAAAAAAATAAAATACGTAACTTTCAAGTGACGCAATAACCATAATTTTATAATGTCATCATTTGCATATCTATTGATTCCATTTTGTTGCAAATAACTTTGCCTGAGGTCATTGAAAAAAAAATCTCAGACAACCACAAGAAATGAAGTCTTAATTAAGAACCATACTTTACTGTAACCTACTTGTTAAAATATGCATGCAAATCCTTTTACCAAAAACTTGATATGTTAATGAACCGGTCCAATTGTCCAAGCTCCGTCACGTTCTATCCACATAGTGTGAGATAGAGACAAAAGATAGTCTGAACCGGTGCCTGATTTCCGTTTGCAGTACAAAACGATCAAAGTGTTTTATTTTTAAAACTGCTTTGTAATTCTCAATGTGGGCGAGAAATCATATGTGAGAATTTTTTTACCTACATACTAATCCTATATATTTAGCAAAACAAAAAACTTTCTCATTATCACTGTTTGTGGAAAACAACACCAACAAAAAGTTGAAATAATATAAATAAAATAAGGGTTTCCTCACATTTGGTGAGTTTATATAGCGGTCGGTCTGGCCACAGCTTCCAGTTTTGTCATTGTGACTCGGTTGCTCTACCTACATTAACTATTCGTACTAGGTCGACTGCAAATGAAACGGGAATAAGAGATGAAAAATTCATTGGTTCAAATAATAATATCAACTTACAACATTAGTCAGTCAGTCAGTCAGTTGTAGAGTAATATCATAAGCGGTATACCTAATTATGATTTCTTTTTGATACTTAAATAAAATAAATTTTATGATTTTATAAATATTATCATTAGGTAAAGTACGAATTATTATATTATTATGTATTCTAGAATCAATTTATATTTGTTAAAAAACATAAGTTTCTAAGGTAATTTACGTACCTAGTATGATTTCAGCATTCAATACAAGTGACTCACGAGTTTAAGTGCTTCATATGTGGAAAGCCTTAGTCATAATTTGCGGGCAAGTTCAACGCAACATGAGCTTTCCGGTTTGTTTTTTTTTTAAGTTCCTATTGTTCGTCATCCTCTAACGATTTTACGTAAATTTTATTTAGCTCTATCAAAAGCTTCTAGACAACGTTATTGCGTAGATTTATTTTTACTGTATTAGGTAGGTATATAAACAAAAAAAAAAGATATTTGTTTTTTTTTTATTTGAAGTCTAAAAGCCCTTTTTCAGAACTGAATAGAATAGAAAATGGAAAAAATATCAAAACATGTGACGTGTTCTAAAACTAATAACAATAAAGAATATCTAACGACCTTCTTATGCTAGCTATCTTCATAACACGTTAATGCTCATTTTTACTTTTTATTATTCTAATACAGTTACGAAAGCTTTTACTTTTGTCTCAAAAGTGAAATGATAACGAAAAAATCACACTAGTAAGCATGTATACAAATAAGTAAAAATCAAATTATTTTCAGTCTACTGGATATCCGTTACAAAGACTATTGAAAAATTCAGTCACACCAACTGTGTATTTTTCGACCTTCAAAAGTTCAAACAGCCGGCCGACTAAACGCCAATAATAATCGGCACCTGCTACCACGAGACGTCGGCGACAATTGCTAGGCATCGCATTCGTCTCTCTTTCACACATGAGAATAGAAAAGAAGAAAAGACTCGGGCCCTCTAATCCCCTCGTGTCGTCTACACGAAACGTCAATGAACTTTACTAATCTCGTTGCGATACAAATTGTAGGCGTCCGTTCTGGCACCGCAGACGCGGCAGTATCCTCGTATTGTGCAAAAATGTTGATTCTGAATTCATTCCACGCAGTACCCTTGGAACGCGGGACAGAAATAACTAAGATTGAACTTAGCTAAACGTCATTAAGAATGGAACGAAATTTTCGTACTGCTTCGCGTAGCGCTCGGCCACAAAATTGCGTGATGCAATGAGACGTTTCATAGGCCATTGACCGAGTTCTTGACGTGACATTAAATAAAAAGCAGTGACATAACCACGTGGGTGGGTAACTTGCATAAGTGACATGGTCAACATACCATGCTCTTTTACCGCTAAAATAAAATAAAACATATTTTATATTATTTATATGAATATGCGCCTACTTACATGAGACTACACAAAAGGACTTAATTAGTTTAATTAGAAGCAAATAAAAACACGTTATTAATTACAATAAATTGTCCTTTGTATTTAATTAATTTTATTGTATGTACGCCTTTTAGTAGGTATTTGTTATTTCCTTGATGCATTTTTTATAATTGGTTACGTACCCACCATATCCTTGAATTATAAATTAGTACACGGCTTCAGAATAATTATCCAAATCGAATTCAATCCGAACGTACGTAAAGGAAGTCTTTGATAAAGATATCTATTTTAAGCTTTCTGGCGCTTCAGGCAAATACGGCTGTAAGTGAAAAATATTTGAATAAATATTTTTATAGTTTCCTAGATTCACTTTTAAGGTTCTGAAGTCAAACATTATAGCTTCGTCACGTTTGTCTGTCCATGTATGAAATAAAATCTAAAAAAAAAATTGTTGCCTCCCCTATCTACATGTAAAGCGGCGATGTTTTTTTTTGTTCGTAACCCACATCAAATACGGTAACGTTAAAAGGTATTTAAAAAAATATATATTTTACTAGCTGTCCCACGTGGTTTAACCCGTGTGCCCGAGAAAAAGAAGTCTATACCATAGGCTATCTGCGTACCAATTTCATCACAATTGGTTCAGCGGTTTAGGCGTTAAAAGGTAACAGACAGGCACAGTTACTTTTGCATTTATAATATTGGTATAGATAGGATGAATTTACAAGAAAAATTTCATCGGTATGTAAAGCTTTATAGTTTAGGAGCAAAAGTCGTATATTTGGATCACTTCAATAACTGCTCATTTACTGTAGGTTTAATGCTCTTCTTTTTAAATTTTAATAGTGTAATCTATACCAATAATAATAAAACGCTGAAGAGTTTGTGTGTTTGTATATTTAAACGAGTCAATCACAAGAACTATTTGAAAACACTTGTCTTTTTACGTTAGATAGCCTGTTTTTAAGAATAATTGTAGGTTATATGTATAACATTTCAACGTGAGCAAATCCGAGGGTCATAACTAGCAATAAACAAAATAGACTATTTATATTGAATAAGTATGTTCTTAAAATTTAAAATTCAACCAGTTTTTTTTATTTGATGTATATTTTATTTTTCATTTTTAGTATTTACAAGTATTCTGTGTAAATTTCAACCGGTTAACCATTATATTTAAAAAGATATAGGCCTACAATGGGTTCCATTGAGTCCATTTGTCTTGGAAACCCTGAAAATGGACAGTGACTCAGTAAGTGACTGTAAGTCCAACACAAGGCAAAAGGTAAAAGCAACAAAATTATTTCAAATTTCAAACAAAAAATAATATATATCTACCTATAAAAGTATTTTATATGCTCTTTAGCATGGAAATGATAAGCATTGGAACCTGAAATAGTCATATGAGTTACATTTAGTTGTATGTTACTTAAAGGCAATTTCGCAAATATGATTTCTTATTAGATTTTAGAAATAATAATAGAAAAACAAAAAACTAATTTGCAATAAATTCAAACAAGAAAATCTTCACCTACTACTTCATCCATAAGCTCCCTAAAAGTTTTAGTTCTACTGATTTGAACTAGATGTCGCTACGGTTAACAACGTTTGGAACAAACTTTTCTCTGTGTGCACTGTTTTACTTTCAATACACGTTACACACACCAAAGCAATTATGTGTATACGGCTCCGTGTACAAACAGGCTGAATACACCCACTACACCACCTTCGCGTGTAAATACACGAGCTCTATTTATACTCGTGTGAGTAAGAACGTGTGGACTACGTTATTCGATACAATACAATACACACACACACACACACAAATAAAGCTTTATGTATAGTAAGCCTTACTGAACTTTGCGAATTGGATAGATGGCGCCAGTGTATGCAATTCGTTGTCTAAATTATTTTATTATTATGAAATTAAGGTCGTTATAGATAATGATTGATGTTTTAACACTTAAATATCAAATGTTAAATATTTTTTATTCCGCTATTGATACGGAATGTTATGCAATTAAAAGCTTGACCTTTTTTCTTTAAAGAGAGTTCGTAGTACCTACCTATATAATAATATCGTTTGTACCTATTGTAGATGGAACCGTACGTGTCGTGCGAAATCGATTGTTGTTTAGCAGCGGTAGGTAGTCAATAGATTATTTTACTGATAGTAAGTTCTTTGCCTTCTCTTTGATTTAAGACGATTACTTTCACTAAAGATCGGTATAAAGTTGGTAAGGTATAAGGTCCTACCAACGTATTTACACGTTGTTTAGCATCTCACTGGTTTTAGGCACAATTAAAAAATAGAGAATTAATGTCTTCTAATCCAATTTAAAACACTGTTTGAAATGATTGACGCTTAAGCTGATAGGTAGGTTACCTATTTTTTATGTTTCTGAGTGCAGTATTATTTTTTTGCAAATCTATTTACGTAATTCATGAAAGATAATGTCATGAGAACTGCATGATAGATTTAGATAATGATTTTAATAACATCGTATGTTTAGTCGATGTTTTGATGCAATTGCATTGCAAAAAAAAACGATATTTTAGTAGGTTAGAAGTCTTCTCAATATAAGTGTATGATGAACAGGTGGTAGAGCCAATCGTAACATTAATAAAATAAGGATATCTATAGGTTCTAAACTGGATGATTGATTACTATTTGATTTTGAGATTAAGTAGCAATTTAATTACATCGTTAAAAAAATATTTAGCTTTTTTACCCAAAATTCTCACGTATCCCGAAGCTATGGGTGGCCTAGATAATAATACCCATGCAGTATTTTTGGTTGATTTTTTTAAACAAGAATAATCTTATTTTCCTAAACCAGCCAAAAGAAAAATAAATGTGAGATATCAGCAGTCTACAGAATCCTAAAACGGTTGATTTTTTTCATCCCTGCAAAGGCATTCAAGCTAAACTTTCCAAATTTAAACACAAAAAGAATAGTCGAACATCGGCCATTTTGTAATGTGATATCGATTGGTAGGAAAAAATCCATTGTGATGGGATCGCCGTACCCCATTGGCCCACTTTCTACATGAGGGTGGTACAATAGGGTTGTCAATGCCCATAATATTATATTAGTAAAACGGTTTTTTAGAATGTGCTTTGTAAACGTAGAGACGTGCTGGTTGTTAAATTTTTAATAAGATGAAAAGTAATTCTTGGTTATTTGTTAATATGTTTTTTTTTTTACCTGCTACAAAATCGTAAGTAGATTTACATTTACCTACTCTTCATGAATAATATAAAAATCATTGTTTTTTTTTTTGAAAATAACCATGACACTTTCTTATTATTTCTGCGTATTTTAATGGATTTCATATCATTTTTTAATCTTTTAAAATTCAATCATGTTAAATGTCAGCTAAATAAAGGTCCTTTATAGAGCTGTTATTGCAGGATTTAGATTTAAGAGATAAAATATATAGGATTATTTTTAATTGTTTAGCTATTTCGGTATTTTTTTTGGTAGAGTTGATCCCATAGTAAATGTTGCTTGTATTTATAAGTGCCTACTTTCAACCCTGACATTAAAAAATATCTTGTATATTATAAAATAAATGAATCTACAATTTATGATTATACTAAAATTAAAAATGTTCATTATTATCCTTATAACTAAGGTGAGGTATTTTCTAGTACTAATTTTGAAATGGGATACAGACCTGCAAATAACTATTGGTATAATCTAAGTATATGCATATGAAATAATATTATATGTTATCAAAGAACTTGGCAGTGATCCTAACTACCTACTAAAGATAATAATGCTTTGGGACCTTTAAGATACCTACCTTGTTAGTAAGTAGGTATCTTAGGTATCTTAGGTAACGAGTGAACGCTACCTACACTACGAAGCATAGAGGTTACCAAATTGTCGATCGTATTTCTCTTCTAAGTATATTAGCTATTTAATCTAAATATATACGAATTTAAATATATTTCCTGGAATCGGAATTGGAAATGAAAACACGGACGGAAAAAACTCGCATCTAATACAAAGTCCTTTAGGTATATTTTACAAGTAAAATTACATAGCACTTCGTCTTAATTGCATCCGAACACGGATCGTTGTTAATTAAATTGCGGCATACAACGCATACGTAATGAAGGCATGTTATACAGATGAAGCTACATTTAGTTATATTAAACTACATGCAAGCTGTCTGTATACACTTTTAGTCGTCTTATTCCTTTAATTACATTCAGACGTTGCTTTGAAAGCATGTAATAGGTATGGTTATTAGACGATGTTAGTATATTTATATAGCAAGTCTGGAGACTAGTGTTGTTTTGTATGCTATGTAGGTATCTTATAGTGCAATACTTTTTGTATAAGTTTATCTTTAAGTATAGGTATTGTAATTTTCTTAGATTAATCGATTGAATTCAATTAAAAATTAATATACTAACTAACTATTAAAATTAATTTAAGTATTTGGTTTGAATATGTTGTTGTTGAATAAGTAGTAGGTAATATTATGAATAAAATATCTCATATCATATAAATGTATGAACTAAGCAGGTAAACACATAATTCCATAATAGTATATTGATAAATGCTACTAGCCTAGCTACCTGGTAAAAGCCGAGCACTTATCATGTTATATTCGAATTAGGGCCGGTTCACGATGCTCGAATGAATTTCTCTCACGACCATGTTGCTTAAACCAAGTATTAGTTAAAATACATCAATAAAGCGTGAAAAATCGTGTTATAAAGTAGTACGCTATTTATCAAACTACTTATGTTATATCTCAGTAGCTAATTTCAAATAGTTAAAAAAGCATTTCATTGTTTAGTCCATGAATTCAAAATTGACGATTTCTCGTTCACTGAATCGAGCGAGCAACTTAGAATTAATCTTTTTTTTGAAAAATCAAGGCTTATAACTCAGGTCGTGTGTACCGAGCCTTACATCTTTAGTGGTGTACATTACAGCATTTATCTGAAGACGGCGATCTGACGACCGAATGCACTTACCGAACAATGTCAGCCTGGGACATGACTATTATTTATTTGGTGCAGGAAGAGCATCGTTGACGTATTCATGGCTTGAGAATGCATGCCCAGCCATTAAATTATTGATTATCCATATTTCTTACGAGATAAGTAGATAGACTAGAGTCTAACCGAGCCTTTATAAAAAAGTCGTCTACAAATTAATTTTCCTACTAATTTTATAAACGTGAAGGTTTGTATGTTTGTTTGTTACTCTACTCCGTAACGGCTGAACGAATTTAAATGAAATTTGGTGCACAGATAGAATTTATTCTGGATAAATAATAATATATAGAATACTGTTTATCCCGAAAAAAAACATAGCATCCGGCAGAAGGTAGTAGTTTCTAATTGATTGAAACAACGCGATATTCTCCATCCAAACATTTCCTTTAGCCTACATTTTATAGGTATAGTACCTTACATAAATTTAAAGTCGTCTATTAAATCATGGTATCCGTACAAGATATGGTAAAATTTACCATGTTTATTAAAGTGTGAACAAAGCCCGCGGAATGACGAGTCGTCACAAACGCACGACCCATGGAGTAGCAAATATTTGCCAGATACGATTTAATCCTTCACACTTTAGATAATACCTACTATTTTTTGTGGATATAGGGAGGTAAGCATTAAATAAAGGAGGTAAATGTGGGTCATGGGGGGAATAGATAAGATAAAGATAGCATGGAGGCAATTCAATCGTTGATGTCGTAAATACATACTTAGTGCATGGAGACGTTTGCCAATTAATTATAATTCAAGCATGGAGTATTTATTTAAGTACTTAAATTTTCTAAGTAATTTACTAAATGTAAAATTGAAATGAACCCAAAATGTAGTATTCTCTCCTTAATTTTTTTTGCTCTTGAATGAGTTAAAATTTCCAACTAGTGCTACGAAGCAAAATTAACTGATACTACTGTATTAACTTTAAAGTTTATTTAAGTAGGGGAGACCGGGGATAGTTGACTATAGGGGTAGGTAGACTATCTGCCAAAAACTCGTCGACAGTATGAGTATTGCATCATCCGATCACAGCCAAGTATTACACCCCGCACCCCGCGCAGCTGTCCGAAGTGCCGCATCGCGGTCGCAGGTCGTTTTCAAATGGTGACACGTTTTTAATTTGTTAATGACGTAAGTGAAATTTCGATATAGTACATTTTTTGATGTGATACCTACACGTTTTATGTGAGCCATTTTTCTATTAGCCCTAGCGTTTGATGAGTGCATATTTATCATATTTCATATCTTATTATTCAAATCAGCGGCAGTTTCTAGGCTAGCCATGTGATTAAAATATAAAATGGCGTCTGGGGCTAGTAGACCAATTATTTTTGGGGCTGGTTGAATAATTATTCAACCTACCCCAAAAGCTAAAATATGGAGTTGAAAACAACACGTAAGATAACCATTTATTGGATTTTTAAAGAAGTATAGCTATTTTGATTAATACATAGCAAAAAAAACCTGTGGAAGAACAACTGAATGAGCTAAAACAATAAAAAATGTATTGGAAATAGTTTGTTACGCAGTCATTTTTGACGAGAAAGCATTAATGCGACACCAAAACAGTATAATATTCCTTATAAAAGATACATTGTTACGGTTCCAAATTAAACGAAAAATTTGAACGTAATACAAACTTGACGAGAGTTTGTTGAGCAGAATTCTCATCCCTGAATCATCATCATCATCATCTCAGCTGCAAGACGTCCACTGCTGGACATAGACCTACCCTAATGATTTCCAATAGGACCGGTTTTGGGCGACCTGCATCCATCGGACCTTATAAGTGGACGTCCCACGCTGCTTGTCAGTCCATGGTCTCCACTCCAGAACTCTTCGGCCCCATCGGCATCGGTTCTATGCACTATGTGCCCTGCCCATTGTCATTTCAACTTGTCAATCCACTGGGCTATGTCGGTGACCCTAGTTCATCTATAAATCTCCTCATTTCTGATTCGATCCCGTAGAGAAACCCCGAGCATAGCCCTCTCCATAACCATAAGCATAACCCTGGATACAGAGGATTCTTGCTAGATTCTTCTCAGTCCAAGTGTATTCCGAACCGGTGGTAAGTGTCTTATTAGGGCCTAAACTGAATAAATGAGTTTGAGTTTGATATATAAAAAAAGTAAAATTTGTACTAGTTTTGAAGAGAAAACTTTAGCCAGTTATTTTATTGAGATAGCTGCTATTTATTATGGAATGGCGTCTTATGAGACTCGGAAATTTGCATATGAATTCGCAAAAAAAAAATAACAAAGCTATGCCTGATTGAAATGTTTAATTATTTGCCCTTTCTCATGATTTGACTCTTATAGGTACATAAGTCAACATACCCCTGGCATATGGTCTACTTACCCCGGACCAGGGGTAGATTGACTAAGAGTTAGTGTTCTATAAAATGCATAAAATTATCGACATTATACTTAACTAAGAACTAGATATCACATATTTTTATTAGATTAATAGTTCTTCTATCAATTGATATGGTTTTCTTGTCAATATATATTAAAACATAAAAAATATGCACTATTTAGTAAAAAATTGGTCAACTATCCCCGGTCTCCCCTACCTTTGTTAGCTGTGTAGAGAAAATTTGATCAAATGAAAAAAATATCGCATTAAAAGAACAGCAACACCTGAAAAATATTGTAAATGTTACTCTACATTTTAGATAAACATCTTTTAAATGGTAGCTTGACTTCAATACAAAACAAAGCCAATTTCATTTTCTTCTTATTTTACATCCTCGTATTGTCGAAAATAATTGCGGCCACTATTTTATTCGTTAAACCAGTGATGAACAGAGTCCATACAACTTTAAACTGAATTTTTCACTTTTCCATACTTAAAATAAATCATAAACAGCTTATCCAAACATTCTCACATCTGTTTAAACGCAGGCTTTGTAAGGGGTGAATGGCAATCAAAGCGAGACGGAAGTTGGAGCCGCAATCCAGTTGGTCTTAGTCAAAAACCCTTTAGACTCGTTACACCCCAACGCGCAAGTGGGTCGGCTTCATGTAGGCTGTTATATGTTATGCTTAGAAGGAAAATGAGAGGAGCTTTAAGGAGGTAATGAGGTTCTTTAATTTGCTATGTCATATGTTTCGAAATAAGTATACATAATAAAAATTGTTCTAAGTTTTTTAAACAATACCTACATTTTACTATAACACATCAATAATAATGTGATGTAATAAAACTAAAGTACGTAATTTTTTTTTAATATCAGAAGGCTGACAAAGTTGGTAGCAAAAAATACAACAACATTAATTATTAGGTAGGTAGGTACTAACATAAATAATTTCCTGCGAAAGATAATGATTTGTTTGACTGATGTAAAATATTGATGCCATCAACATTATTTTATTCGTCTCTTTCAGTGTAATAAAATGAACTAGGTAGATATTTTAACTCTGTGTTGTGAGAATCCCATCTGAAATGTATGTGTGTAGTATTGGAAGCTCTGGAGTAATTTTGTTCCTCGTTGTTTTATTAACCAACAAATTCATTGGATGTATTTTGCCTCGAAAATATATATTGGACAAACATTTGCCTCATGAAACTCATTTGAAACAATTAATTCGGCAAGATATTTATACGTAGGTACCTACTTATAGGTATTTAACTTAAAATTATTTACAATGTAGGTAGGTATTACATACATAGTAAAAAACACACAAAAAAACATATCTACACGCAACAACACACCTAAACGCAAAAACACACAAACTTTCGTATTTATAACATTAGTAGGATAACCAAAAAACCTATCAGTTTTATACTATAAGTTGCCACGCATCTCGTTTCAATTCTGAGTTGTTTACATCAAAAATGTTTACAGTTGATCAATTCCAATTTTAAGATATTGCCATTGGGCCCGACATCGATGCGTGTTTTGCAAAAAACGATGCGCTTCACCATGGCTGTAGTTACGGCAAACTTCAAGTGGACATAAATAAGGGACGCAATATTCGGCGGTCCCATCGCAACGGGCGGTAGGTACGTCGCAACACAAACAACGACCAATTCTATACCTTATGCCATCCAACAAACGGTTACATCTCCCCTAAATTATCGCTTTGTATGTCTCTGTAAATATAAATATTTGACAGTCAACTTTGTATACTAAAATACAAGGCTCCTTTTCGCGAAATACGAACGCCATCATGGAACTCTTGAAACGGAATTTCTTCGCAAAACTGTGCACTCACAGCATCAGTTTTAGGAACAACTTGAATTAAATAAATTCTTTCCAGTGTCATTTGTTTAAAATTACGATTCAAATTTGTACATAATGGCTGCCTTTTCCAATAAGTTAATGTTAAGCTGGTTAAGACTTTGATACTTTACATGTAGATGTGTACAAATTTTGCCGGCGGAAACATGTCATACATACGGTCAGATAATTTATTAATCAGCTTTTAATAAAAAATGTTAAGTAGGTACCGACATGATTTTAAGGCAGGTCTATATTTCTACCAATCTCAAAAACATTAGTAGGTAATAAGTTATATTTTTTATACTACTAATTGTTGATTTATATAGAGTTCAAAAGAGTTATTTTCAGTTAGCTGTAACTTAGGTATGATTTTGGATCTTTATGCAAAATTTTATGTCTCAGGGTTGAGAGAATAAAAGTTTTTAGAACCTCCCCAGTGGTAATTATGTTTTCGCTGATTTTGTGAATTTTTTGATGCGTTGAAACAATGTCAAAGCTACTTACTTGTTGAAAATTGTTGAGCGTTCATAGCTTTACAAGGAGGGAATATTATAGGTTTCTGCAGGAAAAATGTCATAAGTTTTTGGTTTAATTTATACATAATTGTGTTTACTTACTTATAATGTAGATACTATTATGTAGGAATCAAACTCTCGTTAACGTTTAATTGGTAAACAAATAATGTTATCTATAGGTACCTACTTGTCCATTTTCAGCCATCTTTACACTACGAAACAACGTCTCATTCCAACTATATCTAAATAGGTATAGTAGTGAATAAATACTCACCTTTTATATTATTTGTTTCCGCCCATCGGCTTTCCATTTTGTGAGTGGCGTGCAACATTCTGATCCCAGACGCGCAATATGACAAAATAACAGAACCACTTGGGAATAGGTACCTAGATACACCTTTATACCTTAATACAGTTCAAGAGATTTTCCGTTGTCCATACATACCCGGATCACGTAAAACGTAGAAATATCCGAGGCACGATGGTTTTCCTTTCGGCTCCATTTGTTGGCCCAAGAGACTTATTATACTGTGTACACGAGATACAAGGAATATTTTGTTCAAATATAATCAGGGATGCGAGTTTTGTCCAAACAATGTTTTTGTTTTTATTCATTTAGTAGAAATACGAGGGTATATTCGGTCTCGAAGGTCTGACAAATGCAAATGTTTAACATGATATTGGATCGGCCGGACATGCCATTTACGTAAATAGATCCTTGGAGATATGTCGTGGACTATCTATCTATATCACCAACAATTTTATATCGATATTCTTTTCATAAATATGAAGATAAATAATTTAAACAAAGGAGATCAAAACGTTGTTACGGGAAATTAATATTAACACTAACTACCTAGCGTAACATAAAGAAGTATGTAGGAATCTAACTTAAAAACATTTTAGAGCATGTAAATGTTTTAAATATGCCTACAATTCGATACACCTATTATAAAACCTATAAAACACGTTATGTTCCAATTGCTGACTGTTTGCAACAGTAATTAAAATTGGGAAGTGCTAATTCGATAAATCGTTTTATCGACTAACTCTTCAATTCAATAGCATATTCTCGATTTTTTAAAGTGATACTATACTTTTAAATTCAGCAGTGTATCCCTGTTGTGGGATAACAATTTCTCCGGTGCTCGTGTCTGTAAACAAGGTAAACGGTACAGTCGACGGCCGTTGGAACCTCAATAATATAAAACATGCGTCAATATCCCTCCGCCTTTATTTGTAACGCTCTCCCTACTGCTACACCTATATTCGTAGGTAAGTATGGCTTTAACAGAAATATTCGTTTGTTTCTCTGAATTAAAGCTGAATGCATTATACTAAAAATAATAATATTACCTATGCAAGTTTTTAATTTGAAAATTATTTCAATAATATTTTCTCAGCCTTATTTTCCTTCAATCAAACTATTTTCTAGTTAAAAGCGTGTTAATATACATTCAATTCATAAAAAAATATGTTTGTAAGTATAATCTTTTTCATTATGAATAAAATTGAAGAAAAAGTCATAGTTTTTGGAGCGTAGAGAATTTCCCACAAGAGTCGAAGGTCACGTAGCCGACCAATGGACTCTATACCCGAAATGACGTTTCCCGTTAACTCGAATCACCGACCTCGATCATAGATTCAACAATCCAAACTATTCCAAACAGATGCTACATCATTTTGAGGTTAGACATAATAACCACTATTATTATGTTATACAACAGTATTATTTTAGATAAAATGTCTAGCATTGATATTATTATTAGTACCTATGTTTATTTCTTTCAAGATTTACCAATAAAAAAACAGCAACAAAAGGAGTTTTGTAGGTACAACTGAAATAACAAGTTATTTGTAGTTTTAACTTTAATACGATTTTATAACATTTACATTTATGAATATTTTTTATGAAAGAAACACTTATGTAGTCTTATTTAAAATGATTCAAGCAATTTTTTCGTACTAATGAAGAAAGTATTCAGCCAATTTATTATTTAAGACTTAATTTGGAAATTTCTTACCTAAGTAATTGAATTTTTTTTTTATAAAAAAAACCATCCTAATTTTGTATTCTCGCATAGCAACTAGTTTAGGTACCTACGCACTCACATTAAAAATACTTAGGTAAAAAGATTTTATAAAAGATTATACGAGTACGAGTAGGTAGGTACCTATGCTATACATTTTGCCAATATAAATATTTATATTTAATCTCTAAAAAGTATTATACTTAGGTATACTACTTTTATTAGCTAGTTAAACTCATATTATAGACTCCAAATATCTTTGAAAAGAAAAACAAAGTGGTAGTTTATGCTTTTTTAATAAATATACTGTCACCGCAAATAAAACTAACAAGCTGGTCTGTATAGGTACATAATGAGATTATTCTTTGGTATAGGCGTCTTGTATGTAACACGTTCGGCGGACGAACGTCAGCCGATTGGAATATTATACAGGGGGCCAAATAACTTTACCCAATGATTTTGGGGCAAGCTCATTGCTTAGATTATGTGGATATACCCGGTACTTTTCATTTTTGGCAACATAACAAATTAAGGTCAAGTTACTTGCGAGAATCGCTTGGTTTTTAACGTGCACCCAAAAAACCGACGACACCAAACTCATTAATGGAATAAATTTTAATTAAAAATACCGTCCATTGGCTGCGAGATCCATTTAGCCATAATTAAATATCTTCTCCTTAAAAGAAAATGCGTTTGATATTGAAGGTTGTGTTATGTGAGTAAACTGGTTTGTAGGTGAAGTAGTTTTTATTGTGTTGTTAGCGTTAAATTCGTGACTCAAACGGTCAAGTTTTGTTATATAAGTTAATGAACGCTGATTTTAGTTTATTGGGTATTTCTTTCGTTAAATTAGCCTTTTGTATGTAAGGTTTTCATATGGAGGGTAACATAGGTTTTCCACAAAAATGTAACATAGTAGGATAGGAATTCCTTTATCAGATGTTTTTGCAGCCAAGAAAATACTTAACCTATTTTCATCCTAACTAAGAATATGAATGAAAATGAGAACGCCCAACAAAAGCTGGCACCGAAATATTACCATAGATACCTACGCTAAATTATGTTTTGGTTTCTTTTATATAAAACAGTTCTGCTGACTAAAATAATTCAAGGTTTCGTCGATAAAAAGATAAGATCAGCGAACCGTCATTTTTGAAATTTAAATAATGAACTAATAATATTTTGCATTTCAAAGTCAGAATGACAAGATAGGTACCTATCTATATGTACCTTCTTATACTTTTTTCTTTTTCAGATAAGAAAAATCCTTCGCCGGCCAGTGGTGCAGAACATTTTTGTCTCGACTCAGCAAGAATCCAACTAAAGTGCACCTAAGCGGTCGTGAACCGCACCCCCACAACGAAAACCTCCTAATATCAGAAATCCGAAGGGCTTTATTCTGCTTCGAATGAAAGGGGCAGAACATATTATTTTGTTTGTCTGAGTGAAATAGGCATTACTATAGCTCCTATTTAAGGGACAATGGAGTTACATATGTTACCATACCTACTTATCTAATAGATATAAAAACATAACACATAAGGTACCTAGGTAATATGTCTAGACATATTACCAAATTTCGACAGTAGTAATCCATAATTGAAATGGTTTGTCGTGGTGCACTTTTGCAATGAAAGCCTTAGATTAGGATTAGGTATGAATCGACTGTGGCTGTTCCGCTACAGTCGATTCATATCTACCAATTGATAGCCAACACCTTTACAGTCTTATTACAAATCGTATTCCCACATAGTATCCATTTTCAAGTAATAAAAAGAATTGACTATTGATATTCCATATTGCAGTATAAATATCCATCTTCAATACGTAATGTGATCTTACACACACGGTACTTCTCAGGAAAACATCACGACGCGACGTCAGTAACCGTGTAGTATGGCATTTCATTCCAGTTGTCAGGTGAGCCCGCCATTGTTGTACCTGCACGCTCCTCGCCCCGCCGCCCTCTCGCCCCCTCGCCCCACGCCCCCGCGCGTCATTGACATGCAAATGAAACGGGCCACGCTCGCGGACCGCCGGTTATTTATCTCTGATTGGCTCCATTTATTCCGCTTTGACAGACAGGTTCCAATTTTGAACAGAGCCCGCACTGTGTTTACATAATTAGATATGTAAATACAAATGTGCAAGTCAACTTCAGTATCGCAAAATTAGATTTTAAAGTCATACTTACCCAATGTTATTTTTTTATCGATTCGGTTGGTTGGTGGGTGCCAAACATTTTTCTCAAAATAATCTAACACCTATATTTTTTATGCCTATTACTTGCTGAATAATTACTCCAAGGTTTTATTTCGTAGGCTAGAATATGGAAAAATTACGATTCAATTTTGTTCACTGGGTATTAATAATTTTACATAATCTAAGTACCTACTACAACAAAAACGTAAGAATATGACCCATAAAATCCTTTAACTGAAAATAAGTTAACATTTCATCATTGACTACAATTTGTGGCTCCTTATGGCAGAGATGCTCCGATAAACGGTATCTTATTAATTCACATTACTTGGTATGTCTACATTGAATGTGTGCATTATAAATGATTGTATTTGAATCTAATTTCTAATGGCAATCTGACCAGGGGGGCCAAAAAGGAAGCTCGAGCAATATTGCTAATGCAATTCATTTTTACGAATTTACGGCAGATTCATCAATAGTAAGTAGGTAAATCTTTTAATGAATATGTGACTAGGTATTTGTAGTGACTATTTTAAATAAAACATATTGAAATAAGTAGGATCTGGCAAGAAATCGAAAAATGAATTGCATTACCAATATTGCTTGAGCGGCCTTTTTAGAGGGCCAGAACTAAAATGCAATATGGGTGGTCTATAGTTTCATTGAATAAGGTTGAAACTGCCGACAATAATCTTACATCATTATCATCGCTCTCCTTGGACGTATGTAAATGAACCATTATTTTGACATTCGACGTCGGTACGTACAAATAAGTCTAACCAATTGGTTTTGCCAGGACTCCTTCTTTCGTAGACGGGAAGGTCAAAATTGATTTGTTTTTATGTAACGTACCTATAGACTAATTGATAGAGAAATCACGATAAGAAAATAATAGGGCAATGATAAAATACGCACTCTAGGCGTATGCGTATTATCTACATACAAAATAAGAAATTTCCTGAATTTTAAAGTAGCCAATAAATAGCCTAACCTAAATTTTTAGCCTTCTAAAATGTTTTTGAACTCAGATTATGGTTAAGGCGGAGATTAATGCATAATTATAATCTTAAATCACAGAATCATAAAGGCGACTCTACAATAATCGTACAAAAACTACGCTACGAATGCCATGACAGCTGTCATGGTGACGGTACCATTGGTAGCGCTTACGCGCTTGTCACGTTACAAAATACGCGCGTATTTAAGTTTGCGTGTTTATCTATTGTCAGCGACGAACATTTGCAAAAATCACAACAAACGACCTTCACCTTTATGCTGAATAGCGTGACCTGTTGGTGGCTACATAATACGAAAGATTTGACTAAATACTGACATTTAATAACTAATAAGCTAAAAGATGGATTTAAAACTATTTTATCTACTAAAGGAAAAATATATCTTTTAAAGGAAACTGATATCATAATAAAATCCCCAATTTTACTCTACTCTGCCAGTCTTTAGGTTTCCATTTGAGAAACTTTAGACTAAACTCCAGGTAAAGTCTCGTTTCCGTTTTGGCAAGGAAATAGAAAAGAACAATCAAAGATTCTCAAAAGATAGTAATGAAATATATTTTTGCTGAATCAAATGATATCCGCACATAGATTTATATGTAAGTAGATAGTATTACTGCGAAAGCATTTATGAACCTTGGAGTTTTTAGAACACCGAAACAAATTATGCTATATAGTTTATCTAAATTAAAATAATAAACAAGTTATCCTACATTATTAGTCAAACTTATATCTCGAAAAGTTCCCAAGCAATTTGGTAAGTAGATGGCACGTAACCCGAATAAGCAAAAGTTGTGGAAAGTTCGACAGTTTACCAACTCGGGCTGGGGCAATCCTTCAAATCGATAAAGACGAGAATACACTGAGCTCTTCTCAAATAAGAATAACGATTCATTTAATTCAAAAGAGAACTAGATATAACTGAAAATAACTTTTAAATCACAGGAGAAGTTTAATTAAATTAAGACACTATCACAAGTATTGTTACCTATATACATGTACCCTAACGTCGTGCTCCTTTATTTCACCAATAAACTCATACCATAATATCTACGTATGAATTTATATTGGTATCTTCATTTTTATTGTTAAAAATCCTACAATTATTAGTTTTGAATGAAATAATTACAAACCACTAAAACATTTTACTAATACTAAAACTCACTTTTCGAAAATGTATAATTCTATCGCCTTGCGTGTTATTATGATATTACAACTTCTATCACGAATAACCGAAAAAAATAACGTAAACATGTTGTGTAGCCGTCCCAAAATATAATAACAATAATATGATTGTAGTAAACAAGTCATTATACTATATATACGTGCTTACAAGGTAACTGCAGTAGGACCTATGAAGTTATACATATGAAACTTATCAATCCAATGTAAGGCCACGCGGGTTGGTTACCAATATGAACATTGAGGGTATAGAAATGACTATTTTTCGCCAGTCACGTATCGGTTCAAGCTTATCCCGCGTTAGGTTTGATGATAATAAGTGATACCGCCAAATATGAACGCCACAGATATAAAATTGTATGGAAAAGCTTTGAAATTAAATTACGAATGCTACTTATATTCCAAATGTTTTATAGTAATGTAAATAAAAATAATGATTGAAATACTGTTTTTTAGGGTTCCGTACCCAAAGGGTAAAAACGGGACCCTATTACTAAGGCTTCGCTGTCCGTCCGTCCGTCTTTCCGTCCGACCGTCCGTCCGTCTGTCTGTCTCTAGGCTGTATCTCAAGAATCGCGATAGCTAGACAGTTGAAATTTTCATAAATTATGTATTTCTGTTGCCGCTGTAACAACAAATACTAAAAACTAAAAAAAATAAATATTTAAGGGGGGTTCCGATTTTTTTGCCCTTTTATTTGTTTTGTGGTAGTTCCCCTTGACCTAGAATCAAGAAATTTGTCAAAAAGCAAGGACTTACAGCACAAATAATGGGAAAATCCCAAAATATAAAAAAGTTGAAAATTAAATATATATAGGTACGTACATAGGTACGCTAATTAATAAAGACCTCTGAGTTGTATGGGCGCTGACACTCCATTAGTGCCGGTGTCCCGCAGGGCTCGGTACTATCTCCCTTGCTCTTCACGCTCTACACGAGCGACATCCCTAGAGTCAGGAATACGCAGTTCGCTCTCTTTGCAGACGACACTGCCGTATATTGCTCAGGCAAAAGCCCGCCCGCGATCTCCAAGAAACTCCAGACCGCAGCCAACGCCCTAGGCGCATGGTTCCGGAAATGGAGAATAGAGATCAACCCCTCCAAGAGTCAGGCGGTTCTCTTTTATAGAACCGACCGAAAAAGACGTCCCCCCATCCCCGACCCAGTCACACTATTCGGCGAGCCGATCCCTTGGGAGAGGCAAGCCAAATATCTCGGTGTGACCCTCGATGATCGCCTATCCTTCGCTGCACACATAAGGGCGGTTCGCGCGCGCGCCGCCTTTGTGGCAGGACGACTCCACTGCATGATCAACGCCCGGTCTAAACTTGCCCTAAAAAGCAAGGTTAGACTCTATACCGCGTGTATCCGTCCAGTCATGACGTATGCGAGCACCGTGTTCGCTCACGCTGCTCCCACACATCTCCACACCCTTCAGGTGATTCAAAACCGTTTCATGCGCAAAGCCACGGGCGCCCCGTGGTACATGCGCAATGAAAACCTCCACCTTGACTTAGGTCTCCCTACAATCAAACAATTTATAAAACGCGCCTCGCGCCGATATTTTGATACCGCAGCGCACCACGCGAATCCCTTGATAGTCAACACTATCACATACACCCCGTCCCTTATTTCCCGCATCCGTAGGCCTAGGCACGCCCTCAGCGAACCAGACGATGCCACCACTTTAGCTCAAATCGAGGCTGACGAAGCCCGAAAACAGATACAAATGCGCAACCGACAACCAAGATTTCGTCCTCCGGCGAGGACCGTCGCGACGTCCCTCTCAGTCTCGTCCCGTTTAAGCGGCCCGAGCTGCATATTAGCAATCCGACCGATCCCCAAATAATTATAATTGTTTGCATGCTAAGTCCTCCCTCATTCCCCAGGCAACGTCCTGAGCCGAGGTCGAGCCCCACAGGGGGCACCCTCAGGCTACCGTTGCCCAAAATTATTTAGTTTTAGTTTTTAGTTTTAAGTAGCGGTTGAGAGCCCTCAGCGCTCACCGCAAAAGTCCGCGTAACGGTGGAAGAAGGTCCCCTGGACCCACCACCTTCCTGTTCCAGTCAAAAAAAAAAAAAAAAAATGGGCGCTGATACAATTTAGAGGTCTAGCTTAATTGGCACAAACCTCAAATAAGGTAAATAAATAAAATTGTACATTTCCCGTGATGGACGAACGATGGACGAAGTTTCTACGGAACCCTCGGTGCGCGAGTCTGACTCACACTTGGCCGGTTTTTTTCTATTTTAATGAGCTTTGGAAAACTCATCCCATATGCGTTCACAGAAAATTTTATAGTTGGTATAACTTAGTGGTTCGCAAAGTACAATAATTAAGTATAAGACGATAGAAGAAGAAGAAGATAACCTTAAGATTACCTAGAAGAGAAGAGAACCTAGAAGATGGTAGGTTTTCCATATACTTCACCTACTGTATTTAGGATACTATTTCTGTTTTTTTTTTTATATACCTACCTAAGACGTTATACGTTATTATCTACAATTTTGCATGTGCAACAATACGACTAAAGATAATAAAACGGGCCATTAAGAGACACACTCCTGTTAGACTAGGAGCCAGATACCTAGATCACTGGAGTTACCTCACTTATGACGAGATGTCGTAGCGTTAACCACAGTTTTTATTTACGTACACTGTGGTTTATCTCAGGATACAGGTCAGGGTCGTTTTTATGGCCTTAACCGTAAAGGAGTACTATTTTAGTATGTAGTAGGTAGGTAAGTGTGTGTAAAAAAGATCTCACAAATGTTACTATTTGTTGAATCAACTATGTAATAACAACGATATTGCAATATGGATGACGGATCAGCCAGCAAACGAGGAAGCAATTCTCTCAATCCTACTAATAATATAAATACGAAAGTTTGTTACTAGGTTCTTTAGGTCCAAGAATAAAACTTAGAATTCTACAGAAACGCGAGTAAAATCGTGTGGCGAAAGCTAGTAATTAAATAATTTTAGGTATTTTCTTTGATCGCATTATACCTACCTATAGGTACCTAGAACCGAATAAATACCTACTTGTAGAGATTGTCTATTTGTATGATTATATTTCAAGTAACATCTTTAACTTATTTTTCCATAATTAATCACGTTAGTTATTCATCTCATTATGGACCATTTTAAGAACCAATATGAACCTTCTCCTATTTTAAAGTAAAATATCATTGACAAATAATGTCAAAACAACCTCTAAAATATTAATGATTTTAAAATATATCATTAATGAATTTTTACCACAAACCCAAGCATAATTAACGCTCATAACGAAGAATTTATTTTATTTTGTCTTTAAAGCGTAATTGACATTAAATGTAGTTTTCCAAAATTTCATTCTGTGACGTTCCAATACAAGTAAAGTCATGACACACACAACAAATAAAACACCTGTCGTAATAGTGTAGGTGGGCGCATCTAGTTTGCATTACTATATCTCAGTCGTAGAGCATTCACGAGGCGTCCTCACCGAGTCAATATCAATAAATGGGAAGCTGGGAAATTGGATGTGTTGCGGCCCAACACGGTTCGTAATAAGATAGTAATGAGCCGATCTTGCCACTCGTAAAAATATGGTCGTTGGCTCCCGGACTATGACTAAATATTTAACTAACTCGAAATGTCCCTGGACAAATGGGAGACCAGGTCTGTTGTTTGTTTGTCCCGTCTCATGTATTTTTATATAGACACCTTTACCGATCATCTATAATAATATGTATGTACCTTTTGACAGACCCGTCTAGGTATAAATGTTAATTTAAGAGCCAATTGGTTACCAATTTACACGCCTCAAGTCAAATAAAATGTTCCTATGTAAAATGTATAGTCCCTCATATCGATTGGTAGAAACAATTTTATTTAATTAAATTTATGCTGATACTTGGTATGTTATATGAAAATCTGAAATTGGAAAATATGAGCTAAGCTATTCGACTACCCAATCGGTTCGTTATCCGAATCGAAACCGCAACCGGACGCTGAATAACTATTATTACCTATACTTATACAGTATGAATCAATTTTGAGTTATTTCCCAAAGTGAATAATCTTAATCCGTAAAATATCAAAAATAAACATGTCATAATTTTAATGTCGCTACATGGATATACAATTTTACACAGGAGACTTAACAACTTCATGTCTCAAGGTTGGCAATGCGTGAGTGATACCCCTGGCAGGGAAAATATAATATTGTATTTTCTTTGCCCGTGCGTGTTATGAGCGTCTATAGGCTACGGTAACCGCTTACCATCAGGTGGGCCGTAAGCTTGTTTGCCAACTAAGTGCTAATATAAAATAATAATAATAAATACAGCAACCTACCATTAATACATCCATTGCTCGTCGAATGCTTTCGAACCGTACCTGCAAAGAAATGAAATCACAGCATTAATGAATTGTTACTCATTTGTAACTATGCGACTAAATTGTGTGTGTAGAGTTGCATCAGCCTACAAGGATTGATTTGACATTGACATGACACGCATGCGTATTGCCCTAATTCAGTTCGGGGCCCCGATAGACAGAGATGCCTAGATGTTTAACCTAATATGTAGAATAGGGATAAACGTATTGTGAGCTGGGACGTCTGGTAACACAGGTCGGTAACATGGCCGACGGGTTATTGCAACTGTATGCATTTTAAAGAATTGTATTGGATGTAGAAGAACGTGGGTTTTGTGGGAACCGACTTTCTCTTTGGTTAGGATTGAAAAGCTTGAATATGGTTTCGTTTTTTTGGCCATATTATTATATCGTCATTCATCAGCTGCAAGATCTCGGGCTAAGCCGATATGCATACAAAATTTTATATGCCATAAAGGTTTCGTACAAAAAGCTTACACAAAATTTAACATTTATGTGAGCTCTTCCGTGCATTTTCACGGTTCATTGACCTTTGATATTGGTAAAGTCAGTGGATGTAGAAAATCTTGAAATTATTATTAGGATAAAACGTTTAAAATATTACCAATTTATTTATGATTATTAGACATTTTTTGGCGTTCGTAACTACCTAAAATGACACTATCTTCAATTTTGTTTTGATATCAAATAAAATATTACGTGTATTATATCTGTTGTAAGTAGTACCTAATATTATGTAAATTTAAATTAAACATTTCTACAAGATATTTATATAGGTATTTGTAGGTAAGTTAGTGAACTTACAACAAACATTACTTACTTTCAAACAAATTGCTTTGATTTGAAATGCGAACACATTTTTAAATTGAGAACATAAAGTTCACTTTTGTTTTACCGTTCTTAAAACATTATGTTATTATGATTAACCTATCATAACATAATTTAAGATTTTTATCGGAAACGGATGTTGAAATTAATTATGTAGAAAATATTAATTGGTTTGTGGATGTGGGTAGGTATTATAAATACCTATAGTTTATATTATAGTCAGAACATAAAAGAATAATATCTTCTATTAGTATAACGGTAGAAGTAATTATGTAATCATTTGTAAGCATTTAGGTAGGTACATCAATGTTTTAAATGTTAATAACTGCCTACTGTTTTTTTTTTCAGACAAGTTTAAGGCGACGCCTTGAAGATTTTGGTTGCAAGGATTCCGATTTTTCTCAACAATGACTGAAGCGAACGAACTGAAATTTATTGTCATCATGTCTTTGACTTTATTTGTACGTTGCATAACACGATTGGTTAACTTTTATAACACAAAATAATTAATCAAAAAGACCTCTTTAAAATAAGAGATTCCAATTTTACCGGCATTGAGGATCGATTTGAGGTTCCAAAATTTCTACATATATTAATTGAAACTGATACTAGAAATTGTACTCAGGTTTTATGAAATATATTTGTAGTTTTTAAATTAAACAATAAAAACCATTTTATCACATACGCCCGTTCCGTTTACGCGGGTTTTCTATGAGAGGTCGCTATAGTAGGGAGCGGGACAGATTTTTAAGCTTAACGCGGCGTCACCTTAATTTGGATAAAATAACATCACTTAATACATAAATAAATATTTTCTTACTAGGTTGAAAACATACAATTTCCCTGCTAAATTACTTTATTTTGAGACGGTATTAGAATAATATTATATATTACGGACTATGAGCGAATTGATTGCTTAATGAGGAAATATATCTACGAAATTAGTCTCGCTTTGAATCCGGAGCTGGCATTCTGACATCCACTTAGCCGTTAACACGTAAAAATTCGAAGGGCCTTTTCATCTAATGGGTTCAATTCGGTAAACTTCGACAAGGTATTAAATTAAGGGTCCAAGGTGAATTGGCACCTATAGGCAATTGAGAATTCCTTCCTATTGTAATAAGTAAAGCGGCTTTAATTTTAAACAACGCTAAACAAAAGCGTTACATCGCTGCTTGGCTGCTAATCGCTTCAATTTGACTTAAGTAAAGTAAATAAAAGTTTAAACAGATTAAACTTGGTAACGGTCGGGGGCGGTGGTAGCGGGGCAGGGAAGCACAATTATCTTGTCCTATTTTCCCTTCTAATTTCACGTTAGGTCTGCTTTTAGAGAGAGCGTGCAGACTGGCGATTTAAAATCGCAAATATTTTGTCTTGTTGTTTAAGGTCATCTTATTATTATTAGAAATAAAAAAAATGGAATGAATGAAATAAAATAATGAAAATATATTATCTCCATACATATTTGTATACAAATTACTTACCTATGCATCATCAGAGTCCCACTCCCAGTAAAAATAAAATGTTCCTAATAATATCTGCACATAAGACGTAAAGCGAAAAGAACTAAACTGATTTGATACAGACATCTAATTTGGGCTTTACAATAGATTTTTTTGTGATAGATTATATTTTTTTCATGAAATTAACGCAAGTTTACTTCTGCATAATAGTTATTGTCCAAACTGAAGAAAATACTTTGGGATTCATTCTATACCTACAAATATAAGGCAAGTTCTAGGTTTCAATGTCTTCCTTTAAATACATCTAGGACTAAAGCGATATTATGTATAGGTATAGTAGGTATGTACCTACTTAATAGTGATTTTACGTTTGCAAGAGGATATGCCTTGAAAACCTGTTTTACAGTTTGTTTGTAAATTAATGCAAACATTTGTGAAACAATTAAATTATTCTAGTGATTATTTCCTTTCTTTTCCAACGCAGAAATATTATAATTTACAAGAGCAAGAGTTGTTACATTATCATACGAATTGCCGCAACTTGATATCATTGAACTTTATTAAGGAAAGCCCTCGATAAACACCCCGTCCTGCTTGGATCTCATAATCTTTTCAAATTTTGCTTTGGTTTTTATTTTATTATTATTATAATTTGGCAAAAATGTAGCGAAATAAACTGCAATGGTGTTTTATTTTACTTTGTTATTCGTTTGTTTTTAATACAAGTAATAATTTAGGCAAATGTGTGTTTGTATGGAAATACTTTATTATATACTTAAAGCCAAATTTAAATCATAAAGCTGTTATTTTATTTTTATACACTATCTAACTAATAGTTGTTTAAATAAAATGTACTAAACAACTATCAACTAAAACCAACCAATTTATTAAAAACGAATACGATATCTTATTACACCATATTATTTATACAGCTATTTCCCTACTGTAAATTTCAAATCGATTACATTTACATTTTATTAGAATTAAACGGTGAGTGTCCACATTTGTTCATGTTAGGCTAATTAACGTAAAATTTTTTGGATGTACAACAAAAATAATATATACCTATGATGTAATAGAATCAATCTCTTTGTTTCAGAAGCCCCGTCAAGTTACGACGTAAGTTAGTACGTAGATGCCCGTTTGTCTCCCACATTTTATTTACATGTTTTTCTAATCTACATCCTAGTTATTGGGTTGATTCGTGACTTGCATCAAGTGGAGCTTATTACAGAGGTCCATGTGGAATTTGTCTGTGTAGATTAAAACATACATTTACATAATGTGACAGACAACGAGACGCCTCGAATAAGTTTGCCGAGTTGACGTATATGTACGAATCGACGTATCAATGTTATTAGGACTGAGGGAATTCCCAATTGCAACGTATATTTTCCTTGAAAGACGTACGCATTTATACAATGATAATTTTTTTTATTGGAATTATAAATAGTTATCTGTTTGTGACCTGTGACTTATTATGAGGTTTGGTTGAATGAAAATAGGTAATGAAATACACATTTATTTAACTATAACTATTATAATTAATTAATGTTATAAATTTTGCATTAATAAAGCGGTTGAGTAACAATAGGTAATAACAACACACAATAACTACATACCATCCTATAATTTATTCACATAACGGGATCTAGACGAAACAAAAGGACGATCTATGTTTAGTGGTCAGGATACAGAAGGTATTTGCATTCACCTGCAGGCTAGAGAGGGCTTTATTAAGACTAGAGTCGACAATTATGCGGGTGTGAGTACTGCAGGTACTAACAACCTTTGCTTAAAGTTTTCCTGTTACATGTGTGGCCTCAATATAAGCGATAGCGGGTTAGAAGTATTCAAATAGAATATTTTTCGTTGATTTAGATAGATACTGATTTTCTTTAGAAGATAAAAAAGCTATACTTCTTAATTTATTAAGGCATTAAAAAAACATATGTTTTGGAAACTTCAAATCTCACACTTTAAAATAGGTATATTTTATTTGTTTTTCTGATGACTAAAAAAAAATATTTCTTTTCTGATAAATTCCGCAAAAACACTGATTTTAGGGAGACCTGAGCCTTAAGTAATTTGCTAGTATGAAAATAATGGCGCGAAGCCCTTTGTAAGGATTTTTTGTTTGACTAATAAGATATTTAAATTACGAATTTCAATATAAATATTCAACAAGATTAAGATCTCAGTGTGATAAAACCTTTTTATCGTTTTTTGATCAATGAAAATATAAAAGAAGTACACTAACAAAACTGTTTTTTTATTCATATCAATAAAACACCCGAACGAGCTTTCACTTTCAACAAAAAAATTCAAATTGCGTCCAACTTAGATTTCACTTTCGGCAATCATAAAAAGGAGATAGCTACCTATTCTCAGTAGGTATGCAGGTAAACATTGTTTATTGTGAATTGTTTTATTTCTATAGTTTGTAAAAAGCTACTGTTTTTATGTTTACAAGTTTCACTTTTGTTAAATTTATGGATGTTTGTAAAATAAAAAAGCACGTTAACTGAAGGTCATCATCTCGACAAAAGGATTATCTTTGATATTTCTATGACAATATCTATATAAATAAAAATGGATTGCCGAAATGTTTGTACGGTAAGTTCCGAACGACTGCACCAAATTGGATTTTTTTTTTTTTTGTGTTCGTTATTGTCAGGACATGGTTTGTATGAAAAAAAAATACACTGAGAACGTGGGTGAAACCGCGGGGAACAACTAGTTAAAAATAAAAATGATCTAAATGAAATTGTGCTTATTTACCACTTTATTTCAGCATTTTGACCACACCTCATTTCACTGGGATGTTCACCTATAAAGCTAGAGTTTTTGGTTAGGTGCTGGTTATTTTAATAAGTTCACCCTCAGGGTCACAATGTTACCTAGCTGTTTTAACATTATAATCGTTTGAACTCTTTTATTGGGTAATTTGGGTAGGTATGCTGTTCAGGGAAAACTACTTTTTCTTCTGAATTGAGATTTTAAGTATTGTTTAATTTCGAATATTTTTTTCAAAACATAAATTTGAATATAAATCGTTTCATGCTTGCTTACGATTTTTTTTAAATGTGGTACTTCAATAAGCATTGTCCATAAAAATATTATCGATATTTGATAATTTTTCGTTACAAACATCAAGTGGGTGGAATTTAAAGTATCCTAATTTAAATGTAAAACCAAAAGCTAAGTTGTATTCGAAACTATTTGAGAGGTTATATGCATCGAATCAAAATATCATAAAATTGAAGACTTCAAAATTCTTATACGTTAACAACATGCAAGAAATAAAATGTCTGCAAAAACCTATTTTGCTACGGATTCAGAGACAAAATAAATTCACAAAATTCTTTAGGTATGTTAGAGAAAAAACCTACATCGCAGAAAGTAAATTTATGCAGGTAGATGACTTGAAGGGTAACTCAAACAAAAATAAAGCAAGCAATGGCGTGTCCTACCCCCATGAACTGGAGATGAAATATTGTTTCAACCAAAAACATGACACACGAGCTTTTTTGCTATCGTCTTGGCGGAGTTACTATGAGACGACATAAATACCTATCTCGTTAGGAAGACAAGGATCACAATCATGTTACTGTTAATTATATTTATAGAAATCAAATGTTATAGAGATCGAGCATGCAGATAGCATAATTATGGCATGGAGCTAACTGTTAATATAAATTAATATAACATATTAACCATTTAGTACTTACAAAAAGCTATTATAAAATTTTATCAATTATATATTTGAACGAGCGGATTTCTACAACACAGGCCTGTCTAGTGTAGACTCAGCTACAACTTCATTTATTGTTGTTACCCAATCTACATTTATTGTGTTATTTCAATTGTAATAGGTTATACTTTGTGGTGATGAATAAACATTAAATAAAAAAAATATTAAATATTTTAATTTCAATAATTAGGTCCCATGTTTCGCTTATACTACTTATCTTATCAGACTCCATATCACAACTCTATCTGATGCTCATACCTAATTTATTATGATTTCCCTAAATATATTTGTTCAAAAGACTCTTATCTCACATACAAAGTTAAATAAAAACTTATTCTAATAAAGTCGACATCTTTAATAAAAACAAAACCACATCTGAATACATGTAGGAAAGTCCTCTCGGTGAATAAAGCGAAAAATATCAAACTCGTCCCAGTTGAGGGATTCGCCAAACTATTCCCCCTTTCTGTTACAAATTTCACGAGGCCACAGCGTCAATACATTTTGCATGAACCATCCGTGCCATCGGTGGCATCTCTACAAACTTGCTATGCGTCCTCTAGACAAGACGATATTTGGGATTTCTATTTTTAAAAAAACTTTCACAGGTGGATCATTCGTGAATATTGCAGGTGCATCCAAACTTAAACTCATTTATTCAGTTTAGGCCCTAATAAGACTTACGAAGATTACAATTATTGACTCTACCAGTAATTTGAGTTCGATAAAAAGTAAATATACCGACTTTTTAAAGTTTTTTTGGATTTAATCCATGTTATTTATATTGTCAAATTAATTTATGTCAAAATGGTATCGCCATCTTTTTTGTGGTGAAATCCAAATTCATATATTTTGCAAATAATGCCGATAAAACATGTTTTTTGTAATATTTCAAGGAACAAAGAAGAAAACAATGCTCCGAAAACATACTTGAGCTACAAAAACAAGATCTTATATTGAGAAGGTAGGTATTAATCTACACCTATCGTCAATTTAGATATTTTTTTATCTTTTCATATCTATAATAAAATAATATGACATCCTCCTCTGAAGCAACGGGTGTTGTCTACCGGTTAATTAATCGGTAGATTTATCTTTCTGGTTCATTAGGAACCGATTAAAATATATCAGCTGCCTTCACAATCACTATTAATAGGCAGATGTGAATAAAATCACTTTATCTAAACATACTTTGACAAGCAAGCAAAATTAATAGGTATTTAGGTTTCCAACACAAAAAAAAGTGGAGACAGGTTATTGTCTAAAATTTTTCATTGAAGAAGGTAAGTAGGTACTAACTAATAGGTATTTATTTTTACTATGAACACATTAGAAACTGATAATCTCTTATCAGTATCAATTATTTTGTAATTAAAAAGACCACCTTAAAACGGTTAAAATGCTAGGCTAGTTTAAGAAGCTCTTATTTGGCGTCAATTATTAATTTATATGATTGATGTTGGGGCGTAAAAATTAAGTAGGTAATAAATTAAATAGGTAATAAAAATTTATGATCTTGAGTTATCATAAATGATTGTGTTATAAACTTGATATCTCTACATAATATAAGTACTTTTTTTAAAATTCTCTTAGGAAATAGCATATTTTATACTTTATTTAGTAAGTTGGATGATACCATGCATGTACCTACTCCATTTTAAGTATTTTATTAAAAATTGTATCATTTACTGCACAATAAAATTACACAGTCTAGTCATACATGTTACAATAATATTTTCAGTTCTAAATGAAATAGAACAATTCACTTAATAGAATCTGTCCAAATAGTGAACCATCGACAATGTTGCATTGGACGAATGAAATCTTGTTTATTACCCAGGACTGTTGCTGGCACATGCTATGAGGATAAGCTTAATTAAATTGAGAAATTTATTGATATAGTTACTTAGCGTTGCTGACATTTCGGGTCATTTGGCAACTCCTTTGGTTTCCATAAGCTATTTTCTTAGGGTTACCAGAATTTTTAATTAAAAACCATCAAGTCTGGCTTAAAATACTAAATGAGTAGATTACTTATTACATTATTGAAAACATGGAAGTGTACAAAATAATAAAAAGAGTGTGTCGTCATAATTATAGAGTTTCAATGCACCTTAAAAGGATATTTCGCAATTTATTTAGCTACATGGTAACCCTTCTGATGTGAAATTATGGCCGCGTCAAAAAATGCTACCGGAGCCTTACCTACATCTCTGGAAACCAACGAAATTGCCACCCAACGAAATTGTTTTTTGAAATACACAAATTGGTTTGAGTTTTTTATTTCTTATTCAGAGTGCTCATTATACATTACATGGGTAACTAATTTGAGTTATTGATTATTTAAACAATTTTCTATAATAAAATGAAGTTATTTTCTTTTTCAAACAAACTGTGAAATAAGAAAAAAAAGGTTTAAATAGGTGTCGGTTGTCTAATATCAACCAAATATTTTATTATTAGTTGTTATAAGACTAATTTTTCAAACAACTGTGTAGGTACCCGTAGATAGGTGTATAGTAGGTGCCTACGTTCATCTCTGTAAAGGCTATTTGCCAAGATTATATTTCATCAAGTTGCCTACATTTCTACAAAATTAAATTTATACGTGCAGCGAATAAAAATATATGCGACACGCGTACGAAAATAATACAAACAGAAATGTAAAAAGTCATCGAGAGAATTTCTCACGATTCCATACAAATTGGACGCTTCTCGTACGCTATCGCATGTTGGCTGATATTACACCCTATATACGAAAACCTACTACATACGTATGACATAATATTGACAAGCGTAACATATAGGTACGTACAAAGTATAGCTTGCTTATACAATATTTTTGTTATAGAAGTGAGTTTATCTCAGCAATGCGATGTGTCGTACGAAGAAGTTTCGCCTTTTATTAGAAAAGTATTGAGTGAATCTGGCCTAATGAAATTGATGCTTGTGAATATGAAAATATTTACAAAAATGTATTATTAGCTATTTTTCATAATACTATATTTATTGAATACCCGTTTTCACTTAACACTTATGGCACACCTAACGCTGGTCAAATTGATAGTTTTTATAGAAATTTGATCAATTTAATTTTGGGAAGTGCAAAAAGATTGCTTTTTATTAATAAAATCACAAATATACAAAATATTTCGTAGGCAAGTACCTAATAGACCAACTATTTAACGATTTATATATTTTTTTGTAAATTATCACCTGACTAAGCTAAGGCAACAAATTAAAATGAATCCTATATGAAGTAATACAGAGTTTTATTTCCCCTCGCGTGTGATGTGTATGTGTGTTGAACGGGAATGATTTCAGATTTCAACTTCGGGTATAGTCGGGACGATGGAATTGGCCAGACTAAAATAACGGACGGACGTGCTCTGAAACCGTAAGGAATTATTTTTAAGTTCGCCCGCTCCGACCGACACAAACAAACGGTTCGGAACTAATACAAATACAAACCGCAATGTTTGTTTATATACAAATGTTTACATAAAGACCTTCTATGTAATATACTCAGCAGATATATAGCTATCTTAAAATAAACGATTCGAAGGTAAAGCTAGGTAGAAACGATTGGAAATGGAAGTGCCTGAAACATATTGATTTTCCATGCTTGGAAAATAACTACTGCGTTGCATGTGGAACTTACTACTAGTAACGTAGGTATTCTAAAGATAAAGAGAACATTTTGGCTTACTAATTTTGCTTAACCTATCTTTTTAACATCATACATAACTATACATTTAAAAGTTAACATTATTAGGTACCTTAATGCTATATTGAAACTGGTAAAAATACTGATAAGTATTCTGTCCTGAAAAAGTATAAAGAAACTGGATATTTTTACTCTACATTGAGAAATTTAGTACTTATTCGTGACTTTTATCGTTTTTAAATTAAGTATAATGACCAACTGATATTTAATTAATTTGTGATTTAATAGCGAATAAAACTTGATTTTATAATGTCATAAAAGTGAAATTAAGTCATCATTGTAGTTGGTTGGGTAGATAATAAATTAAATTATCTCTTTTAAGTTTTATTACTATCGAATAAAGTAACATTTTTTTTTTCATGATCTGACAAGCACCTGCCCTATTAATGTATTTTATGTGTACCTATAGCGTTTTTGTTTTGTTTTTGAGTCAATATGTTTGTTACATTAAATTTTTTTCTTTCATCAAATCCTGTACTTACTTATCTACTTCTGTGTTCGTAGATTTCCAACCTTACCACTCTGTGCCGAAGTAGCAAACGCAACCTCTTTATTACAACGAAAATACGTAAGCCTACGTGCAAATTTCCGTAAGTGCCTTCATAAATATACCTACATACGTTGAGTAGGTATGTATGTGCCTACGTCTCAATCCATTTTATTGTTCCGAGGCTCAATCTCAGTCGAAGAGCTTCGCCAAAGCTGCGGTGCCATAGATGTGCCCATCAGCTTCAAATTTGAAATTGGAACGAATGGAAGACCCCCGGTAATGGTACAAGTTAGATGAGAGGGGAGCGGAAGAGGGGGGCAGGGAGCCAACTTCACTCTCTATCGGTGTTTCACTCCGTGAAGTCGGTAAAACTTCAACTTTGACTAAATTTCTCGTCTACGCTCACTTTAAAATGAGAACGTTAAAAAAGATAGACTTTTGGTAATCTTTTGGTTGGATATAGTGAGAAAGTTTTAAATGTTAGAGAAGTTTTGGGACCTCTAAATTGCGGTCTAAAATTCTTCAGTGAAGACTATTTAAGAGGAAACCGAATTAATTACTTATTCAAAATTTAAAATAATTTCATTCAAATAGGCTTTTACAGATACTTATGAATTGTTTGCCTCTAACACCGGTTCGCGTGAGATGCTGGCAAGAAATTCAGCAACTAAGAACTCCTTTATAAAATATTAAGTTGAATGATGAAAAGGTTATAATGGCTTAGTATTACTGGGAAATATATTACAAGGTTCGTAAAAATATTTAAATACAATTAGCTAACGTGTAAAGGTAAGTAATATATAAATGGTTATAAACCTACCTAAATAAACACAAGAAAAACAGGAAATAAATATGACACCTAATTAAGCTTATCTACAAGTTACCATCAGATATTCAAGGTAATATCTACTCAGGGAAAAAGTTCATAAAAAGTTAAATTGTTCATTATATTAAAAGGAAAGTTATACCTAACTCCATTGAATGAACCTTCAGAACTAATAGTTGAGTAATCATTACATTTCTGGGAAAAGTGGATATAAAGTTAATTTTGGGCTTCTTTGTCAGTAAATTTTATTCAGGGTAAGTAATAGACCAAAGTAATAGATCAAAGAAGCATTTTTTATCATAAAATACCTTAGTTACTTTGATTCAGTGCCGTTTAGTAGCGTTTATTGTGACTTTGACCATAGCTAATTTAGTGATAAGTTATAATTGTTGCAATTCTTAATAAAAATTGATTTTTCTCCCTAACTTATACCCTAAGAATAATTACATACATTAACTTAAACTATACGACTACTAGGTAAGATAATGTATCTATATAGCAAAATTGCTTATTTTTTTAAATTTTAATATGTAATCATAAGTTTCAATTATTTTTTTTGCTAAATTGCTTATTTTTAGGGTTTCGTAGCCAAATGGCAAAAAACGGAACCCTTATAGATTCGTCATGTCTGTCTGTCTGTCCGTCCGTATGTCACAGCCACTTTTTTCCGAAACTATAAGAGCTATACTGTTGAAACTTGGTAAGTAGATGTAATTCTGTAAACCGCATTCAGATTTTCACACAAAAATAGAAAAAAAACAATAAATTTTGGGTGTTCCCCATACTTAGAACTGAAACTCTTCAAAAATGATATTGAGGTTTTTAATATCATTTTTTTCTAAACTGAATAGTTTGCGCGAGAGACACTTCCAAAGTAGTAAAATGTGTGCCCCCCCCCTGTAACTTCTAAAATAAGAGAATGATAAAACTAAAAAAATATATGATGTACGTACATTACCATGCAAACTTCCACCGAAAATTAGTTTGAACGAGATAAAAAAATTTGAAAATTGATGGGTGTCCCCATACATACATAGTTACGCCAATTAATAAAGACCTCTGAGTTGTATGGGCGCTCATACAATTTAGATGTCTAGCTTAATTGGGGCCAACCTCAAATAAGGTAAATAAATAAAATTGAGCATTTCCCGTGATGGAGAACGATGGACGAAGTTTGTACGGAACCCTAGGTGCGCGAGTCCGACTCGCACTTGGCCGGTTTTTTAATTTGAATAAGTTATGGTTACATATTAAAATTTAAAAAATAAGCAATTTAGCTATGTTTTAGAAATAATAAAATAATAATTACGGCCTATATCTGCCCACTGCTGAGCACAGGCCTCCTTTCACGGATAAGGGTGAAAAGGGTAAGGGGAATGGGCAAATACTCCACCACGCGTGCCTACTACGGATTGGTGGAGGTAAGCTAGTGGTCAACCTACTGTTGGAGTTGTCAAGCCACCTAGTCGTTAAGCTAGTTGGAGACCCAACTAGCTTAACGTCTATCACAATTAAGTGATAACCGGGACCAACGGCTTTACATGTCTTCCGAAACACGGAAACGCTCAAGATGAAATACCACTAGGCGGTCCACCCATCCAGGTACCAGCTAGACTGGACGTTGCTTAACTTTACCGATTGGTTAAGAACGGCTAATCAAGCTACTATAGCGCTATCTTATAGAAAACAAGCAAAAAATCTTTAAGGATCTCATTTATCAAATATCTGATTTACGATGAAACCAATTTCCCAACAATCCGCAAGTTTATGATGAACATTTTAAATATAGTAAGTCTCACTAATGACTCCATAAACACATAATTTCGAAGGATTATAGACTGTTAGATAAATTTATGGAAGAACCTCAAAACCTGCCTGAAGTGATCAATGTGGGGAATCAGTTTTCTTATTAAAATTATTAACAAACAAAAAATATGAGTAAAAATTAAGTAACAACATATTAATCATGTAATAAGTACCAGATTACACAACTTTCTTAAAGGTCTATGAATTTTGTGATAAAACAAGTCCCAAATAGATTATCATTCATGATTTTTTCTCCGTTTTCGCTAAAGATACTACACACACTTCCTGGTAAGTCTAATAAGTGGAGTTGAACCAACCGTAGAATCCCAATTCTAATAAGAAAACTAATTTAAAACTTTCTCGAAGCACAGCAGCGCCAAACGCACAAACTTTCGTATCGCCCAGTCGAAGATACGAACCCTTAGATCAACGCCACCGCGCGGCGAACGGCCGAAGCTTTTCAATTGCTCTTTTTATGACTTATAAGGTCGTTTGTGTGCGTGAAAGCTCCCACCCACACTTACGCACAAAACAAGTTGGCTTTGTGCGTGTGGTTGTGTTAAGTTCTATGTACAAAAGGTGGTACCAATTCCCGCTGTCCCGTAGTTGTTATCTAGTGGTTAGATAGATGGCATTGGGTGTAACATCAGGCCCACATGGTATCAGCTTTGGGCCTTTGGCGTACCTATTATTAGTACTCACCGAATACTGTTGGTTTTCTCGGTGTTTTTCACACGTTTCAGTAAACACGTCTGGACAATATTGGGGCCGAGACACGTTCATGCGTAGGTATATGCGGAACAAATTTAGGCACACGACGGCACTGTAGAAGTTTAATTAAAATCATAAAGACGTGTTGGCTAGCGCGTGGTTTTCTCATAACTGTGATAAATTGCATATACGCTTTTTTAACACAAAACGAAAAAACTAGCTGCGTAGAAATGTGGAGCGAAACTGCATTGGCCATTGTTTAGTTTGCCAATTTATACGGGTCGGTTACAGTTGTGACTTTTATTGAAGCATTACCGATAAAAAGAGTCATAATGGGTTTTATAGTTAGATTTTAATGGCGATGTGTTGAACAGATTTGTGCTTCGTTCACTGGGTTAGGAGCACTCACTGTAATATCAACACCTACTCAAATACCTAAAGTAAAACACACCCATACCCATTTTTCTAGTTTAATAATTTACACATGTTAGTTTAGAAATACAGGGTTATTTTTAATTGTTCAGGGTTGAAGGAATCTTTAATACAAACAGCTCTGAAAACTTAAAAAAAAAAACAATATCTACTGAACCTAAATGCTAAGCTAAGTAAGTAAGGAATAACTGAAATTTTCGCATATTTATATTCTCAGATTAAGTAAATAGGTTATTAGTACATAAACAGAAAACTATTCATTTTCTATTAGTTTTACTGAACTCAAAATTAATTTGTGTACAAATTGCGATTCCAAAATAAATGCCTTTAAATCCGACTTTACGAAAACCTTTCATTTTTTAATCAAGAGCTTACCCAATTCTCATTTAGATTCCCTGATCAGTTTTCCAATCTTGATAATGTTCTCGAATGACTTTTCAATCGAGATCTCTTGATTAGCTATTGAACAACAATAGGCAGTTGTTATCAGAGTGTTTATCAAGTTTAATATGCGTGGAAAGTCGGCGTCGTTATCGCTAGCTCGAGGTTTGTTCCATTTTGTTATCGCACGGATTTGCGCTCGGAAATTGTTATTGTGTTAGTTATATGGTCTGTGGAGATTATTTCTGTGGTACAACAAAAAAAAAACAGAGTGTTTATCTGTAAATATAAGTACTTAAAACGTAGTTCTAATCTATCACTTTATCTTGAAGAGATTAATTGGAAAATGTAGTGAAAGCAATGAAGAAAAACCTAGTCATCTAAGAACCTTATATACTTATTTTATAAATACATTAAGCAAGTAACTTTGATCTATTGATAGTAATACTAAATCTTGGTTTGATTTATGTATTTATTTTTACAATAGGTATCTTAATTCTACGGC
The DNA here is from genome assembly GCA_951216915.1 of Tetheella fluctuosa. NCBI lineage: Eukaryota > Metazoa > Arthropoda > Insecta > Lepidoptera > Drepanidae > Tetheella > Tetheella fluctuosa. The sequence goes on from OX578226.1 coordinate 5,260,360, forward strand.
TCTACACCTAACATACCTATGCTTAGGTATAGGTGCGACAAGGTTGAGTGATGCCTACTTCGAATGAACACAAAAGATTAATATTAAGGTATAAGGTTAGTGTTTACTCACATACATGAGTTCTCAGGGTCATCGAAGCCGGCGACCTCAACACCTCAGCTGATCGGTCTTGCCGTTAAATCTTTACGGCCTGTGACGTCACTATACCGTCTTTTTTCTCCAAATGATTTACAACCCAACCATAAACCCTCCACAATAACTGTACCGATTGTTTAACAGTTAACCGCAATGTTTAAACCCTTTCTAGGTAAAGTCCGTTATTGAGTTCAGTGATATTTTTTTCCAAAACTTTTTGCTCCAGTTTTTTTTAATTGTCATTTAAGCTTCAGTCGAGGAAGTCGTTAAGTTGTTGTTATGCAATTAGTTGCTGATATGCAAAAAAGGGGTAATATATTTTGTTTCATGTCGGACAAAGGATCTTTTGTATGGACACGTTTTGTAATCGATTTTCTTAGGAAACTATTGTCAGTCCTGCGCAATGTGCGTTTGTATTTAAATGAAATGCAAACCATAAAATGTAAACTATTTTAACAGAATATAGAGAATGAGTAGACGAGAGGATGCAGGGCCAAATAACTCTATGCAATTTAAATTCACAAGGGGAAATAGATAGCTGCAATTATACAATAATAATATAGCCTTGTGGAAAACTTGTACTTTAAATAATTACAAGGCAAAATGGTATTGGCATTATAATGACAATTTATACCTACCTACTAGCTAAATCCAATCACGCTTCGCTGTAGCTTTTCCAATTATTTTATTGATGACAATAAAGCTCGTCATTAAACAAAAAAAAACGATTCACAGACAAAAAAGAAAATGGTCCATAGCTATTTTGTCTTTACCCATTTATATAATAGATAGTCTACAATTTATGCCTACTTACCCTATTCCTAATTGTCTGGGAACGATAGGTACCTAACGTCAAAAAAATAATTTAAAAATATAGAAGCAACTTACGAAGATAAAAATATCTAACCAATGATTTACAAGCGAAAATACTAGGGATAGGCACCAATTAGATGCTCGTATATATTTATGGGAGAGAAAATATACCACAACAGGGGTGTATTTTCAAATAATTGGTCATAAAAACCTCGTAATTGAACTATCATTGCAAAAGCGAAAAACAATGGTGGCGTTAGAGACGATATAATACAGTTTTGAAGGGATTGTTAAAGTTTATGACTGCAATTGAATTAAAAAATTATAATAATAATAATAAATATGTTAATAAAATAATAATAAATTCAAACGGATAAAAAATGAGCACAATAGGTACCGACAACACTCACTATAATGAAAGTAGGAACTTAATTTTATTCAGGTCTTATTTGAGGTTTTCTCAGTTAAATAAAACAAATATCGTAGAGATTAAATAGCATAGGTATCGACATAGAAAATAACACATTCTATTCTTGTCGTAGGCTACAAAACGCACTGCCATGAGTACGATATCGCTACCGACCGATACCAGACTATGATCATTAGGTAATTTATTACAATATGTACAATATTATTAAATTCAGTCACTTAAATTGTCATACAATACCTAATTCAATATAAAATTCTTTAAATTAAAATGAACTTGAACAATTTAGATTAACGTATTGCTTGTAATAGTGCAACTCTAATAGATTGAAGAGACGTCTCGCATTGTGATCCATTGAAAGCGGCGCCGACTCCGTCTTGAAGATATTTTTTGTAACGTTCTTAATATATGTATGCGTAGTGTTGTCTGAGCATATAAATCATGAACTCGTTACGATTTACGAGCCCGCTCGGGCGTAGCACCGCGATTGGAGCTTTAATTTTAGGTATTGACTCAGTGATAAGCTCAGCGAGCATTTAGGATCAATGTGGTATATACATCACAGAAAAGAAAGCAAAGGCTTTCATAATAAATCCTTTTTTTTTCTTCATTTGTGTTTATAACACGCTATTTTTGCCGTAGTCAATGATCCCAGTTTTCCTAGATTTCTAAGCCTGTTTCATTTCAAATTGATGGCCGCTTCTGAAGTCAAAATGTAATTTATAGTGATATAAAAACATGCCGTAATTGATACTAAACGTCACATATGACGCGACTCGGTCGTCAGTGATGACTTTCATATGGTGTGAAATGAAATAATTAGCTTAGAAATAGACAAAAACCAGTTAAAAATTGCGAAATCTCATGGCAGAAATAGGTACTTACATAGGTATATAAAAAGTAGAACAAAAACTAGGCTCGTACTAAATTTAAAAATATGTGTGCTACATCAATTTTTAACTTATTATTGTGTATACATCGGGTGTTTTGTATTCGGATCGGATTTTATAATTTTATTTTTTGTGAGAATATCTTTAAGAGAGGTAGAGCATAGCGATATGTCACTCAAAGAGCAGCTCGACTGGGGAAGTACCTCCACCTTACAGAATACCGCTGCCAAATAATTTATAGTTGTGTACCTGCGCGTGAGTAAAAGATCGCCAGAGCTCATCGGGGAGGGGAGAAGGATCGGCAACGCGTGAGTGATACCCCTGGTGTTGCAAGCGTTCATAAGCTACGGTAACCGCTTACCATCAGGCGGGCCGTATGCTTGTTTGCCGACAATGTGGTATAAAATATATATATATATATAAGTGAAGAAAAATCTGTTTCATAACAAAAATGCAACTGAAAAATGCGGTCATATGCGGCTTATAATTAACTGTGAATTGAGTAAAACCATGTAGGTATATTTTAGTTTTTTATTATTAATAAGAATGGCCACATTTTGATTATAACGATGATTCTGATTTATTGTTTATGAACAACCTACTTGAAATATCTGGACCGACACACTGAAACAAATAGGTAACACTTTATGCCAAAAGTGATCATGTTTGAAGCTCAATAATTATTCGGGGTTCTGAACGTTTTGTCCTAGGTAAATAATTTTACTGATGGTCTTATTTTTGAATAGGTTAAGGTTGGTAGTATTATTCACACAATGTTCAGTATAGATTACCGAATATTTTATCAGTTTGTATACCTATTAAACAATTTCAAATTTATTCAATAATTATGAAAAGTATTTCATAATTATTGAATAAGCTAGTAAGCTTTTGCCCCGCGGTTTCACTCGCGTTCCCAGGATAAAAGTCACTCTCCATAAACTTTATGCAAAAAAAAACTACATTGATTCGATGCTGCGTGAAAGAATGACAAACCAACAAACATACATTCCTTCGAATATTAGGAATTAAAACAAGGGATATTAGCATTTAATATATATATATAGATATATAATAGGGAAGGGAAGAGATACTTGATCCCAATAAAATAAAATCGTAGGTTTACGTTAAGTACCTATATACCTACAATTTTACTTCTTAGAACATAAACATTACGAAATCTACCTTCAAACTGTTGTTTAAGTTAATCTATTTTCTAAATGATTCTTCTATTCTATTAACATAGGTAGATACCTAATAAATAGAAAGTTATATTCTGATTCCAGTGGAAAAACGAAACATATCAGTATCTCTTTTAAATTTCTACAATAAGTATCACTTAATTAATTAATTCATTACGTTTATCTCTCCACTAATAATATCGAAATACATTATCATTTCAAAAACAATTTTAATAATCAAAAATCCTAAAGTGCCACGTAATTTCAAGTCTCGAGTACAGTTGTCACAAAAACTTTCACCGCTTCTCTCGTGTAATAAAAGCTCGACCTAATAGCTTTCAAGGGCTTTAAGCGGCCATGACCCGTCGTGAGTGTCGGGAGGATATAACATTGCGATTGGATGCATAAGTATATACCTATGTACGTATATAAGAGCGTAATGACGGTTTCACTTTGCCGTATTTAAGAACGAACAATTTCGGACCGGTTAACGAAATTTGTTAGGGAAGGTAGGCAAATTTAATTAGATTGCGAGATATTTTTTGTGTTAAATATTATCAGGTGAAAATTAATATAGTAAAGTCTTTTTATTAAGTCTTTTTATTATTAGTGTGATTAAAATTTAAAACAGTACTCAAATTAATAGAAATAAAGTCTACAAATGTTTAAGTATCATCAGGATTTATCATTAGGTTTAATTTTAAGCTTTAGCTAAAGCTTTTACTACTCAGGTATTAAGTTTCGTGTGCCTTGAATTAAATATTCTCCGAATTTGTTTAATTATAAGTAACTTGTGTATTCCAAAATTAATGAGAATGTTATAAACTGGCTTTCGCCCCCTGTTCCACCCGCGTTTCCGAAATAAAAGATAACCTTTTTGGACTTAAACTATTTCTATGCAAAAAATCACATCGCATTTATAAAATAGTAAGGGAACAATAAAATTATTCATGACTATTGTTCCTAAGGACTTATACAGGTTATTTTTTTTGTATAGCTAAATTTACAGGATTGAAAATAGCTACTCATTAATAGTAACTACTTTTATTATGTACCCACTCTGAAAACGAAAAAGAGTCAACTCTTCCATACAAAAGTTCGGTACCTATTCAACCAAAATGTACAATTAAAACTAATCCTGTACGTTTCCAAAGATGGCAGGTTGCTCAATATTGTGATTTGGGAATAAAACTTTGGATGATAAACATGTCACATTTTACTAACGTATCACCATAATATAAAATCTTAGTTATGTCCCCGAACTGTTAATGAATGTTGTGGGAGTAAATCTCTCTCTATCTAATTTTATTAAGCTATTTCTAGCAGCTTTCATCTTTATATTTTATCAAGATTGTCTATCAACCAGTAGGTACTAGCATGGTATTGAGAGTTCGGGGTACACAGTATATTCAAGATTAATTTATTGATATGTGAAGCTTGCATAGAGTTTACTGAGTACCAACTTTGTTACAAGTAAATACGTCACAATTTACCACAATCAAATTTCACACGTTAAAATTTTAATATAAAAATTATTCACTAAAACGCATTGAAACCTGATAATATTCAACAATTTACTTAAAATCAACCCGTACAAATACGTAAGTTATTGTATGATTCGTGTTCGATCGAAATCGCTTGACGGAACATTAGCTTTAATAAAATTATATTATTTTGAACTTTAGCTTTTGTTAATTAAGGTTGAAATTTGCGGCAGTTGTTATGTTAAGGGTGGGATAATGGGGTCATTTGGCCGAAGCGAGGTGTAACGTGGGATATACATACCCATAGAGGCGTGTACCCAAAGTGTCAGAATATTGGCATCGTGTATTTGTCATTACTGCGTACACTAGTGACAACATAAATAATAAAGTTATTTATTTATGTTTTGAGGCAGAATCAATAAGTACATACCTAGTATTGGTTCAAAAGTAGGTACCTACTTTATTCTTAACACCATAAAATGTCGATGCATAAAGAGAAAATCCCTTTTGATTTTTGTTTAGTGTATTTTATATATTTATGCTCGTGACTGTACATACCCAGTTAAATACTAGTACAAATATAAACATTATAATTTTTAATTCTAGTTCTCAATAAGTTCCGTCTACAATGTGTTTTCAATCTCATAAAACTTCCTCTGCCCTTCTTCTGGTAAAAGAATATTTCCGAGTAGGTATAGAATATTATTTTATTCATCAATATTGTATTCAAATACCACGTGGTGGGTCCTTATTACGTAAAACGAGGCAAGTGACTGAATCTTCAACAACTAGGTAAGATATTTCCATTCAAATTTTAAAATAAGAAAGAGTACCATACTGAATAAATTTTAAATAAATTCCAAATGCATATTCTTACGTAACAGGGCCTACAGCAGTGTACACAGTCCCCTCTTTCATATATTGGCCGGACCGCTATTACTTGCCGGATCGGTCTATCCGACCGACGAACGACGACCGGCTATTACGTCACGACCGTAAGCCGGATGGCCGGACCCGATCGACTAATGACGGACTAAGAATTTTGTGAGGACTCATTACTGTACTCCGGCCGTATTTTGATCGGTAGGAATTCGATAGGTATTAACATAATCTACTTTACAGCTATATGTTGGAATCTTGGAGTGTTTGGTAAATTGATGCAATGATAGGTGTTAAGTAACAAACAAATTAATCGGATGAATTATAAACTCTAGGTTGTTTTATTGTGAATCTATTTCACAATCGTTGGTTGTAGTCATGTAAACATTGAAGTTTTGTCAGTTATTCCAGAGTTCTGAATTATCAATAATGTCGATTACCTACTCGTAGTTAAATCGTAAGATAAAAGTTTTAATATTGTATATTGAGCGCATTTAATCCGCGCTACATGCAAAATTTCCCACGATATTTTTCCAAGGAATATTTTCTTTCATGTTTTATCCCTCCCTGTTCCAATAAACCCCTCTAAAAAGAAACATAGCTGGTTCCGCTGCCAAGTATTTTCTGTTTTCAACACGCCAAATAAAACGAGACTATTCACAACAAAAGCGAGTTCTGTGGTTGAATTTTGTGCCAAACAATATCAAGAAACTTTATAGAATAGGTAATCTCGGAGTTTATTCCCCCGCATACGATTATATGGGTATTACGAACTTGGTGCAATATCTACTTGTTTATTTAAAATTCATTTTAATGAAAGTACCTCACCTAGCTTAGATATTCAATGGATACCTACATACGTAAGATAATATTGTGTAGAGTCGGTATTGTGTAGGATGCGTGAAAATGAATGTATGTAATCGTAGAATGAGAGGGAAGAATATATGAGAGCGAGAGAGAAAGCTTGACTCGTTGGGTTCCCTTTGTCGTATTATGTGTACCTACCTACCTTATTTTGTTTTTTTTTGTGGATTTTTCTAGCCGTAGATACATTTATAAGGTAGGAAAATTTGTTTAAATAATGCGATTTATAAAATTTAGGTATACATTACAGAATAAACTTGCACGTAAACACCTAGCTCAGTCATCGGTCAATTACTGGGGTGTGCGTCCAAACACGTCGTAAATTAGGCCTCACACAAACACAGTTAATGAGAATGTGCAAACACTACAAAGCACTTGTACCCAATAAGGGTTGTGATCGGACGCTTGTCTTGATTGTTTAGATTGGGGATCTATTTCGTGTCCGACTCTATTTATTTTGGGCGTTTGATCGAAAAGAGAGCCGTGGATTGTAATTTGTGTCATCTCGAGATTATCTTGTGATGAGAAGTTGTTATTTAATTACAGATTTGACCCAAAATTCTTTAGTTTTTTTAAGAGCTTTATAAAATAAATTAAATATTTTAGAGTGACAATAGAGAATGAAAAAGTTAGAGCAAAGTTACTGGTCTCATTTGAATAAAAATTACTGTATGTGATAAAATTCTTTATAAAATATTGTTCCTATCAAAGATGTACATAAATTTAATACAATTTCTAACAGTAAGTAACTGATAAAGTAATATCAATAGACGATAATAATGCTCACTCTATTAAACATAATAGAGTGCGCAATCTCATCAGTCTTAGTAAAAGAACATAAGTATTTGTAAGAAGTGTCAACCGTATCTTTAGAACTTTCTAGACGTATCATCATGTTTGTTCAAAAGCTAACTGCACAAAGTATCCAAGTTTAAAATTCTTGACCAGGTAACGATGATCTCTGAATGCGTATGCTCTACCCCCTGTGGAATACGTTTGAGTATCTATGCAGAAGTGTGAGACAGTTCTTGCAGAGCTGGATGTATCTTCAAGAATATCAGTTGGACAAACACACGATAGGGGTGGGCGCGGACTGAGGAAGCGGAGGAGGGGTCAGGTGGTGTTTACTACGCTCCAGGGAGGTGAGCGGAGAAATGAAATTGGCAGATATTTCGGGTGATGTGTCACACACGTGTAGGTAAGCCTGGCTTGCAATGAAAGTTTTGCGAGGTTTTTCTACTTTCGACACGCGCTGAATAAAGTAAAAGAAGGTAAATTGTATATATGAGTACTACGTATGACATAAGAACTCTTCCATTACAGCTGCGACAGAGAAAAAGTCAATATCAGAGTACTGTATGAAAGTAGCAATATTGTTGTGTAGGAAAACCGTAGAATAATATTAGGCAAGATCGCGCTTGGTTAGTCAATGTCGCAGCGGCTTACGCTCGTCGTTTTGTCAAAGGTCTAAAATACAATCGTAAAAAGATTTTATTTGTTATGTATTTTATACGTATGTGCTTTATACGTTTTGATGTGCAGAGAAACGCTTGTTGTTTTCGCCTCAATATATTTATGTGAAACATCTTATGGTTAAAGAAAATCTAGTGTAAACAGGAAATACGTGAGCGGGGAAAACAAATTGGCTTTTATGTTTTGGTTAACTTTGGTAGATAATATTTTCTTTATATTTTGTCTCCTATTTGTTGGAAGCACAAACAAAACATCATCTTGGTCTTCCAAATATAGTAGTACCTCTTGTAGGAGAACCTTTATAATGAGAATGAACTATAAGAAAGTTACATGATTTGTGGCACACCTACCTGATTTTTTAAAAATACTACTCTTAAAGTTTTAGTATCGCATCTCCTAAAAATATTTTCGAACTAATTTTCTGTAGAAGTTCAAGAATATTCTTTATAATCTTACATTTTAATATCTACTACTGTCTACAAGCAATTAGAACTTATAATAGGTATTAGTTATGTAAATACAGCATGCTATATATAAGATATATGATATTTTATGATTGTCTTACACATATTATGTATTTATACATAGCACAGTATTATTTCTTAGGAAATTCTTTCGCAACAAAGTAAAGTATTTTCGTCGACGACGAATAGCGATGCGAACGTTAGGCAAACATAATGGACGTGTTTGTCGACACCGAGAGAGATTGTTCACAAACTTGACAAATATATTCGATAAAATGTCGATAAAAACAATAATAACATCAAGATGTAGGTACATAGATATCTTCTTATATTGCTAATACTTATAGTTGTTTGTTGTTATGAAATATATAGGTATATTAATTTCTACTTCTTCTTTCTACTTCACATAAAGCTAGTCAGTTGTAATCATAGCTATCATAACTTATAATATTTATTAAGATCAACTCACAACATATCTTATATTTCAAAGAAAAAATATGGCTTAAACCTAAGCCTAAATATAACAAAACATTAATTATATCTCGTTATTATTTCATCTTCCAGTAAACACATGCTTACATACCGTCACTTCAGAAGTTCAGAAGTTTAATCGGGACCTGAGACGCGCACCATTATTCGTGGGATTAACAACACCCGGTTCGTGCGTCGGATCATGTCGCACGAGGCTAACTGAAAAAGTATTTATTTAATTATGGAACATACTATTTTTAAATGAGGAATATATATGCATTTGTTTCAGTTGACAATTACGAGAATACGGACGCGTGCCAATTAGAACGTAGCTTCTTAATTCATCTGTTTCACACGTTCTTATCATACCCGTTTTAACATACATAATATATACTAAGATTAGACAACAATATTTTAGGCATATAACTAAATTAGCCGACATTACTGTAAGAAGTAACGTAGAGGCACGTTCGCTGCGTTATGACAATGGCAGTAAAGTAAACGTAGATGTATCAACAAATACTGCTGTCATTTGAGAACAATATAGCAATAACACTAAACATCTAAATAGGCAGGTATGTGTCTATATACGGGAGGCATATTTCAAAATGTCTGCTCACAAAACTGTTCGGCAATCAAATTGAATGCTCTACACTCTGGGCTCATTTCCTTTTTGTTACGTAGAATGGTGTTCATTTACATAAATTTACCTATTGTTGTTATTCTGAGTACGACTTCCATCTTCGAAACGAACGAGATCTCAAACTTATTCCAAAAGATGGAGAAATTTGTTTCTAGTATACGACACGGTAGGCTGTATCGGAAACGAGTTAAATAACAGGCTCTTTTGTTTTGTTTTAAAGCTTCGAGGAAAATAACAAGCGGGCGGAATATTGATGAGCATCCCAGAAAGGTTGATTTGATATTTATAAACGTTTTGTTACATCTCTGAGCGACTTTGCGCCGTAGGTACCTAACAATGTTTTCTTTCCCCTTTTGAAGCAAAAACGATAAAAGATAAGAACGCTTTCATTAAAACTTAATAAATCATTTAATTATTATGAAACTAAATAAGATATTGGTATATAATATAGATTGTATATTTATTGTAAATAAATTACTTTAGGTTAAGCCAAAAAAAATAATTTAAAAATGATGAATGAATCTGTAAAGTAGGTAACAGTGAAGCAAGAATAGGTAAATAAAAGACGTGGTATAAATCTGAATTCATATCATGCCTTATCAGAACGGTTTCCGAACGGATAAACTGGTCCGCGTGCGAGAAATTTGGAACGTGCATCTGCGGCCAAAAGATCTCATTTTCTTTACAACTCCCAATTCCTTCGCTATCTCAGCTTTTCTTGATAGGTTTTGCTACATAAATACGATTTAGATCAAAATTACTTATTGCGTATTTTATTTTACAGACAAATATATAACTTAATAAATTAATCCTTAAAGATATTCAACGTTAATCGAAAAATACATTTAGAAATACGAGAGAAAACGGCTTAAAACACAATGGCTCTGCAGTGTATTTCGGACGAAACATCGACAAGTTAATGAAAGGCATTTGTATGTAACGGACTTGAGCAAGCTTCCTCCGGGGTCCGATAATAGTGCCTATTACATATTTCAATAGCAAGTCTATCGCTATTAAATGAATATACCTACAACAATTCATGACAGATACCTGTGTTCATTTTCTTCTGAACAGAATGTCAAGTTTTATGTGTGCCCCGCGGTTTCACCCACGAACCCGAGGGTCCTTATGTTTTCCCGGGATAAAAAGTAGCCTATGTGCTATTTCAGACTATAATCTATCTCTGTACCAAATTTCATCCAGACCCGTTCACCCGTTCTGGCGAGAAAGAGTAACAAACATCCATACATCCATACATACAAACTTTCGCGTTTATAATATTAGTACGGATAGTAGAATTAAAAACTTATAATGGTAAAAACTAAGTAGCTAATTAAGTGTAGGTAAAGTTATTACCTAAGTAGGTATGTAGCTTTGAAGGCAAATATCGATTATTATTGTTAAGTAGTTGGTATGCAAATAAAGGTTGTAATTGTTTGTAATGCTAGAAAATTATATGGGTAGGCATAATTATTACCCACGCATAGTTAGATCATCAAACGTAATAAAAACTTTACGTGGTATTTAGTAATTAATTAAATTGTAAATTTACAATATTCTTGAGTCAAGTGCTCCAAACGAGCATTAGCTCATATTTTTATTAATGAATCAATGTTATATATATTTTTTTACTTTACCCAAACAATATCAATGTCAACGCATGTCAATAAAATAAGAAAAAATAGACTCTATCCTTATATTATCCCGGAATGTCTATTGCTATTGTAATACAGAATATGGCCTTAACCATTCCGGTACACAACGGGCGCCCGTAGCATTCGCCCCGAGAGGTGGCCATTTGGCTCGCGTTCTCTTGGATACTTCTCCGCCTCCGTTTCGTATAAACCGAGTACAGTTTTCAGCCAGAGTTGAGAACAGCATTTTAGCTGTGCGTCGTAAAGTAAAGGATCCCAAAACCCGTTACCACGGGACTCGTTGCGACATCTAAATTCAAATTTTTCTTCTCGATTCAAGCAAAACCTTACGACCTTCCTATCTGCATAAAACGAGATGAATTTCATTTTATAACGTAACGTTCACACTATTTCTATGCGAGCGCCCCTAAATCGATTCAGCTGCAAATTTCCAGGTGCCTGCTCGATATGCTCTACGAGAAAATTGACTTTTTAATTTAGTAACTTATTCAGGATATCGGCGTACATGCTCTCTTGATAAAACGGTAATGTTTTCCCTTATTATGTCATTTGAAGTAATTGAGTCGACTTCAATATGAGGTCTAAGCATCAGCAGCTTAATCAAGAATAAATTGATACCCAATAACAAATTTATAAGCAGATAAACTTTACATAGATACATATAACTACTATGTAGTCTTAATTGCCCATATACCTGTATTTTAATCTCTTATCAGTTCTTATTAGCATAAGTATTTTTGTATACATTGTTAAAATCAACCGGTTCGATTGTCGCCAGCGATGCAGTCATAGCGTTGCCTACAATATTATATGCAGCTCGCTTTGAACCCGCCGACTAATTAAAATCTTACATTGTAATTTAAAGCCACTATACCACGCGACTGGATATTTAATACAGAAGGCTAACATATTAATTAATGTTGGTAGTAACTACTATAGTCTGGGTGCAATGAGTTAAATTAAATTCTAGAATTGTGGACTGGTATGTACCAATGCTTCATTGTCTTATTTACTTTACATATTATTTCTTCATGTTAACATCATTACTCATGATGGTTCTATTAAAATACTGAAGTCCAGTGATTATTATTTTATCTCATTATTTTTATCCAAGTAAAGTGGATCGACCTACCATAACGGATATTCAGAGATAATATAATAATTTGGCAGGCGTCATATAATTTCACGACGGAATTTCGTCCACTTTTTCTTGTGGGTAAATCTCTGAAGTTTCCATCCTAAAGCATTGTGAATAGACCCGTAAAACAACGAACAACCATTCATTTAGGGATCTCCAAGTTACGTCAGCGGCTTATGAATAAAGAGGGGTCGGCTGACGGAAAAATAAGGGGGTTATTCAAAAGGAAAAGTTTTTTTTACGTAAAAGAGGACGACTAAGCGGTGGATTATCGTCCATTCGCCGACAAGAGTTTTGTGGAACTCGTGGCCGAGTTATACGGACAAGCTTTTTATTATCGCTTACTGTGAATGTTGGGGAAAATATCCGGATAAGAAAAAACAATTATCACCAGTCCTTTCACCTAGCATGGTATTACTGTTTACTTGTGTCAATCATGACTAAAATTTTAAGTCACCGTAATGAACCTTCCTGAGTTCCAAAGTTTAATATTGATGGGGTATTGTGGCGCCAACATGCGTCGAAGTTGTATCTTTAAATTTTTCTACTCGTATTTTGGTATCAGTAAGTACTGGATGAAACATTCCAATAAAAATTACGTCAATATTCGTACAAAAATGTTTCTAATTTATACATGAAACTATAGGCCACAACCCTAAAAAGAACCCAATTAAATATGAACTTCATATTAATTATGGTGCTACGATAAATAAGCAATTTTGAACGTTCGATGCACAGTTCTCATGGTTGGAGCGGATGACTTTATAATTATTTTTCACATGTGGCCGAACGATTCGTTCCAAAACATTAGCGATGCCCGGAGAGCTGGGATCAAATCCCGGGCGAGTAACGAGATATATCCGCCTCAGCGTGAAATTACAGGGATGGCTAAATAGAAACTCTACACACGTGAAATAAGGTTACACTTTAATTTGTTCACCTTGATAAAAATGAAATTCTTTGGTGATGGTTTCATTGACATAGTGAAACACCAACTCCATATTACATGAAATATTAACATAAATTATTACGTTTATATTTCTCTTTCTTAATATTATTAAGAAGATGGTTTAATCGAGACCATAAATTCACATTATTTTGAGGAATGTTCAAATATTTTTCATTGAAAAAACTCAAATTTCTGAATTGTTTTAACGAGAATTATGTAATGGATAATTTTGATGCTTTCAAGAATATTTTAAAATCCTACATAGCTACAGAACAGTTTTATAATATAATCCGACAAGGTTTTGTGACTACGCAAGCGTAACACTGCTCGCTGAAATTCAGAGATAATGCCGCTACGTTCATCAGGACCTCCGTCAATGTCCTGAGAAATTCCGCCTAAAGATAAAAGAAAATGTCTTAAACTGCGGTATATCACTGCGGAAAAAGTGCGTAGCTATATCTATACTTACTTGCGTTCTTGCGAAAAAGATTTTCCAGGGAGATTAATTTACGCTTTGTGAGCATTGAGGTCACATTTTAATTTTATAAGATAAAATATTTAATATTTTTGTTACCTAATAGATTATGTTTCATAATAATAGACAAAAAAAAATATCGTTATTGATTCCTATAGCTGAGTTAGTAAATATTATGTGAGTTAATGTCATAAAAAAACATAAAAAGTTTATGTAGTTAGATTCATAATGATATGTAGAGAAACAAAAGAAGTCTCTACATTTCATAACTTTTCATTGTAGGTTTATTCATTTTTATGAAGATTGTGTTTTCCTAATTAAAGTGAAAACAAGACATCAAGAATATGACTCAAGAACCTCTGTAAAATAACACAACGGTCTCACTTTCATTTTACTAAGTAGGAATAGAAAGGTATAGTCAGCAACGTATGTAGCTAAATAATTTAAACTATAACATGTTCATGATATAGAAATTTATAGAATATTGGTTTTGTAGACTTTACTTTAAAAAAACACCTAGTTATTCGAACCCACTATCTTCTGTAACGGCGCTACCGATGAGCTATCATAGCATTAAATAGGTAATGTAGTAAAACCTCAAATTAGATGTAGTAGGTAGGTACCTACCTAGAGATGAAGACTAAATACTTACTTATGCACCAATCAAAATACTCTTTCCATAAATATATACCTACCAATACACCAACGACACGACACATTCACCTTATAAACATTTTTCTTAAGGTACATTCTTCGTATTAAGTAGAAGAAATAAAATCTCAATAGAGCTAAAAGAACCCAAATCATTTCGGTTAACGGTATACTTTTCTATGCAATCGAGCTCAATTGCTTGATTAAAGTCATCTAATTAAAAAAAATGTGACTCATAAAGCTATTGAAACATTTGAGCCTCCTTCTAATTTATCGTCATCTTTAACATTTTACGCAGTTTATTTTATACCGGAGCATATCAAAGGAATTTTACCAGACAGAGACGGCCTTATCAAAATTCAATATCTTTATTTTGTGTTGGAAAAGGACGGTGCACTCATAGCTCGACTAATCTCGATGGAACAATGTTGCGACTCAATCTCAAACAATTTCTGATACAACATCTTATATTAAATCCCTTTTTTCAGGATTATGAATCTTAATAGTCCCTAGGGAAAGTTTAATCTCGTTCGCTAG
Source organism: Tetheella fluctuosa (assembly GCA_951216915.1). Classification (NCBI taxonomy): domain Eukaryota; kingdom Metazoa; phylum Arthropoda; class Insecta; order Lepidoptera; family Drepanidae; genus Tetheella; species Tetheella fluctuosa. Next base: position 5,275,486 of record OX578226.1, read on the forward strand.
CTCGAGTTAATACGTTACTTAGGAATATTTCATTGCATGTATACTTCATCTTACAATGTAGTGAGCGAGACTGAAAATGCCGCCGGCTGAACATTTGCGGGAATGTTTCTTATTTACATGTGTAATAATTGCGGTAATATTATTGATAACTTTAATTTTATACGTTTTATGAGCTACCAAGCTTACCTACCGCAGCGTCAACGTTCTTTTCTAAAACGAAGACTGTATTCCTAATCTTAGCTTTACAGGGATCGTTAACTTTTTTATATTTAGCTTCATAGCATTTAGATAAGGTAAAAATTAGTTACTTTCAATAAAAACATCACGAAAGTATGTATATAACGAAGTTAGATCCTACTCTATCTAGGTCTAATGAGTTTAAAAATAATAAAATATTTTGTTCAAAATAATTATCCTATCACAAACCGAGAAAAATACAATTTTTGATTTATCTTTCACCTTTATTTAAAATAATCATGTAAATAAATTTATTTAAGTTTTGTCCCAGTAAAAAATATTAAATAGTAGGTAGTACAATCACCAACACAATTCTATGGCGACGTGATATTCATGATACGCTCTAAGCAAATAAATCAAGCGAAGCAGCGATCGCGCCGCCCCTCCCGGCCCGTTCCCAAAATGGCCGACTTACAGCTGATTGTTCCCTTGTATTTTTTGCACTTCAACCATTTTGTCAAACCCTTTTTTTTATCAAACTCCTGTACTTTGTATTGGATTTTGGTTTACTCTCCAATATTCTAATTAAACTACAGTTTTTAGTGTGACAAGAACAGTAAATATTTCCTTGTTTTCGTAATTATGTAGGTTATGTATTAGGTTCTTGAACTGAAGAATATTTGGATACTTTCCAAATGACATTACAAAGTTGCTTGTTATTTTCAGTAGGTACTTATTTATTTGACCTTCATTTTGGTGAATCTACATTTAATCTTCCTTATTTATTTACGAAATAAATTACCTTGAAGTTAATGATTATTGTTATGCCTATATACTTACCTAAATAAGTTTAAGAAATAAATGTTCTATAAAGGATTCCAAAGCTTTACACCTAGCCTTCAAAATAACTTGACCTGCCGAAATGAGGGATCTATCTACTTATAACATCAAGTGTTTTTCATCAGCACCGAGAACTTGATAGCAGTCTTGAAGTTCTATTAGACACGGGCCTACGTGGCTTTAATAACTCCTTAATCTTCTCAAAGGATAATATTTGACTTTACTCTGTACAAGTTGCCTTGTTCCATCTTTATGATATTAGGTTAAGTTCCCTCTGAAAGGATTAAGGCGGCTCTTAATTCAACGCTCCGGGGCCGAAATAAATTTAACGTTTCGAGAAGCTTATGAAGAAAAACTTTGATGTACTTACTGACGAATGAGCCCTCTCGAAATTTAAGTTATCTCCAGTGAAACTCATGCGGATTGAATAAAATACCGCTCTCAACGGAAAAAAATATTTGAAATGAAGGTTGACCGCGATTGTACGCAACAATATTCATTTGCGCAATGAAATATGTAGATGTATTATAACATGTAGATATGTCAGCCAGTCCAAAGCATTAACGTTGGTTTTGGCCTTTTGGCGGTACGTAGAACTTTTAAATTCGGTTGCATTTTATGCGTCGACACAATACTCGCGCCAACACTTTAATTGCTGCGCGAAATTTATGTGAGCTTCAAATTGTACCTGCATAAATGTATGTATCTGTATACAAAGCGGTAAGTGCGACTATATACTGCGAGCTTACAGCCTTCGCATCGCACGTACACGGTGTAATTGGAACGGATCTCTCGATATTTTATTTTCCGCCTCAATTTTATTTTATTTTCGCGGAGCGGAACGCCTCTAGCTGAATGGAAGGTAATTGTAGGCCGCGCAATGAAGGGTTCACTTTGGGGAATAATTGTGCGAATATAGCGGAGCCTCCGGGAGTGGTTAATGTCAGGGTATGTTGAGGCAACGGCGTTTTACTGGGCCTGCGCGTTATGCTTAAATGCTGGACGAAGGACGAAAATTATCTCGGTAACGAGTTTCGTAAAAGCGACGATGGGAACTAATGAGGCTATTGGGTCCCCAACTTGTTGTGTAAATATTTTTATAGGGCATTACTTTAATTTTGAGAGGGTACGATTAATTTTAACGTTTATGTTAGACGAACGCTTCAAATAGGTGTAGGTACCTTGTACATATGACCGTCGTCGGAGACAAAGTGCTCTAACGCTAAAAGCGGTTGAAGGGTGTGCGGTGTAAAATGTAAGGTAAAAGCATACTCACCGATCCTGAAGCACTGTGGGCGTCACATGGGACTCGAACCTCGGACACACTGCACACCACTGAATATTTAAAATAATGAAAAGCCCCGGACAACGGTCCCGGGGCGTTCCCTTTTAAAAATGCACTGCACTCGTAGTTTTACTGCGGCCGTGCAGGTTGGTTGGACAGAAATTCTCAAGACCAGGATAACAGTCTCGTAAAGGAGGTGGTTCCTGAAAACGCTACTGGAAATAAACATCGACTAAAGCGTGCCGGTGAGCGGAGCACTCCAACTGAAATATCTACGATTCTCTTTAACTGAATTAGACCACACTTTCACAAACATTATTTACATGCACTTACACACCTGCGCTGGTACGTAACACTATAGTAAAATTTTATCTATCTCCTATAAAATTTATCACAGAGAAAGTCCCAAACTTTGACTCAGATCGTTTAAATCTTTCGTCTTTTCAATCAATATTTTTAACATTTAACAACATGATTAAATTGTAAATCTATTTTAAAACTTATGTTAAAACAAAAGCGACTCCATCCATCTAGCTAAACAATCTATTCACAGCAATATTTCCACAGCACTTTTAATTATTTAGTAGGAACTACGGAACAACACGCAATCCCGACCTGAGCGTTAATTATGTAATGACTAACATGGCTTAATTGCAAAAAACTTTTACGTTTAGGTAATAGACATTTAGAAGGGTGAATGTTTTTTATATTTTTAACTTAGGAAATACCTTTTAGGAGACTTTTTATTAGGCACATTTAATGTTTATGCCAATTAAAATTTTTGTCTATTATAAACATATTTACCTAGCCTACCTACCTATCAAAATTAAAAGGTACAAAGTTTGTTAAATGTACCTATTTATCACTTGGTTTTATACTCAATCCATGGGTATATTTGTAAATATTTTTCCCCTACAATTGATTAATGAATAATAAAATAATATTAACATAATTGTTATACCTACATAATATTTCCATTTAAAATTTAAATGATCAGATTATATCTATGCAAATGTTACTTAAATTGCTTAATATAGGCCAAATAGACTTCATTATGAAAATTGGGTGGATCCACCTAATTAATTCTAATTAGTCCGTTGTAGGTAGCTCTGTTATACAAAGGAAGTAGGGAGGGTCCAGAAAAAACGTCAATGTACCGTGACTTTAATTTAATACGGTTTATACTGGGATTAGTGCCTGCTGCGCTCCGTTTGATTTAGTCGTTGATTTTAGTTAAAAAAATATAAGATTTTTGTACTTTTTGCTAGCGGTAGGTTTCACCTTCACCTTCAGCAACTTTGTGACCGAAAAACTCGAAAAGTAGTTGATGGAGTAACTTGAAATTTTTACTCGACGTTGTATTTTTATTTAGAAATGTGTTTATATTACTTTATATTCCCATATTCCCACGGGAACGGGAAATTCGAAGCATTTCGCGTGGTTTAAATTGAGCTACAGTGCAGCGTGGCCACGTTTAGCTAGAATATTATAATATGTACATTTAAAAAGTGTTACCAATATATAAATATCAGTTATCCGGTTTCCATAGCACATAGTCCCATATAATTTTTTTACATTGTAGGTATAGGCTTGTGTTTGACCACGATCTCACAAAGCCTAGAAGGAACTGGCTCTTAAGTGCATCTGCCGGAACACACCAGTAGCGCTTGGCGACAGATTTTCAACATGAGGGTGGTAGCCAGCCAGGTGGGTACTACAAAGTACCCTACCACCGTACTATGGTTTCCTCACGATGTTTTCCTTCACCGAAAGCTCAAGCTCATTATAGGATTCGAACCCACGACTTTCGCCGCGGCGTCCGACATCACTACTGAGCTATCATCGCCTTAAAACTTAACACTTATGTGTGAAAAGAAATGTCCCAGGATATTAAAATAAAAATATTTATATGGTAATCATATATTTATAGCTTAGGTACCGTTTTGTTTTTTTTATTTTGATGTATAAAAATAATGCATGTATTCAAATTTTTCCCGTTCTGATAATGTTTTGTTTTTGTGAAAAATAATGGAGCTAATTTTGTGGAAAAACAAAAGTAAATTATGTTATATATTGTCAACCATACCTATATAGAGAAGGTTTATTTGCATTTATATTGGTATCGAAATATATAATAAAGAATAGATATCGATTATGTAGAATTCTGGAAACTTGAAAATGTAGGATATTATAATAAAATAAACTAATACAAAAATGAAGGTTTATGATAAAAAAATATAAAAGTTCTTCAACTAATCTTCATAAATATGTACATATTTTTGTTATTAAAATGATCTGAGCCGGTCTGATCGAAAACAGTCGCCCATTCAATTTGGAATAATCGTGGTGGTTGGTTATAAAGAATAAAAATTATATTTGTTTGAACATTATTTGCCCCATCAAGGATAAAATGATCAATAAGATGTCGAGGAATCGAAACATTATTACCACCTACCTACATAAATATATTTATCAAGATCTTCGGTAATATCATCGCTTAGGTACCTTGGTGTATAGTGATCAAACGTAAGCCTATAGCATGCAGAGTAAAATAAAATGCAATAGTTATTAATAAATTTCCTTGGATATTCTTGACGTCACCTGATCCTAACTACCTAACTACGCAGAGTTTGAATGAACAAATAACTTTTATACACCCAGAGTCAGAACCAACAGACATGTTCATACACATAGATGTTTGTTCTGGGCAATCAAAGTGATCAAAACTATTGCCCTCTTTGTCATTTTGTACGCTATTCAGAGTGACAGATATACCTACTTTAACACGGGATTTACATTGATCGGACTTCTAGAAAATGGGAGTAAGTCTGGTATTACGTTTACATTTTTACGCCTAAAATCCCTCTAATTATACCTTCTTATTTATTATCTATATAAGAGGCTATTTTATTTCTGGTTTCTATGCAAATGTCTAATCTGAATGTACTGATACCGATATCGATACCCGACATTAAGCTCGTCCCATTTCTCATAATATTATCATTACGTAATGAAACTAAGTACTAACTGCAAATTGGGAGCACTCACTGGTTGCCAACATAATTTTTGCATAATCACATTGGAACCACCACTTCCCATGCAAATGTGGTTACAGTATCACAAATGAATTTTAAGATGCGATGCCCCTGTTACTGTGATTGCTTTTATGTTCCTCGCGGTTGGTGGAGAATCGTTTCGTATTCTAGTTACTGTTTTACAACCACTGTATAATACCTGTTAGACTTAGACAGTACTATTATAAGCGAAATTTGTTGTAAAGGAAATTGTAAAATTCACACAAACTACATTTGCAAAATATTTTGTTGTTTGACACTTGGTTTTTTGTGCATAGATGATACATAATAACTAGAGGTCTAGCCTATGTACTTCTTTTGTCAAAAGGCAGACAATGGCTCAGAGCCATTCAGCCTAGTCGTATTTTTTATTGTTATTTATTTATGTAAAAATAAAATCTATCATAGTGTCTTTATTCTGTTTTTTGTATTAGTTCATAATATTTTTTTTTTTTGTGTTTGAAATGTTGTTGAAGTTGTGTGCGTTGGATGCGTGCATAAAATAAAATCTTTTTCTTTCTTTCTTTCTTTCTTTCTAAACAAGATAGTATTTAAGTTAAATAATAGAAATGGCTCAGATGCAATGTTTGATTAGCATAATGTAAATGTAGACAATAAATATTACGATTACGAGGATATTAGTTTATTTTATTCAACATATCTCTTAATATTCATTAATTACATGTGACATTTAGATACCTACTTACCTTAAATACGTTTTATTATGTATTCTATCTGTAGACACAAAATAATATGAGAATGTATTATAATATATTTATATCATTGTGTGTGTTTAATCTCCTCTAGTAATGTCATCCATGACTTAAGTTCCTATTTACCCACGATTTGACATATAATGTATTAATTATTCAAAAATTGTCGAAGGCAGATTGGTTTTTCATAGCGCTTTGCATTTTAAACAACACCTGGTCGGTTAAAAATAAGGCTGGTCTGATCTTGGGCTATCAGAGTGTATCCAATATAATATAGTAATCAATCTATAAATAATTGATAGATAGAAAGTTATTAGAAAGTAAATAAGCAAATAAGCACTTCATTGTTAGCATTACATCACAGTATTTATTCATTTAAATTATAAATAATTAGGTTCTTGAGGATTTATATTATTTAAGTATTATCAAACTAACTATTTTAAAAGTGCAATTTATATTGTATTTGCTCAGTTTTGACACAAAATAAGATTGTATAAAAATTATAGTAATAGATTCTACTAGTGATTCGGAGCAGACAAATTTCTAGAATATGATAATTATATTGAATATCCAGGTATTTTTAGTTATTTTAAAACAGAAGGTAAAACAATAAGATATTTTTTCACTATATCTACCAATAAGACAACAGCTGAAAGGCAAACAGGCGTCGACAGCGATTGATATACGGCGAGCAAAACGTGCGCTGACTCACAACTCTGTTGCTACGTTTGGTTTGTGGTACAAGTCTACAAGGGAGAGCGAATAAGTAAAGCAATCATTAATAAATCTTAAAAAAAAAAAAATTGGTTAAAACACTTTTTCTTTTTACAATAAATAAACTTGTGTTTGATCACAGTTTACTGAGGAAAGTGATGATTTAGTTTAAGATGAAGGTTTAAGCATTATAAAGCCCAGAAAAATAAACTTACTGATAAATGCTTTACTTATATTAAAATAATTAGGTACTTAGTACTTACTTTCAAAATGGCTTCAATTGTTAAGATGTTAAAACTTTATGAAAATATATAATGGCCATCGCTTATGACTTATAAATAAGAACTGTGTTAAGCCTTCATATACATACGTACGTGGAATTATTACGTAAGATCGGTTACCTGCACCACCAGAACATTTATTTTAAAACCACATTGAACCATTATTACTTAGTTTTTGAGACAAACTGCATGAGATTATGGTGCTTATGGCGATTTTTTATTCCCGTTTTGAAAAATATCGCCAATGCATCATGTCTTCACTAGGCGTTACACACTGTTCATGAATAGGTACCTAATATTTGTTCCTGTTACCATACACATGGTTTACGGTCTTCATTAGTAAGTACTATTTTTCACAGTAGGTACCTATGTCTAACCTCCCAAGTTTTCTATTTTCAAAATAATTATAACAAGAAAAATAAATCAACGAATCTCGAGGCGTCACCCTGACTAAGGCTTTTGCTACATTGGCTAGAGTTGAAGTCGTCACGTAGTTGGACCGGGCATGGCGTCGCCGCCACCAATCTAAATAATTGACCCGTCCGCCTGTCCGCCCGACTGTGCAAGTTCTGAGATGGAAAGGGAATGAATGGAGTCACCTTTGATATAAATGTTTAAATAATAAATGGTAGAGATTACAGATTTCGAATTTCAGGTACAGACAGTGCCAACATGGTGGTTGAAATTAATGACATCAATGGCTATCGTCCTAATGGTTACCTACAGATGAATAATAAGATGAAATTGTCATAGGAATTAATTTAATAAAGACGGGTAGGTGAGACAACATTCTAAAGGTTGGTTATTTTTTTAAAGAATTTAATTTGTAACTAGGTTGTCATAAATATTTAGCACATGATGATGAAAGTATATTCAAAATTAATATAAATATACTTAGTAGCTACGAGAATATTTTCAAAAGTGGTACGTTTTCAAATAAAATTGTACTATTGCTTAATATATATCTACGTACATTTTTCTTCAGGTAAATAAGCATGCGCAATTGACTCTACATATTTCTGTTTTCGTATATAACAGTAAAGGGTGGAAGTAAGAAGTAAAAAGAGAAAAAAGTGTATTATTAGTCTCTTACCGAAATGGAATTGGAACATTCCGCGTAGAAAATTCCAGAAAATATTTACTTCGCTTTACTTAGCCGAGGGCAACCATCATACTTTTGCCACTTACCTACACAATTTAAGCGAATTTCAGCAGAGGAGTAATAATTCTTTCAAAGTATTTCGGTAAGACACGTTTTTGCAGTAACTTTTTATTAGGGATCCCGTTTAGTTATCTTAGTTAAAATATTAAGCGTAATCTTTATAAAAAGTAAATGTTGTTATCATAATATATTATAACAGTATCAATCAGTAGGTACATACTTAGTATCCAACAGGATAGCAATTGAGAGAAAATCTAATTTGCTACAATTTCTTGCATTGGAATTTATTTCTTTCCTTACTGAATTCAGTAAAATGCTTTAATAATTACAGCCTATATCTGCCCACTGCTGAGCACAGGCCTCCTTTCACGAATAAGGGTGAAAGGGGAATGGGCAAATACTCCACTACGCGTGCCCACTGCGGATTGGTAGAGGTAAGCTATTATAGTGGTCAACCTACTGTTGGAGTTGTCAGGCCACCTAGGAGGTCTCCAACTAGCTTAACGACTATCACAATTAAGTGATAACCGGGACCAACGGCTTTAAGTGCCTTCCGAAGCACGGAAACGCTCAAGATGAAATACCACTAGGCGGTCACCCATCCAGGTACCGGCCAGACTGGACGTTGCTTAACTTTGCCGATCGGTTAAGAACGGCTAATCAAGCTACGCCACGAGCGCTTCTTTCTGAAAATGCTTATTACTAACAATATAAAATGGAAAAAATAAATGCCTAAATGTAACATAGGATAAAAATAAATAAAAGCATATTTGTCATTTCAATTTAACAGAAATATCGTACCTAATAAATAATATTTTTTTTTTGTATTTACCATACTTCTTCATAATCCTATTATCTTTTGTTATTTATGTACTAAGCAGGTGCAAAGTGGCAAGTGGTACTAATTGCATTAACAATTTCATTCCATCTAAACATAATAGTTCCAACGAAAAATCAAATTATTTTTTAAATTTATCGTGTTACGTTATGAATGCAACCAATTGGAGCAGCTATTTTGAAAATCGAACTGTCAAATGTCGATATAATGAAGACTTTATATATTTTTATGTTTTCTTTGACGATGCCGCCAAGATGAATGAGGTAAAATAATAGTCCTGGCGGTGGATGGGGTCAGGCTTCATTGTATAGCCATCCTGGGGGAGAAGTTACGACCGCGACAGGTGTGATGCCGAATTAACTTCTTATATAAAGTCGCTTTTTATACAACACCGACTACTTAATGAGCCCAGGGGATCACGGTAATGAAACGCGAGGTGTCTCGTACTTTTCTTCTCTCGACCTCTTTTCTTAGGTTAATGAAGACCTTTTTGGGGGATTAAAACTTGATTTCTTAATATACATTCTATCTAAACGACCGTTATTATAATCATAGGCATTTATATGCGTGCTTTAATGTTTTCTAACGAACGACCAACCTGCACGGGAGGTAGTTTCATCATCACACGGGCACTTGTACCTGCAACAAACATACACAATTAAAATACCAAACATTAATAAAGACGTCCATAATAATATGGAAAATCAATGTTGATGTAAATAAAATTCAACGCACAAAACATGGACGCATGGAGAACTCGTTCCATTTTCGATTTTTAAAATGTCCGTTATCTGATCTGTGGTCGTCAACCTCTAGAATCTGATTACAAAATAAGAATATGATATGGAGAGTGCAGTGAGTTGTCTGAGTTAAGCAAGACACTAATCGAGTGCGCAGTTGCCTGCATGACATGACACAAGCATGTTTCATTCAATCAAGACGGCGGATACACTTGTATTGTGGCTGATGTCAGTGACCTCTCTCTGAAACAGATGGGAATGTTTGTACCTGTTCAGAATCAATATTCATGAAGCAGAGAAGCGATGTCAAACATGAGCAACTGGAATCGCTTTATGCTTGTGCGGCTGTGGGCGTTGACTGTTCGCTCAACCTTGGATATGGTTTTATGATAAGCAAAGATCAGTCTACTCACTCTTTATTTATTATGAAAGTGACAACAAAATCTTTTTGGGTAGGCCTAAAATTTAATAAAACTTGAAAAGCAAACATAGATATGTATAAAATGATACTATGGAAATCAGATACCTAACTGAAATACTACATAGGTTTACTACATGTATACATATTTACACCTAAACATAGAACAAACAGATATGTTCATGCACACAAATATAAATAATTGTCTCAGGCGAGAGTCAAACCCATGACTTTTGTTACCCCCATTCCACTGATCCATCATGCAAAAAATACCTAATTACTTTATTATTTAAAGTAGATTTTAATTATCAATTGTAAATATTCCATAATTAGAAGTCTACATTATCAAACTCTTGTTTCAAGAAATATAATTGGATTATAAATTGTTTTAGAATTCATTATTCAAAATACTTGTGTATATTAATATTTTTATATAAACAATTTGATTAAATTAGTTATAATTTTAATATAGAATCATGTGGAAATGCCAAGTAGGTACCTACCTGTAGGAGATAATTTAAACTAGAACTCTTAAACTAGAACTTAGATCAAATATGTTAGGTACCTACCCATATATACAATATCTTCTAAGTGAACGTTTAGTTTCAATTAAAATTCTTTCCAAATGGTAACGGTACTAAGAGTAACAGTAGATATAGGTGTTCTATTATCCCACCCTTTTAGTTAAAAGAATTTAGAGTTGAACCCTTCAAATTAATTCCAAACTAAGAATACTCTTTACGGACACTCAGCAATGTTGAGCATCGAAAATACTTATATAAAGTAAACGCAAATAAATCGAATGTGTGGCATAACCTTCAAATGTATTTATCCTTAAATACAAACAAGGTGATTCGATAAAGTACCGAATATATATTCGATTAATGAATTTATCTGTTGCAGTGAGTTTGTCTCATGAAGACGACATAAAAACTAATTGAACTGCACGGGAATGTCATCGTATCGATAAAATTACAATTCATAGAGGCGCCAGATGTACACGAGCGTTTATTGCGAACCGCAAATTGAAAACGCTATTCGACGACGATCGATACAGAGTTATTGTTTAGCTATTAAAAATTGATAGGAAAATTTCCTCTGTAAACAATACACACCCATCATAATATCCTTCTTCAGTAGGTAAACGTATGTACAAATACGTTTATGGACCGAGCTAGTAAGACCTCATCGTAAAATTGGAGACATGATAATTTCGTAGGTGGCGTTGGCCTGTTGAAAAATTTAAATTTATGGATTTTTAATACAACTAGTGTCGCCTAAGTTTAATATTTTGTTCGCACGATGTTGCTGTGGGAAGTTAAAATAAGAGGTTATACTTAGTGTAATTTCCTTAGAATTTTATTACATGCATTTTTCGTAGGTACTTCAGCAGGCTTTTTAGGAGTTATGTACCCAAATAAAGGTTTCGTCCACGGGCTTTAATCAACAAAAGTACTCTGAAACTGACCATTACTGCAGTACTTAAATGCACACCATCCCATATAGGTACCCAAAACAAAAAGCGGCTACCTTCCACTTTAAGGACATTACGTAGAAGCAAGACATAAGATTATCAAGAAAACCTGTGTAAAACAAAAACATTTAGATATTAATCATGACAACAAGGTAAATGACCTGTGGACAAATACCTGAAGTATCACCTAATGGACATTGCAGGGGCTATGAATAATAAGATTTAAATATTCTAAATTTTATCAGTGAATTTGAAATATTCGAATTTATAATCTACGTAAATACGCGCAGATGTCGCGCGTGTTCCACGGCACGTTTGGTCGAAAGTTGCGGACTATTTATAAATATTTCTTTTTTTATCTGTAATACAGACCGGTCTCCGCCTCGTGTAACAAAGTATAGGTATTGATTGGGCGAGCGCCGAGCGGGAGGAATCGACCCACCGTATCTCGCCGTTCTATTTTAGAATCTTCCGATTCCCGACGAATTATCATCGACGATTACCGAACCGGTCGGTGGTAATATTTCGTCCTACATTATTACTTACAGGGTAAATTATCGTTAAGTAATTAAGAAAGCTGGCGTAGTTATCATTACTATAGTGATCACCGTTCTTTAATAAAGCTATTTACCGACATCTGAGATATGGAAACTAGAAAACTATCACGTCATGCACTGCGTGGGTATAGCAACACAGTTGACTTGGTTGGGTGAGATCGTTTAGAAAACATATTATGTAAATTGACTGCATGCACTCAGACAGAGCGTTTTTATAATTTAATTTATAAGCTCTGACATTGGGTTCAGGGACTGAACGAAATCTAAAGGAATATGTATCTAACATAATTTAATGCAACAAACCTAATGCGTCAAAAAATATTTTTAATTGTTTAAAAAGGTTGGATAGCTAAAATACTTATTACTTTAAATCACATCATTTCCACTACTCGTAAATTCAGTCAGAAAATGTACCTGTCTGAGGTAATTGGACATGTTCCTCGTTTGGTTAATTTACGTGAATGTTATGACCATGTAACAAATGTTTGGTACTCCAAACTATAAGAATGTATACTCACTAGTTTTGTTGATATTAGTGAGGATACGTCCGAGGCACCAGGAAAAAATGCAGAGAAAAATAAAATGTATTTGTTGCGGAAATAGGAATTTGTATTTATCTCTTATCGAACCATTTGATAGATTTATAGGTATTATTTATTTTTATTGTCTTTTAATGTACGTACAGTTTACCTTTAAACCATATTTAATATGAATCAATACGTAGATAAAATGAAATATCTAAATTTTTGTATAGTTTCATAAAATTTACCACCTACATCATCCATTGCATAATTTTGAGAACTAATCAATTATTATTTCAGTACTTATATATTATAAAAAAATATCTTTAGTACGTACCTACTTATATAAAAATATCTATCTAAAATCAACCAAAGTAACATACGTACATATCTAATTAAAAAAGAAATGTCCGACATATTAAAAAAAATACTATTCCACTAATATATTTCTCACCCGTTTCTACTTTTCATTCAACACTTTTACTATATTATATTTTTATTTATTTCCGCTATAATTTCTTGTAAGTCTCTCAGACCTATCAGAGTAAGTCGAGCATCGTGACAAATAGCTTACCATAAAACGGAATAGTTTTTCGGTGATTTCGAAATTTCCTCACGGATGACTCTATCTATTTCAGTTTACTAAATGAGCACGTTCACTGCTCAAACCTATACATTATATTTGCTATTACATAATATACCTATAGCAGAGGTACTTACCTACCGACACAATTCTTGAATTTTAAGATTAATCTATATTAAATTAAAGCCCAAGTAACGCCGCTCTAATTCTACCTCATTTATTAAATAGAATCGAGACATATCAATATAATTCTTACATTTATTAACCTGTGTATGACGAAGGAGACATAAATATCATGTCTGCCTCGCTGATTTGAATAAATTCCCGATTCACGACTGTTCGGATTCCCGCCAAATTCAAAGAATAATCTGAATTATGTGACAGTAGCATCTATTTCTGCTTCATTACGAGTAGGTAAATTTTGTGGTTAAACATTTTTATTTAAAAAAAAAATTACAATAAATATACAGCTATGTATTCATATTGATGATGGATTTCTACTAAACGAAACTATTTGGCTTATTTAACTTAAAAACAAAACCCTGCCTATACTAGTAGATAAAGTACCCATATATCTTTCAATGTATCTACACATAAAAGGAAACTGTACCAAAAGTCATCTCTAAAGGTAAGTGTAGGTAATGTTAGATCTTTGATATCCCAATATGCTGCCATATCGTTGTCTCAGGGTATTACTAGGCTCAGAACCAATAGCGGAAGCAGATAGACACTGACGGCGTGCAATAACAATAATGCGGGAACGAAGCTGGGCGACCTGCCAGGGTTCTATCGATCCATACCACGTACCTCCCGGTAAAACTAGACCCCCGAATACACATTTCAACTCCCCTAATTTTGATATCAACAGCATGATTGAGGAAACCGCGGCAGATCAACGTAATCTGGTCTTACAGATATACAAGTAGGTCAGAGGGAAAATTTACAAACACTACTCCCGGCAAATGTGGATTTTTTTTGGAAAGTAAACTGGGAAAATGTTTTCCGGGTCAATGCAAATGAGGATGTTTACCCGATAGATCGAGTTGCGGGTTATATTTAAGAGGAGGTGTTTTAGGGTGCGAGTATAAAAATAGGAAGGGAGGTAAAAACGCGTCGGGTATTTCGCCATGTTTCATAGATTAGATGAGATTAGATTGCAACCCTTTTTTAAAAGAACAAGAAAACTAAAATAAAGCCAAGTTAATGGGGTAGGTAATACGTTTTGTTTATAAATCTTGATACAAAAATTGCAGATAAAAATAATTTTACAGGTAGGGTGCTGACTTCATTTTAATTATAGGTAAACAAAACAAAGATAATATTAGGATTTCACCTGATTATAATCATAAATAATATAAAAATGTTTAATTTTATCTCCATAAATTACATTTGCAGTTTACAAAGAAGTTGGAAAAAATTGTAGGTGATTTGGGGGAGATTTGAAGTTTAAACTAATCCTTTATAACCTAGGTCTATATCTTAGAAGCCAGATTTTCAACGTGGTGTTCGAGCACATTTGTGTGATTATATTACTAGAACTTAATAAAAAATATATTTTTTTGTCATAAATATTCATTGTTGTCGCAAAAAGATTAATTGCCATACATAAAGTGTGAAAAACACCGCGTCCATTTTTTAATTATCTCAACACACAGTCATTTCATTCCTGACAGATATATTGCCCACTTAAAAATTATGAAGCCAACCTACATAATCAGATTAAAATTAACAAACTTTTTTACTTACATAATAAATCGTCGAACCTCATAGGTACTCGATTTACTTCAAGTTTCCTACTCGAGATAAGTCTTACCTATCCAATCTTAAACGAACTTACCTACCCAGTTTTAGAAGACCCTTGAAACGGTCCTGTATTTCCGTATTTTTACAGCGTATTTGTATGATAGGAGGAGGTGGGGGATGTCTAGTTACGCTGGGCATAAGCGAAGGTACTACGAAAGGGATCCGTGGGTTGAATTGAGCGCACTTCAGATAAAATATGTAAAGGTCACCTTAAACGCTAGACCTTTCTATGGCACTTGTAAGGGACGCGAACGATTTAAATTCTTTAGTTGGGAATGGTTTTTGTTAAGATCGTTTGCTGTCAGTGACAGTTAACCTAAATGGAAATAAAAAATTTACGATTTAGGTACCTACTTACTCGTAGCATTACTTTAATTATTTGCGAATCACTTGGGGTGATAGCATTTATTTTAACTAATTTCCTTTCATAGATTATATGTAAGTATTTTTTTCAAACCACCCTACAAGGTCAATATTATCACGCACGCGTGGATCTGTTTTTCAGATCCTATTCAGATCGTGTAGATACATCCAGTAAGCCAAACATAATGCCCAAGTCATTAAGTCAAAAAAAAAGCGTATTACACAAATTTTATAAAGCACTTTCTATGCCCATATTCTTATGTAATGGTACCAAAAATAATCTACTTAAGAATTGAATTGTATTTGGTATTAACGTATATTTAGCAAGGCAACTGACGTAAGATCAATTAGTATAAACTAACTAATTAGTCCCCTGCGTGCGTAACAATGCGTTTTTCGTCAGAAGCCATCACGAGCATGCGCACAAAAACTCACCAAATATCATCACAATCGGATGAATGGTATAAAAGCGCATAATGTTAAAAGCAAATAAACAGACAGACAAAGATTGATTGTGATTAGACATGTTAAACAAATACTTTGTTCATTCAAGTTACATAACAACATTGGGTCACAGCATGAGGTAAGATTCTTGATGAGCATTAATTCTTGATACTTGATCATTACCATAATCAATAGAAAAATAGTAGATAAAGGTATTTGGTAGGTACCTATATTTATGGGTTTTAAAGTATTTACCTACTATAACCTATTTACGTTAATAATATTTGCAATTTTATATAAAAGTGGTAAAATATTCTCTAATACAACCTTTAAATAAATACGTCACATTTTTTTTTTAATAGTAGGTAAATATACAACACTATTTTAACAAGTACTTTAAGTCTAGTACAAAGATATGGCAAACTCATCTTATTAGTTGGGACTGTCTCAAGAATTTACCAAGCTTCTATGTTAGGTTACAAATTAGCTAGAAAAGTAGACTACTTAGCGTACACCACATGTTATTAGGTTCCATACTTTAATGCACATCCTATTCCAATGGATAGAAGAAAACCTGTTTATAGATAGGTAGTGAAATCAAGTTAAGCAGACATTAATTATGTTACAAGATTACGTAAGTACATAGATAACGTAGCGGAAAATTAAATCAGGTAGGCCTAAGTAGTGACATAGATCTTTAAGTTATCAAAATGAAGGACGGATTCCTTTTATAAAATGGCGTCATGATGATATTGATGGAAACAGTGAATTGATTTTATATTTTAGTCCTTTCTATATGCCATTAGATAGGTATTTAGTTAATTAATGACTGATAAACGTAGCTATCCAACGTGGAAATGCAGCCAGCATTCTGGACACGCTCCAATTTGGCGTATTCCTCTTTAGTTTAATTTTAGAAGTAATTGTTTATAGTTTGTATTTTATAAATATATTAGTGACCGTAAAATAACTAACATTTTTCTATGTTATTATGACTTTAAAGCTAAATACAATAATAATATCTCTATCCATTATATTGACATCGTAAAGACGCATGTAAAACAACAAATATGAAAAGACAAGCGACTAATTCTATTCCCGCATAATTCTATAATTTGTCTAAACTGAGTCCCATAGATGTTAGTCATCTAGATCTCTTTCCATCTAAACTACTTACTTTGGTAAGGTTACATCATGCGTATGGCACACGCAAATGTCATTGTTTCTTTAATAAAACTTGTTTGCAGATGTTCCCGAAGTTTTTCATGTTATTCATTTATTGTTTGTATGTAGAGACACCATTTGACAACACAAAAACATGAAATTATGAAAAGGAACAAATTGAAATATTCAATGCTACCAGACCGCGTTTCACTTTGTTGAAAAGACAAGTTTTAATTAAAAAGCCAGTTAGTCTTCTATTATATATATCCAGTTATTTTCGTTTGAATTAAGGTTATCTTAATGATGCCTGTACACCTACCTATACTACCTATACTACCAGTTTGATGACCTAAATTTAAATACAAAAATGTTCTTCAAATACTAAAAATAACTTGTGTAAAGTTGTAAGCAAATAAGCCAATGTAAATATTTTGAAAATTATTTGGAAGTTTAATTTATTATCTGACATGAATGATACCTATATGAATATTTATAAATAATATCGATATGTCCTCGATTTATTCTTTTTTGGTGGTAAAGTTATTCATTACATTATTTCAAATCAGGAAAATCCATAAACATAGGTAAATTTATTTCTATGAGCAAATACCTAATATAAAAATAATATATTATGGTTATTGTGTATGGACAGCTACTTGTGTGTAGGTATAACTATTTTCAGTTATGATAAATAGAAGATAATTACATTATAAAAGGGTTTGTAGTTAAGACTATATTAATTGGTAGTTAGTCAAGAAGAATAGAATGTAGACAGGCAATGTCAAAAAGGTGGAATGGAATGCAATAAAAACCCACTGGACTTGCCATCAACTAGTAACAAGCCATGCGTGAACAATCAAAATAAATAATTCAAAATACAATAAACAACTAAATTAACCAATTGCCAAGTCCATTCCGTTTTTCGTTTCAGTTTTCCTTGCATTGGTAAAGCCTAGCTTAATGCAAAATTAGTTTTAACAGCTGTCTGATTTTGCTGTCGTGGGAAAACAATCGTTGTGGCTTCGCAATAAAGCTTTTATTTTTCGTTATTATAGTTATTTTACAAGTAAAGTTTACGTGGCTGAAGAAAGTTTTGTGAGTGACCGGCGGCACGCGAGATCGCGTGAGCGACGGGTGATCCCGCCCAAATAGACCCTACAGTCTACCTGTGGTTTCTATTTTACATGGTTACACAGTAGACAGAAATAGCAACATTGTACGTAATTGTTAGGAAATAATTGTGTTAATTGAAAACCTCTAATTGAGATTACGTTGTTACTTAAGCCAGGATAATATTGTCTGTAATTACAGTTCTAGGTACTTATTTATTACCTTTGTTTTGAGAATTTATTAATAAAATATAGTTTTTTTTACAGGAAATGTAGTGAACAATGCGGTCTTATACTATTTATAGTGTTAGTCTTCACTTTTAAGAAGAAACAAGCATGCAATTTTTTATATAGGTATGACTTTAGGAAACAACAAAAATTCAGAATATTTCCGTAATATATAGAAAACTTGCTGATAAAAATGTTCCATTCTAGTATTAGATATTTTGCCTACATTTTCAAATATTAAATAGTGAAGTATATAACGATAAATATAGGTAGATATACAGAAGGAAAGGTAGACCAAAAGCCATGGAGAGACGAGTTGGAAAAATCGACATAGACTGGACAGAAACCGCTATAGACAGAGAAAGATAGAATCAACTGGAGGAGGCCTTTACCCAGAAGGGGGCTGATTTAACCTTGCCCTTAATATTAAATGTTTTTTTACTTAAATTAACTAAATACGTATATATAAAAAAAAATATTATTGACACTAGTAAAAAATATCTTGGTTTTATTTACCAAACTTCTTTACATTTTAAATCGTCGATGACGACATCGATATGTTAAATTTACTAGTACATCCTACCTATCCTAAAACCGATGACAGAATAAAAACAATATCCTGCAATTAATTGAATAGTTTGTATTCACGGACTAACACCTACAATCAAAACTCTACCACACAAGAATATTCATTAGCACGCTGAGTATAGGCCAGTTCCCCTTATAATTTGGCAACCAATCCCATAGCACTGTAGTGGCATTGTTTTTAGCAGGTATATAACAATTAATTTAACGACTCTTAACGGTGTATAAATGTTAGTAAGAGATTAAAATAAGTTCATGACTAAGTACCTATAATTATGTAAAGGTAAAATGTAATAAAATCACTGCAAAAACTAATTTATATACATGAAATTCTAGAAGGAAAATACAATTAATTTATATTACGAATTCTCTCAGTTGAAGAACATTTTCTAAATAAACCACATTACATGTGAAATGAATCTTGTGCATGTAATTAACACAAACAATAGAATGCGTAATTTGAGACATAAAAGGTTCACAATTGTAATTGAATCAAACAAAATAACTTCCTTATAGCAATTCAAAGATGTATATTTGAAATAGATAAACTATGAATCTTAATTATTAAGCCTATAACTAGATTGTAGAAGAAAGGCATACCTTTATTCTTGTTTCTTGGACTTTTTTTATGGACCAGTCTTTCATAAATAATGATGTATCAGCCTTTTATCTTCGTGCGTTTGATATGCACTAATGTGATGTTTTATCTATATATATATATATATATTTACTTTGTATAGCCTTGTGTTTGACTACAATCTCACTATGGTAGGTGATGATGTGGCCGAAGGTGGTAAGCACACAAAGCCTAGAAGGATCTGGCTCTCAAGTGCAGCTGCCGGAACACACCAATAGGTGTTTGGCGACAGATTTTCAACTTGAGGGTGGTAGCCAGCCAGGCAGGTACTACTAAGTACCCTACCACCGTGCTATGGTTTCCTCACGATGTTTTTCTTCACCGAAAGCTCAAGCTCATTAAAGGATTCGAACCCACGACCTTCGCCGCGGCGTCCGACGTATTTCAGTAATCTCAATTCACAAGATGAAACAAATGTACAGATAGATAGTGCACGAAACTGTTTTTATTATTCACACATTGACCTTACAGTTTATCATACACTTCACTGCAATTTATAACAAAAACACTTGATGTATGACACCATTCACATAACATTTAATTAAAATTATTAACACACTCACATCAGTCTCAACTCCATAAGACGAATATCCGAACTGATTCAAATTTTTGTAGCATTGCGTTCAGTTATTTTTATAGAGCATTAGTAAAGGCAATGTCGCCCAACTATTGTATATTTATATTGCCCTATAAACGAGTCGTCCCTTAAGGTATTGTATCATAACCCTTTGCACATAAAAAGGTAACGTTTTTACAATGACTTTTTGCTCCACTTTTTACGGGTTACCACAGTCAGGAAACAATGTGGCGGTCATTATTGCTCAAGATTGACATGAAAAGACGTAAGCATTGCACAAGATGAAACGGTATTTTATTGTTTCCTTAAAAAAATTGGACCACACTTAATAAAGCTACGATTTTCTAAAGTTTTTATTAAATATGCTATTTTTTAATGTTTATCTTGAAAAATTTGTTCTTATTTTTAAGTAAATATAAAAAAAAACAGTTATATTTTAGAAGTGGGCATTTAAATATGGAGTAAACTGTTTGTCCAACCATTCAAACAATTAATATAGAAAAGTAGAGTCAATTTTATTTTAACGTCCATTAATTTCATGCCAGGAACTGAATAAATGTTTTTTCTTGTTTGAGCTCGAAATTCAAATTCAATAATTTAGAAATTAGAATATTTAAAGGCCTTTTTAGATAGCTATTTTTATGAAGAGAGTTATAGTGTACCTACCTAGGTACTATATTTAATTATAATCGCGCTTATTTAAGAGTAATTAAAAAAAATGAAATGATGATGATGAAAAAAAAATAGGTGGATTATGGGATCATTCGTTTACGATATAATGACGGGAGGTCTATTTTCAGCAGTAATCCTCAGTCTAAATATTCTTCTAAATAATTAATAAATACATTTCCTACCCCAAATCAATACATATAATTGATCGTCTTTAGTGAAAAAATAATTTGGTAGCGCAGTAATTTTTTTCATGGTAATTCTTGCGTTTTTCCAAACCATACGCCGCGTTTTTCATCTCAGTTGGGTTATTTGTGGGTGTATGTGTTACCATGAGAGGGGAGCGTCCGGTTGATTGTGTGCGTATCTTTACTAACAAATTCTGCCACTCGATACTAGATGGCGTTGTAGCGTCATATAATTGAAAACCATTTGTACTGTTAATATTGTTGTTTGTTTGTGTTGTTTATTGTTTGTTCTTATTGTTAATTTTCTATAGTAAAATAATTTATTTGTTGTAAAACTATCCTATTAGGTTAAAAATTACAACTTAATAATAGGTGAAGAGCTTTATCATGTTATAAAAGGATAGAAAATACATAATATTTTTGTTCAAAATATAGAAGGTTTTTATTTTTATATTACGCTCAATCTATTTGAGCAAATATTTAATAAGTAACAAGCTAAAAGATTTCAATAGTTACAATATACTTTAAGTCATTTCATAAAAGACGTACAGTGCTGCCACCAGAATGTGCGGAAAGTGCCGGAACTAATGTCAGTTCCCCTTCGATATAACTTAGCTAAACGAGGCAGTCATTTGGAAGGTAATAAAACGTAACGTTATCGCTTTAAAGCCTTTTTTAGTAAGGAACTTCCAGTCACTTACGCCTTTTTGTTTTCCTTCAATCACAACCCATGATACTTTACTGTGATAACAGTTTCCCGCCAACTTTAGCAATAAATATTAAGTATAACAAAAAAATAATGAAAAACTTTTTGATATTGTTTTTTTTAAATATGAATTATGTGTTTTACATGTTTCAGCAAAATCATGCTTCATAACTAGGTACCTAATAATTAAGTACATATATATATATATAGGAATAGGTAAGTAAGCTATGTAGATTTTGTATAAAAACGAAAAATGCTATAAAATTAAAGTCTCGCTAATTAATATTATTGACATGGTTTCTCAGTTTTGATTTCATTGTTTTCCTGACTGGTAGAGTTGCTTCCTTGTGTACTATTCTACTTCTAGAGGTTATTTTATAAATCAAT
Source organism: Tetheella fluctuosa (assembly GCA_951216915.1). Taxonomy (NCBI): domain Eukaryota; kingdom Metazoa; phylum Arthropoda; class Insecta; order Lepidoptera; family Drepanidae; genus Tetheella; species Tetheella fluctuosa. The sequence goes on from OX578226.1 coordinate 5,297,723, forward strand.
CAATATCTCAATCACTTAACCTTATCAACTAATCATAATAATACCTATATCAAAAGTTATTTTTTCATGTAATTTTAAGTGCTACGGATTTTTCTTTGAACACGTTAATACCCCTTGCGGTAACATAGTGACGACGAACTCATTACGAAATCGAGTAACGAAGTCAAAAAAATAATCATCATTTTTTTTAAGTGTATTTTTAAACATCCGAATAGATATTCAAATGTAGAATTAATTTTAATTAAACAATGTTATGCTATTGATTATGTATCTATCTATAGGAACGCTTAATCGTTTGTTTCTTCAATAAATCTAAGAATTTACTGGATTAGGAGAGTTTAAGGCACTAATAACTTAGTGGTAGTGACGCTGAATGCCGTGGCGGAGGTTGTGTTCGAATCCTACAGCAAACTTAATCTTTCAGTGAATGAAAACATCGAGAGGAAACCATAGAATGCTGGTAACCCGTACTTTGTAGTACTCAACTGGTTTGCTACGACACTCATGTTGAAAAGCTAGAAAATAGCTGCACTTAAGAGCCGGTTCCCTTTTAGAATATGTGTATTTACCACCTTTGGTCACATCATTATTATAAGAGATTATGGTCAACTCATATTAGTATCAAAAATTATCACAAAATCTACCAAATCTGAGATCGCAGAGGTAACATTTAATCAAGATTTGAGCATGTATACCACACTGAGTTTATTTTTAATAGAGCTGTTAGCAGCTAAAATCCATGGATTGAATAAAAAAATTGCTTGAGGAATTAATAGTTCGATGATTATAAAATTATCTGAGATAGTAAACTCTACTTGGTATGTCGTAGCAATAATAATAATGTTTCAGTTACCTATATTTAAAAACCATTAAAGTTATTGTGCTATTAAAGTAACTTATTTTTTGTCGGTTGACGCAGACAAGCCAGTAGATTTTTATTAACAACTAGCTACTGCCCCGCGGTTTCACCCGCGTTCCCGAGGTATCTTGTTTTCCAAGGATAAAGTGTTCCTTATATGTTATTCCAGTCCGAGTACAGGAGCAGAGCTCGAAGGTGATTCCATTGAAAAGAGGCGTAAGACAGGGAGACGTTATTTCTCTGAAACTGTTTACTGCCACAATGGAAGACGCCTTCAAGCTTCTGGAATGGGAAGGACTCGGCATCAATATAAACGGCGAATACATCACTCAACTTCGATTTGCCGACGACATTGTGGTCAAGGCAAAAACGATGGAGGAGCTCAGCATGATGCTCGTGACCTCAACCGAGTTTCACAACGGGTGGGCCTTAAAATGAACATGGACAATACGAAAATTATGTCAAACGCCCGTGTTGTGCCCACCCCAGTATCAGTTGGAAGCTCGGTTCTCGAAGTTGTTGACTCGTACGTCTACCTCGGACAAAAAGTCCAACTAGGTAAGTCCAACTTTGAGAAAGAGTCCAATCGCCGAATCCAACTCAGTTGGGCAGCGTTCGGGAAACTACGAAATGTCTACTCGTCCAAAATACCTCAGTGCCTTAAGACGAAAGTCTACAACCAGTGTGTGTTACCGGTGATGACATATGGCACAGAGACGTGGTCTCTCACTATGGGCCTCATAAAGCAGCTCAAAGTCACTCAACGAGCCATGGAGAGGGCTATGCTCGGGGTTTCTCTACGCGATCGAAACAGGAATGAGGAGGTCCGTAAACGAACAAGGGTCACCGACATAGCCCAGTGGATTGGCAAGTTGAAGTGGCAATGGGCAGGCCACATAGTGCGCAGAACGGATGGCCGATGGGGCCGAAGAGTTCTGGAGTGGAGCCCACGGAAAATGTCGATGGAAAACGCTGGATGCAGGCCGCCCAAGACCGGTCCTATTGGAGATCATTAGGAGAGGTCTATGTCCAGCAGTGGACGTCTTGTGGCTGAGATGATGATGATATGTTATTCCATGGTTTGATTTATCTATGAGCTAAGTTTAATCCAAATTCATTCAGCCGTTTATTCGTGATTGAGTCACAAATATCCAAACATACAAACTTTCATATTTATAATTATATGTATATACTACCTGTCCCAACAGACGTTGTCCTGTCCAACTCATACACAAAATTCCATCCAAATCGGTCCAGCCGTTTATCCTATCTCTCAAGTTGGACCAGACTGCTCACGGTGTGCCAATTTAATTTAAAATCGGTTAAGTAGTTTAGGAATCCATCGCGGACAAACATCGTGACAGGAGATTTATATATATATTATTAAGATATTAGTAGCATAGGAAATATAAAAGCTTAAATTTAGAATAGGTAGGTACTACTTTCACTCCGCGGTTTCATCTTGCAAATTTCATTAACACCAGTTAGTTGAATAATTGAAGTCAGTCTTTTAAGTCGTCCTTAGTAAGTAGTTTGAGTCATTGTCAATAAAAGGAAAACAAATAAAAATAAAAACCATAATCTTAATATCCCATTTTAGTAGTCTATAAGTTTACTACCTTACAATACCAGATAATAATTGGTATGAAATCAAAGGACCAAATAACATGATAATTAGGTATGGTTACTGATTAATCGACCTATTCCTGCTAGGAGATTGTAGGGGAGGCTATTTTCGATGAATCAGACCATCATGTCACTAAGCAAAAGTTAACAATTTCTGAGAAAAAAAATATTATGTTTTTGTTTTAAATTTATCGAGGTTAGGGGGTTAAAAATATTATCAAACTTTATATTTTGATTTATTTAGAGGACATACCTAACAAGCATTCTTCAACAACACAAAAACTACAAACGTATCCACATTAGGAAATATTAAATGGAAACAACATACATTTTAATTAATATTTTATTTAATGAGTTCTATTTTTAACTACCAGTCGCATTTGAAAAAATATTTTTGCATATAAGTGCCAAATTTTTAAGGAAGGTTATATAGGCTACTTTTTATCCCGGAAATGCGGGTGAACCCACTGGAAACAGCTAGTAATAAATAAAAGGGTAAATAATATGAAATAACTACCTATACCTAATTGCAAAATGTGAATAGTCCCTAATTGGTGATAACAAACCCTGCATAGTGAAATTAAAAAGCCTTCAGAATTTGTTTATTTAATGACTGTACCTAACAGATGGTGTTGGTAGTAACAAAGATATTAAATATTATTAGACATGGATTGCTCTGGTTAGATATCGATTTTCTACCCTTGTATATATATCTTAGTTTGTTGTCTCTGTAGCAGAACATGGGTGTTTTTAGACTGACCAGTAATACTACATTTCTTGAGTTCTCTTTATGCTGGAAATATTATCTACTTACTGAAAATGTGGTAAAAAAAAAACAAAGTTCTACAGTCCATTTAAGTAATTAATAGGTAATAATATAAGTTTTTTTTCTGATCGATATTGCCATTAATAGGCTTATCTCTAGGCTTTTGTTATATTTCAATGAATCTGATTAAATAATTATTTATAGAAATGCATAATTTTTGACTAAATACTGGGCACATAGAAATGATTACCTACCACCAGCCAAGCTTAATCTGGTACTTACAGGGCTTTAACCGTGTAAAAAATATAAATGCCAAACAACATAATTGTTTAGGTAGACATTTATAAAGATTTAATTATGTCGTTCCTTATTACCACTATAATTCCATTTTCCCCAGAGACTGACTTCAATTACCCCACACGGTATCATTAAGAACGACAGTTTTTATTTTTATTTTAGTTCATAATTTTAATCAAATTGTGTTTTTTAAGAATTTAGAAGTTATTTAAAAGTAAGTAGGTCCCAATTATCATCACAGGAATAACATGTGTTGTTATCACAGCTCTTAGACCCTACAGCCTTTGCTCAAGCCTTCTATTAGTTTACATACCTACATTATTGTAAACATTATTTTTTTAAAACTGTCATCATTTTTTTTTAAGTTTCAACGATTAACATTATAACTATTTTGTCAAAGCAACAATATTTCTCCTATTTTTACCCAGTAAGTAAAACTATATAGGTAATACCTATGTCGCAGTGAAATAAAAATGGGCGAAAACATTTTTCTCCGAATGTTACCATAGGAAGGTACCTACCTACTTTGTACTAGGTTACCTAGCTAGCAACTATCGTCAAATTGAAAATTCCTGGCACATAATAGTGTGTTCCGGCAATTGTGTTCACTGGGCTTTGTAAAGGTACACATAAATCAAATTAAACAGGATATTAGCAATACCCCTAAATATAGTATATAATAACGTAAAGAAAAAAAAATATCAACTTGGAATAAAGCTAAGTAGGCCTTAATTTTGGCTTTTTCTAATCACTACAATACATCCTACACAATTTAACATACTTAGGGGACGGCGGGCTAGTTGTTGCTGGGGTAAATAGTTACAAGCATTTTTACCGGGATTTAGAACACTTTGGCGCATAGTATTCGAGTCAATTGGTTCCTTTTAGCATCGCACATTACGTAAGAACTACAAATGACCCACCGAGTGGCGTGCTGAAAAGTTGTGTGCATGTCGATTTCAGCCAAGTACGAAAAAGAACCTTTACTAAATCTTTAATTTCTGATTTACTTACCTATATTTTTTTTTCACTCCTTTTTAGGGCTCGGTATTTCTTAATATAGGTATCTACTTTTAATTTGCAATATTGCTTTTTTCTGCTAGCAATATCCATCAATGGTGACTTCAAGTTATTTAAAAAAACGGGGCAGGTAGTTACAAATTTTTGGGGTAAGTTGATGCCTACTTCTATATAAAATGATTACCTATTTTCTATCCTATTCTATATAATTTTAATAATTGTGAGGCACTCATTAATGTTAAAATACAATTTTCTTAGTTTACTAATAAAAATATAAAAATATTATGTTGCCTATGGATAAAAAAACTTAGGTTAGGCATACTTAGGTGTTAAAAATTGAGATAATATAGATACTATATTTATAGATTATTGTTATAAGATTATATAAAATGTTTGTTTTGTTTACAACGTTTAAAACTGTAGATTAAATTTTAATTTATCCTCGATGGTTTTATTAATTTATCTACCATAACAACATGCTCCAAAAGTGTAACAACTAGCCCCAAACTGGGAGCAAGTTGTTACAATCGACTTTTTAGACTGTTTTACTTTTTTAGTTACCCATTGTGAGAAAATAACGTAAATTCAAATAATTTTTCAGTAATATTTTATTAGCTGAATAGCTATAGGTAGGTACCTACTATCGATAAAAACAATCGAATGTATAAATTATCTGATAGGCTTTGCTATATTGAAAAATGTTACAACGTGCCCCACTCTCCCCTACTATTGAGATTGTGGTCAAACAAAAGCCAAGTAGGCACAAAGTAAAAAGAATCTTTAATATTTAAAAAAATGTATGTATACCTATAAAATACTCGTTGAATTCTTATATTGTCTAAAGTTCATAAAAATAGCTAAATAATTAAGTAAATGAGTATAGGTATGTCAACTATATACTAATATATCTATACTACATATCTATACTACATATCTATACTACATATCTATACTAATATTATAAAGCTTAATAGTTTGTTTGTTTGCTTGGACGCGCTAATCTCAGGAACTACTGGTTTGATTTGAAAAATGCTATCAGTGTTGGATAGCCCATTTATCGAGGAAGGCTATAGGCTACTTTTTATCCCGGGAAAACACAAGATCCCTCGGGAACGCGGGTGAAACCGCGGGGCGGAAGCTAGTAATAATCTATACCTACTAATATTATAAAGCTGAAGAGTTTGTTTGTTTGTTGGAACGCACTAATCTCAGGAACTACTGGTTTGATTTGAATAATATTTCAGTGTTGGATTGCCCATTTGTCGTGGAAGGCTATAGGCCACTTTTTATCCCGGGAAAACACAAGATCCCTCGGGAACGCGGTTGAAACCTCAGGGTGGAAGCTAGTTTAAAATAAAAAGCTTATAAACTACAATGAACTTTTGAGCTTTCGGTGGAAAACATCGTAAAGAAACCATAGCACAGTGATAGGATACTTTGTAGTAACTGCCTGGCTGGCTACCACCTGAAAATATGTCACCAAACACATACTGCTATGTTTCGGTAGTTGCACTTGAGAGCCAGTTACCTTCTAGGCTTTATAAAGTTAACACATTGGAAATCCCCCTGATACCTACCTACTGCTAATGTCCAGAGGCGAAGATAGGTAGGTACAGTAGTTACCTAGGTACCATTAGGTCGCCTGCCTTCTGATAAATAAAAAATAACTTCTTTATGTTAATCAAGCTAGTCCAACGAATTAATTATAGGTAGGTACGTAATGTAATAATAATTATTGAATAGGCATGTCATGTAAAATATAACTAATAGGTAGGTTAGTACATTTAGGTAGGTACCTATCGGCCAAACATAACATGCTTTTTAAAAAATGTTGTTAAAAACACCTCATGATTTATTTTACACCACAGTGAAGAATTTTTCCCTTAAATGATCTACCTATACCTATCACTACTATAGATAAACCATAAAAATCTATGTAGTGCCTTATAGGTACCTATATTTTTAGTAAAACACACCTTCACCAGGGATATAGCTACTTATATCCTAACTAATTCTATTTCACACCGATATACACCATTATAATCATTGATAACAACACCTTACATAAAATACCTACTTACAACTAAACAAGAACAATATTGCAGTTTTTTTTTTAAATTGAAATGGAATTTCTTACAGTTTCAAAAAAGATAATTGAACAGCACCCCCCTAGTATATTTCAGAAGGTAGGTACAGGCACTTTTTCAAAATGATACCATCACAAAAATCCAACATTATTAGGGGAAATTTTGTTAGGTAGTAGGTACCTACAGTATAAAGGGAATAGGTACTACAAACCCAAAGGAAAACTTTCTTTAAGTTCTTTGTTTCCATATATTTTTTTATGTAGTTCAAGCAATGTCCCAGAATATTTTTTATTAGCTTTCCGCCCCGCGGTTTCACCCGTGAACACCTATTTTCAAAAATCCTTTCTTAGTGGATGCCTACATCATAATAGCTATCTGTATGCCAAATTTTAGCCCGATCCGTTCAGTGGTTTGAGCTGTTCGTTGATAGATCAGTCAGTCAGTCACCTTTTCCTTTTATATTATATAGATTATTCGCGATTTTGGGGTCGATACCATAGTGCCTAAAAGCTATTTATAGTACCTACTTATCAAAGAGTACCTAAGTACTGCCACCCTTAAAATGCCACCCTTGGCAGGTGAATTACAAAAATTAAAATCCCACATCTAGTATCATCATCGTACCTACATCTAGCTTCTGTATATATATTAAAAACGGATAATGCCTAAGTACATAATATTATTATATAAAATAAGGTAGAGCTTTGATACACAAAGTTTATATATTAATATTAGCATAATGCAATCAGAATAAATTTAGCTGCCTCAGACATTAAACCAAAACATTTATTCAAATAAAGACCTATAGGCTAGGTACTTTCCATCCATCCCGCCATAATCTTACCATAACACTGCGATCGTACTAAACAAGGAACTTAACCACACGCTCCGCCTATTTCATGATGGTGGTACTTCTACCTCCTTAACATCTCATACAAACTGTCACACTAACAGACATCTGGTTATCTCCCACCGAATGAGATATCTACATATAGCACAGCACGCACCAAAGGGAGATATCAGCTAGAGAGCGAGCGAGATAACCATATTTCAAGGTGCACTCTACATCAGCAAGGTAACATCTTTAGTAGAAACTAAATAAGAATCATTTGCATTGCAACTGCAACCTTATCACTTGTACGAGAGGGTTGTATTTCGATCGTACGGATGCATCGACTCTGTCATTCAAATGGTGGCCGGTGGAAGAGTAGAGGAACACAAATTCATGTTACGTGTTAGAAGAGGAAGGAGAATACACGGAACTCACTGGCCATGCTGCAATAAAGTTTCATACAAATTCTCAGTTATAAAGTTTGCACAGCGTATAAAAGATGGCGCCACGAATATTTTTCGCAATAGGTTTAGTGAATATATTTATTTTATTGGATTTAGGTATGTACATTTTTTTATCAACAGTAGATAATAAAAGATGTAAAGGCTGTAGGTCTGTAGGTATTGTTTAATACCTACATGCCCGATGATTTTAAATACGATATAGACAAGCAGGTTAATATTAGGTACCTATTATAAATTTGAGGTTAGAAATTACATTGAATCGCAGAAAATAAGGATTTATTTTATGTAAAGGGAATAAGAAAGAGAGACAAATAATTGTACATTCCAAATAGTACCTATACCTATTAGGTATGTATACCTAAACAAATGCAGTTTTCTCGAGGCAAAGAGTTCATGTTACCTATTGTAAGATACCTTTAACCGAAATCTACTCGTGTTTAGGTTAAATAATATGATATCTCCTATTTTTAACCTTAAATAAGACCACCATCTTTTACTTTTACTCTCTAAAGTTACTGGTAGGAATGCTGTTTTTTATTTTTATCATTATCATTCAGTTTTTATATTTTTTTTTCACTCAGATTCATAGGTTAGTGCGGTGAGAAAAATACCGGTTTCATGACTTAAAAAACTTAAAAAAAAGCATCCAAACAAGCCTCACAACAACATCAATCGCTTATCTGTATTTAGCAACAGTTTCTGAATGACATTCCAAGTTTAAATATTCAAATTCGGTACTCACATTTGTTTTGTGCGGGCGTTGTAACGTCAAACTTGGTGGAAAACACATCGCGTGAGCGCGGAGCGGCGGCGTGGCACGACGTCCGCGCGACGACACCGACCGACAACCGTTTTAACCTTGTTTTTACACGAAAAAACGCAAGTTATCACACAAAAATCACCTTCATATTTCGGTAAAAGTACGGAGCGAACCGAGATGTGTCGTCCGTGGCCGCGTTCGCATCTAAACGGCCCGAGTTTTATGTTAGATTACAGACGTAACTTTTATAGATCCTCGGTGCTATATAACGCGGTGGGCGGGTGCAGGGGAGTGTGGCCCTTGCGTGGAGTGAGGAGAGGCTATAACAGCGTGTGCGGCTCGTTGCACGGGTGTCATTAAATGTCGCGCGACGAGGGGAGCGGCGGGCGGAGGTGTGTGGGTAAAGTTTTGGGTATTGATTGAATATGAGCCGGATTAGTGACTAATGATCAACAATTGGGTGTTGGGCGTCTTAATTGATGCAGTACAATAGCGGTAGAGACGTTTATTTATACCGTATCTGACACTGGTTAAATAAATTGCAGGCCTTGTAGGTAGGTATCATAAATACTACACACTAGATTGTATTTCGGTCTTAAATGGAATGTATGAGTAGATTATTAATTTATATTTAGAATAGGTAGTTTTGTTTCTTACGAACATAAATTGTTATGATAATCATTTTTTATACGCTACGGGCCTACAATGTGCTACGAAGATCTACGAGTTTCAATATGTTGCTTTCTAAGCTTCTGAGGTTAATGAACTTTAATAACATAACAAACACTGAACTTCTATGATGATAGTAAGTAAAGTTTGGCAAGGAAATAGCGTTTTTATGCATTATGAGGCAAACTAGATTTTAAATCAGTTTTACTTAGAAGGTAATGAAAGGTATTTAACTTAAATGTTCAGCTATGCAGTTGATCAAGTATGGGTTTCTTTGGATTTACCTTTATGATAATCAGTAGATAGGTATGTAAGTAAACTACAAAATATAAATACGAAATAATTTAAACCATATTTTGCCTCTACCTCTTTGACTATTTTATGTTCATTATTGTAAAATAATGGTAAAAATATTGGATCTAGGTATACCTTTTATTTAGCTACAGACTTGGTTTCTAACATATTTAGATTTACATATCTTAATTAACTTAGCATCAACTTAACTCCTTAACTTAAAAGGTCTACGAAATCTCGTAGATCTTACTACTGTACGACCACAAGAAGGTTCTAACCACAAAACAACAAACGTAAGTTCCTAGTCATAATATAGTACGTTGAATAGATGTTATCTTTGTAGATATGTTACAGTCAAAACTCCTTACCGGTCCAAAGTACTTTTGACTAAAATTCTTTAGCTCACTCACTTTCAATGTTTGTTTGTATTAATTATTAGGGAAACATTTAATATTTATTATTATTAAACATTTATTATTAATTATTAGGGAAACATTTTATGCTTTTATGTGAACTTTCTAAAATTGCAAAATTATAGGTATCTAGACTGATTTTCCAGTAAATAGTAATTTTGACTGGAAAATAATTCTAACTGTGACATATATCTACAGTAGTTACCTACACCATATACAGTATAATATAGAAGGTATGATACTGTGATAGATACGCCTACAAAATAGAAGTAACATTCTTGGAATGCACGACTTTGTCTCAGATGGAGTCGACACGAGTTTACTTTATTTGAATTTTGATACGCACTAAATATGCGGTTATCGATGTATGTAGAGTGGCCATCTTTTGATATTTGTATTGGCTTATTAATTTTGGTCGGTAAGTACTGTACCTAGTCTAATGGTATTATATACTAGGTTTCACCTTGCAGTTTCAACGTCGCATGTTGCTAATACCATATTATCAATCTCAGCAAAATATGGATTAAATACAGGCACAGATAAAACTCTGAAGGCTTAAATTGAGCTTATATTAAATAACACCTACTAAATATCTTGGAACATTTTTCACACTAAGTATGTAGGTATTGATTGCGGAGTAGTAGAAGATGGAAAAAGTAGAAATAGTAATAATAATAAATATTCTGGGACATTATTCCTCACACACGGCCATCTGACCCCAAACTAAGCAGAGCTTGTACTATGGAAGCCAGATAACTGATATACTACATATACTGCTTTTCTTTTGTAAATACATACATATATAGATAATTACACCCAGACACAGGACAAACAGACATGTTCATGCACACAAATGTTTGTCCTGAGTGGGAATCGAACCCACGACCTGCGGCGTGATAGATAGGGTATCTTACCAACCACGCCAACCAATTGTAGTAGTAGAAGACTTTTAGAAAATCTCATTTTGATGTGGATAGATCGGTATTTGTTATAGCATTTTAGTTTATCCATCGTCACACAAAGCGAAAATACTAAAATTAAGATTATTGATTATTACTATTGCACTTTATTAAAATTAAGATAAAGTTCATAAAAGTTGTAATATTATTATTTTACTTATTATTTATTAGGCGATGTGGTCGATCAGCGACAAAGCCTATCAATAAAAAAAAAAGTCTTTAGATACTACCACCTACTTACCTACACATAATAACCTTAAATACGTGGAATAAGTGCTATCCTTGTCACTTGTACATTATTAAAGGTAAATAGACAGTGATATAGAGAATAGAAAAATCTGTTAGGTAGGTATAAGTAGAATACCTATACCTACACGATAACAATTATTATTATAAGTGAAAATTCTCTGACTGTTAAAGCCATGGGTACAATTCCCGTCCAGGATAAAAATGGATAAGAAGTCAGTCAGTTGTCAGTTTGTTCCAAAAGCAGTTTTTTTTTACTCTGGGACATTCCTCACATACGGCCATCTGACCCCAAACTAAGCAGAGCTTGTACTATAGTAACCAGATAACTGATATACCTACTACATATACCACTTTTCTTTTGTTAATACATACTTAGGTATATAGATAATTACTTTATTAATTTATCTGTCCATCACAGTACAAGCCATCTATAGATTGGATATTGCTATTTATCACTTCAAAAACCTTTATAGGAATCGTTACACCAAATTGCTCTTATTATCCTGTTTCAGTTTATTTTGATGTTTAAAGATGGTAAGATGTGTTAAGGACATGCAATACAATCGAAATAACTCTGAACCTGCTTTAATCACATTTGCATTAATTCCTCCCAATTGAGCCTCTGTAATCTTTTTAAGAATACATAATAATATGAGATATTTACTTACCTACACGTTTACTATCTATAGATACAATATATGCCGCGGTCTCTACCTGGCCGTTGTATCTTACCTACGGCTTCTGAATAACAAAACGGATTTAAAAAAAAGGAACGGTCATTCTTACCTTTGACAGGGCAAAACATGCTGCTATATTATGTAGGATTATTATTTTAGTATTTAGAAACGACTTATAAGTGACTAAGTAAACTTTTTTAGTGTTAATTATATTAGATTGGATCTTCTAATATCATAAAACTGAAAAGTATTTCTGTTATTATTTTTGTGGCTAAGCAAGGTAAGTAAATTTATTTATAAACAAAAAATATTATAAGTAATATAAGTATCTCTACATGCAAGATGGCATAACGTATTTTTATGTAAATTTAATGATTAGAAAAATGTGCAACAAAATATTCGATCGAAGCTTATGGACTTGAATCTACCTATACCTAGAATAAGAATTTAGACGCAATTACAACTTTGACAAATTTAATCAAAGGGAATCTAAGACCCCTAAACATTCAAGACGTTAAACATTGTGATATTGAAACAATTCAAATACTTAACCCTTCACCGCATTCAAGAATTTTCCCGACAGCCATTACTGAGTCTTAAGTTTTCCCTCTGAGGCTTTGCCAAAAACAAAGAGCTATGCAGACAGGCTGCGGGGGGGTAGGGGATGGTGAAGAGGTGCGGGGGAGGGGGGGCAACGGCTGTAACAGTTTTACGATCGGATATAGGGAGTGCTCATGCGCGTTGCAGCTACTCTCACGTCTGATATTTGCATCAGATTATCGACTGGACATCCAATCTAGCTACTGACAGGTTGACGAGGTCTTTTGCACCCGTCTATGAATTTTTAAAGATTAATTATGTAAGGCGTATTGTTTTAGTAACGAATTTGATAAAATTAAATACCAATTATAGATATCTGATGTTATTCAATCAATACCAATGGAGTAGCTGTTATGGTTAAGCCATGTTAAATTAATGATAGCTTATGTACCATTAAGTAGCAGGTGGAAATGTTGTTTTATTGAAACTTGTTATTTTTTGAAAAAAAAAAAACAGCGATTATAGTCACACTATCTCATAAAAGTATAAAAGATAACTTTGATGAGTTTCTTGTATACCAGTTTTTCTGAGTCGAAGGTAGACTTCCAAACCGGTGTTTGTATCAGTAGTTTCGACCTTCATTAGTGGAGGGCACTTATGATAAGGGCCTAAACTGAATAAATGACTTTGACATTTAATTAACTTTGATTAAAAAATAAATACAATTTAAACCCATTCAATGATTTACATGAAACCTATATATAACATAAATTAAAACCTAGTAAACCAATAGGCGTATATTGAAGTCAACAAACTACAATGAGCATCCATAACTATTATTTGATTACATCTGTCTATATTTCACAATTTATTCAATTGCCATTGGACAGTATAGGGACGCCTCTCAATTGTACAACTGTACAAGATGACAATATTAATTAAAGAGGTCATAGAACTAATTAAGTTATTGTTAGGTACCTATTGAATCGTTATATTATGCGTTGTCAAATTTAAATTACGTTTTGTGATAGATAAATATAAATAAATCGTATAAATCATAAATATTTTTCTTACATTTCATTATTTTTTTGCTTTTTATTGTAACCTTATTATTTAATCTAATATTCTGATACATAATTAAGTATTAGATAATAACATTAGGTATTATTCAACGCATAAGCTTGGCCATCCAAAAAGGGAACGCTGCCAGCCTGTTGGGAACCTTGCCTATCGATAGCAGCGAGGGCTTTGAGGATGTCATAGTTTGTATTTTATAGATTGATTGTAAATATTTGTTGTAAATAAATGTATAGTAAATATTAATAGTTATTATGATTAGGTATAATTCATTTATTTCTACCATTAATTAAGAAAATAAATGATTAAAGTACCTACCTACTCACTAAAATCAAGAAAATAAGCTTTTTTCAGGTCTCTTTCAATTTTACCCGAATGACACGAGGAATATTGGATTGGTATTATTTGAAATATATCCTATTAAGATTAAAATTACTCATAAAATTGTATTTTTTTCTAAATGATTATTTTGGTAAAATAAGTCCAAATAAAGTTATGACCAGAATACTGAAGGTGAATTCAGTAGAAAAAGGTTAAATAAATTTTGATTTAAATACTAATCCTACCTAAAGACTCATTGGATTAATCATTATAAGTCGCTGGAAAATATAAAACAACCTTAATAATAAGCTTACCTTCTTGCATTCGTTTCTACTGAAGGAGCATTATCCTTAGTTGATATTCATAAAGGAAACTTAAATGCGATGCGACAACGGGCTTTATCCGACAATTTAAGAGACAAGCCTGACATTGTGGTTAAAACGTTGCACATTGCGTTGCATGATAGGGTTGAACAATATGATCACTGAAAAGTATTAAAAAATTAAATTACCTACTAGGTATATAATATAGAAATAATGGTTGTAGTATAATGATAGGCTTGTGTTGATAAGTGATGAGGCAGAAAGGTGTAAGTCCAGCTGCTGGCATAAACAGTTTGATGCACATGAGGGTGGTAGCCAGCCAGGTGGGTACTACAGATTTAACAATTGTTTTGTCACTATTTTTTTCTCAATCCTTATTCACCAAAAATTAAGCTAAACTAACTAACTTTGACGTGACTTCCACTGATATATAATTGCTTAAACTTTATTCATATACATACTTATATTACAACATATTACTGTAGGTACCTTTCTATATGTATTATTGATTTCTAGGTTTTTCAAATACCTAAACTGTTGGAATATATATTTCAGTTTTATCTAATTTCATATCATTGTTTATATATCTACCTATATGTGTAGTACCTACCTACTTATTTCATCACATATTAATTATTATCATCTTATAGTTAAGAGATTTGGAAAATGATTTTGGTTCAAATCTAATTGTTTATAATTACAAATAATTATTATAGATTACATGGATTTTCAAATTTCATAGGATTTAACCGACAGCCCTAATTACAAGGGAAACAGATATAGATTTTATGCTTCACTTGATATTAAAATATTTACATACGAGTTTAAACAAGGTAATGGGATGCCAGCTTTTGAAAAAACATTATAATTTTTTGTTTTTGTTTTTTTATACAATTTAAGTATGTAAGCATTAGTTATGACTTGTTATTTACATTATTTTAATGAAAAACATTTCTGTTTGAATATAGTCAAGGTTTCCTCTCCGTTGTGCTACGTATTATATGTCAGAGTTATAAATACACACAGGTTAGGTACTTAATATGAAAATTTCAAGAAAAACTGAAGAGTCAACTATGTAGTTTGCATATTTTTTAAACTATGAATAAACTTTGTAACTACGAATAAGTTTACCCACAATATAGCTGAAAACACACACAAACCCCAGAAGGAACTGGCTCTCAGTGCAGTAGCTAAAATAACAACTAAATAATACGTTCTTGTAGACAGATTTTTGACTTGTATGTGGTTGCCAGGCAACTGCTATGGCTTTATGCCGGAATTTAAAGCTCATTAGGATTCGAGCATACATCATACGGTTACGAGTATTCGACGTCAACCACTGGGATATCTTCACTTCAATATATTTATTCTCAAGAAGTTTTACTTTTTTGTGTTAATCATTTTACTTTACAGTACCTACTAAGTAGGTATAGGTACGTACGTTTAATCTATATACTTTATCTTCAATTACTATTTACCTTACAGTGTTAAATTTAGGATTAAAAATGACATCATGCAACTATTATTTTTAATTAAATTAAAATGTACATAATATGTTTAATTTTAAATGTGTTAGATATATTTATAGGTGTGTTTATAATATTCACACCATTTATTAAATTACGACACTTGTAATGTACTTGACAACTTATTAATACCTTTTGCATTATTAATTAAGTATGTAATGGCGACTAATAACCAATTAGGAGCCATCAAGACCATAAATAAGATATTGAATCTATGGAAAATGAAGCAATCTTGTAAAGTAATGTAGGATATGATTTACCTGCAGTATAGTAAAGAACAGTAATACCTAATAAAGAAAAAAAAAATGAATAGGTACTTAGATATTTCACGACATCATTTTAGAAAAAGACTAAAGAAATATAAGAAGGATATTATTGATAAATGATATTGGGATCAGTAAATATGGATGGGATAACAATATCTATGAGGGCATGTTCTCAATTTAGAAATAGACCTAATGTAGGATTAGTTAGAATTGTTATAACTTCTTAAATGTATTTATAACAAATCGACGACTCATCTCATATACTATCATTAAATTATGTTTTATTTTCCAGTTAGAATATTGTCATTATTATTAACTATTATTTTCATATAGATTTTTCACTATCCTATACTACGATAATATTATGAAAATATCTTCGTTGAATAAGGTATTTATATTATATTAGCATTCGTTATTGACTCCGACCACTGCACTACGACCAATTCAAAGCCATTTAAGCCAGAAGCTTTCCATTTTTTATTTTTCAATCAGATATAAAAATACGTTTTTATCAATTTAAATGTAAATAAAAGAAAATATCTTTACATGCGTGCAGTGCAGATGTGTCAGCACTTGCGCGTATGAATACTAAAATATATTTTTGTGTTACAATGTAACTACTTGAGTAAGTAAGGTCATCGTCTCATAAAGATCAAGGTAAATACAATTAAATGTAGATAAAAGAACTAAGTTCAAGGTAGATTGCCACATACATATTCATAATTTTATAATAATAACTTTTATATTTACAACAAACATACATAATATAATTTATAAATCAATCTAAATTTATAAATGTTATATTATAATCAGTTCAATAAATTGATAATTTTGATTAATTCGTGCGTAGTGGTACGTAAAGTATCTGGTAGAGATTGCTTTAGCGATAATATCCCCTACATTGTAATCACTTGAAATATTTTTATTTAAAAAAATATCGTAATTATTCCTTAAATATAATGTGCAAAATATAGAATACTCGCTTACGCCCCGAGGTTTTACCCGCGTTTATGGAATAATGGCTATGTCACTCTCCAGTACATAAGCTATCTTTATGAAAAAAATCACGTCTATCGGTTGCTCCGTTGTTGCGTGAAAGGAGAACAAACCATCAAACACACTTTGGCATTTATAATAGTAGAGATAACGCCTTTAATTATTTTTTTAACACTCAAATGCACTTAATTTTGATGAACTTAATCACTACAATATCACGACACACAAGGCACCTATCACAATCGGGAGTCAACAACATTTTGTTATCCCTAGTCTCACTCAGGAAGTTTTGCTTCCTATCACTTGATTTGCATGAGAATGGTCCCCGTTGGGTCGAAACAAAAACAATTGAATAGGACTTTGCAACCTACTTTCTAAATTGTCCCATTGTGCCTACAGTGAGAGGACGGGGGTATTTGAATAAATTAACAAATTATGCAAATGTTTATTTCATGAAGTTTTCTAGAATGTAGCTTTACACGGACGTACATAAGCCTAAGAAAATTAATAGTAGGTAGGTGCCTAAATATTTTTGAACATTTTTTATACATGGCTAAGATCCCAAACTAAGCATTAACTATCATTTGAAATTTTTAATGATGTAAGTATAATTTAAAAAAAAGTATTTTTGAAGTGAAAACTTCTTTAGCCGCGTTGAGCGTTTTTGAAGGGGAAAAACTTATAGGTTCGCGTCACCGACATGCTCATGCTAATAGTATATCTATAGCTATGAGTAGTCAAACTGGCGCACGCGCAGTGGCCTGTGTACACGTATATACTAATACGTTTTCATTTCTATCGGCAGTCCCCATGACTGCCTGTTTTTTTTCAAAAAAATAAAGGTTTTCTATTCGACCCGTATGTACCTATGTATGTATGTACGTTCGCGATTTTCTCAAAGACTACTGATCCGATTTGGATGGGGTTTTCTTGGATTTAATATTTATCAGTGGAATTCAAATGTACTTTCATCCTGCTGATTAAATATAAATTTAATCATCAATCACATACAACTTTATTCCTTGGGTAGGTATCGTAGACTATTAAGAGGAAAACTTAACCTCACTAAGTATAAAATAATATTTTTTCATTTATTCAGTTTAGGCCCTAAAAGGGCACTTATAAACGTCGAATCTACTGAAGTTACCACCAGTTCGGAAGTCGCCTTCAACTGAGATGAATAGGCAAGAAACGCAGCAATATAATATATTATTATATTTACATATGTTAACCTTAACCCTTAGCTAGTATGACTTATACATTATAGATACTTGAAGTACTTATAGTAAAATAAACACTATCTACTGGTGTTGATCATAAATTTTACTACATGTAAGTTAAACTACAAGTGTAGTTGTAGCTTTATGTATCTAAAGAGATACTAAGATTTGTTTTCTTACTGTATGGGTGGTATTATGAATAAGTAATTCTATAACTATATTAAGAACATGTTATTACTAACCTACATCTTCAATATTAGTCATGTTTATTTACAAGTTACTTATAGTATTAATTGCTTACCTCTATAGCTTCACACATCTTGATTTTATAAGTGCCATATATATTTTTATGATATAATTGTCTACTTACTTATGTAATGATTATCCAATTCTTATATACAAAAGTACAAGTCCTGACTGACTGAAAGTGGTTCCCAGAGCCTCTGTAACTGTGATAGTTTGTGGATATTCCTTTTGGAACATAACGAAACGTTGTCTATGTATAAACTATACAATTCGAATAATCCTTTCCAGTTCATACAGTTTTCAAAGTGGTAGAGTCCTATATTCTTAAATGCAGGTGGGTATTCAGAATTTCATTCAGGGGGAATTAATGTATCCTTGAATTTTAAATTGGTTAAAAAAGTGGTTCGGTGGTATCAGGGAGCATCTCTGTAGATGCGTCTGCTTAAATGTCATCTTTTTGAAACCTAGTTGGGTTCGTCATATTGAACGACATTTTATTATAGAAAAGATCAACCTTCCTTGATCAAAATGCATGAAAATATACATTTAGTTGATCATTCCCGAGTTGGTCCATACTAAAATTTTCACAAATATGACCATGATAAGCCTAGGAAACTGGCTCAGCTGCTTATATCAATTGCAATACTAGACAAGTATATAGGTATCTAGTAGATTTTTCTTTCAGTACATCATACTCTATCTCATTTTAAAATCAAAATAATACCAATAAATTTAAATATCTGAATATTCCATGAGCCGTCCATCTTACTATTTACTGAACGTGATCTAAAAGGCAAATGAAAGAAGTGCGTTAGGTATGTATCTACTTTGACACACACAGGCGTTGTTATGGTAATGTGGAGAAACTACTTACAAAGCTCTGGCATCTCGATAGCTTCTGATATTGAGGGTTGGGTATGGACTGGTTTGTTTTTTTTATATGGATTTGCTTGTGTGTGTCTACAATCTTTATTATAATATAAAGACTAGATAGGATCTGGCTCTCAAGTGTAACTGCTTGTTTTACTAACGTATTCATACAAAACGAATGTATCTATCTACTTATATATAAGCTATATTTAAATAAACTATAACTAAAAAATAGCGTCTTAATCAAAATAAAACATGTTAAGTTATTCATATTATTTATATTTATGGAAGATTATGTATTTATTATATATTTAAAAATATTAACATATCACTGGTCAGAAATAAGCAATGTCGACTTATTGAATAATGTAATTGTGATGATAATTAGTGGGATGGGCAATCCAAGGTTGACCAGAAGTGATAAAAAAATAATTATATAAACATACCTAGATAATTCTCGTGGCAATTTTAATATTAGGTATATTATTCTAATATTTGATATATAAACAGGGGCACGTACCATCAAAGATATTTATTTTGTATTATTTTAATCATTTTATTAAAGCCTAATAGCATAGCTCATACTACAAAAGGAATATTTTAAGATGAACGAATCATTAATATTCACATTTAATCAAGTAAATACATATACTAATTTACCGGCCACAACTAACTCACAAGTAGGTAAACATTATAAAATTACTTCTAATCCAATATCGAAACATATCAGACTATATATCCCTTGAGAGAACATATATACATTCCTGTTTACTTCCAAGGAATATGAAGTAAATACCAATCGATGGCCTCAGAGTAACCTGTTTGACATTTTTGTCGATGCTTACCTTTTTTTTCAAAGATCATTACCGGCCTCTGGAGAGCAGATTGAATGACATTTTTATGCAAATAGGCATCAATACAGAGAAACGATCACAATAACCCTTTCGAATGCTTCAAAGAGATTGTTTCCAAACTGCTTTCGACGTAGCTACGTTGTTATGATAATTTTGTGAAAGTTCGAATATAGAGTGTAAAAGCAATCTGAAAGGACGCTTTTCGGTAGACAACATAAAAATGTGAATATTTTGAACCTAAGAACATACAAACAACATTAATTAGCGGTTATATCGCCACGTGTTTCCAAAGAATACCAGTATAAAAAGTATTTGATTCCAGGGCTTTATCTATCTATGTGTATCTAAGTAGGTAGGTACCTACCTACCTACTTAGATACACATAGTACCTTATCTTCTAAAGGAGGTACTTTAATGAAATTCCGTTAAGACATTACGGCGTGATTGAGTTAGGCAAACATCGACACATAGGTACATACAAATTTTCGCATTAATAATATCAGTAGGATTATCTTTATACCTACCTAAAAATAGACTGACTGACTGGCTGACAGACAACGCACACCTTAAATTGGTGGACCTAGAGTTTAAAGTTGAAGGATACTCGTAGGTATATTTCTTGAGTAGGTACCCAGATACATACACTAAGGAGGCATTCATCGAAATTCAACCTATGAGGATAAAATAGAGGATCATGGGTGAAACCGCGGAGTGAAAAACTAGTTTACAATTAGTTAATTAGCTAGTTAGTTTACCTACTTGGACAATAAACATGGTCATGCTTACCACAACTTGAATCTGATTGCGGTTGGAAATTACCTAACTTATCGCAAATGTCGCTTATTTATCGAGTCAATTTTCCTATTGAACTTGGCCTGGAGTACATAATGTTGATATCTTTGGGTTATTGAACGCTATTCACCTTACACAACCTTATCAGTCTATCAACAACTCGACTTCTCATGACTCAATGACATATCTACTAGCTAGCGACAAGCTTTGGGTAACCAAAACAAGCCTATACATAAAATGCGGCATAGAGTTTATCTCGAAACTAGAAACCGGTTAGCTGGCACGTTGATAGTTCAGTGTTACAAAGCTGAGGTCGGAGCGACGACGCGTCGAGAACGCTACTTGCATATCGGCATCTAAATAACTTAGTATAGAGAGGTAATAGGTAGGTATGTACTCACATGGCAACGGGAAGGCACGTCGCTTAGCAACAAGTAGCAGTCTTATTGACGTCTCAGTAACTTCGTTATCACTGCACAATGCACCAGTCTACGTATGTCCTTCCGCCTTGACACTATCACCTCGCGTATCTACGCTTGCGAATGCGGACTGATTTTTTTCTCGCGTAACGGCCCATTAAACTTGTAGATTTCTATCTCACTCTATACTACGATAGTATTAAGAGGCGAGACAAAGAAAGGTTGCGGTTTATGGGTTGTTGATAGAATTGGTATCCGCTCAGTAACGTACCGGCGTCGTGTTGCATATTTTTATATGCAGTAGCCTTGTGAAGACGTACGAAATAATATCGGGGTTCTTTGTTTTTTTTTATTCTTTATTGTTCAGCAATTCTCACAATATGATAGAGTATAGAGAAAAATGGTTTTAATAAGCATGCCATACAAACCATCGGGGTTTAATTATAACATGTAAATACAAACAACTTGTGTAGTCTATACCCTCTATCATAGATAATTTAAAATAAATAGATTGTATGTTTTAAATAATAGATAATTAAATTTTAAAAATTATCATCAAAAGATGTTACATTCGTCATTTTATTATTAGATACCATAAATTTAAATATTTTTTTCAAAGTGAGATAACTGATATTTTAATAGGTATATTATAACAAATTCAATTTTCAATTTTTTTCATTCTCTTGCGTTATTCGAGTAGGTACACATACACATACTAATTATCTTACACTAGCTTCCACCCCGCGGTTTCATCAGGGTCCCCAAAAAAAGTAGCCCATGTTCTTTTCCATACCATAGACTATCTGCGTAACAAATTTCATCGCGATCAGTTCAGCGGTTTAGGCTTGAAAGGTAACATACAAACAAACTCACATTCTCATTTATAATATTAAGTTAGGATTAGGATACCTATCAAATTAATATACATGTTATAGCAAAGTCAAATGAAATGATTTTTAACAAAAAAACACCCAATAAAATTTTGTAAGGTATGGCCCGACGCATATCACCATGATTGTACGCAATTTAGTAATTGTTACAAAACTTACTCTGCTTTATGTATGCTATACTTAGCTATGTTGCTTTAAGTTAACATGTGCTTAGCCTGAAATGGACAATAAGATGTCGCAACACCATTTAACTATTTATACTCTACTAAATAAGAACGTATTTAATACCGTATTAGGATTATCATTTACAAACACCGTCATATTAGTTACATAAAGAATAACTATATAAGGTAATTACTTACATTAAAACAAGGATTATCCACTTGCCAAAGCTACAGCCAACAAATCAACGTTTCGTAGCGCTGCTACGATCGTAGCCGCTACGACACAATTTTTAACACTTAAACTATTTACAAAAATTGTTTTAGATGTCTACGCCGTGACAAGGCCACTTCGTACAGAATTATAATACCGAAAGATGTTTAGGAAATATAGGCGTCGCCCAGAGCGCAGTCGTACATCTTGGGTTTATATCGTCTCTACCAGTATTGGAGAGCAGAACATCAAACGACGTTATGGCCCCCGGACGTGCCGTCCGCTCTGCTTGTTGGAAAGGGATGAGATTATAGGAAAAGAAGGGAGGAGAGATATTTTTGCAGTTTCAATACTTTTATTATTCGCTACACAAACAAACATTCGGATCGAATATAAGTACGCGACACGCATGATATCAAAGCTACGCTGATCATAGTTCCACAACAACTTTTGCTGTTGTTTTTCTTTAGATCCCGGTTTTTTACGTTTAATTTATAGATATTATTATGTTAGATATTTTTCACTCTTTTATAACTACATTATAATAGTTTTGATAGTGAAGAATAAAATATTTTCTTCGTAGATAGCGATTTTATCTTAGTAAAACCTATCGGATAGATTATAATATTACGTAACGTAGGTATCATTATAATATGTATGCTGGCGACTGTACAGCAAAATAAGAAAAACCCACATAATTATAATTACAAAACCTTCTCCTCAATATCATACGATTCAGATAACGTAACACTAAGTAAAATCCCACACAAATATTTGTCAGAATTTACCTCTCCCATAAGAAATACCCGGCCAATACAAACACGCAGCTCACAGGCATTTTATTTACATTCGCACAAATTGAATCCTTGGTACGGTGCCAAGAGGAAGCTCGTTCACATATTCATCCCGGTCGAGGGGTAGGCTGGGGAGGGGCGAGATTCGATTTGCCTAATAGCAGGCGCAAGGGGGCGCACTCAATTACGTAGAGTGAGCCGAGGTGTCCCGTAACACTCTGTATATAATTACATTATCTGATAAACGGTTGGATCTTGTCAATTTTCCTCGTGTCGACCCTTTTTTGTTGTCTCTAGCAATGGATGTTCAATTGAATTTCATTATTTTCGAATGAATGTAAGTAAAAATAAAATACCATTAAAATGTGTTCAAAAGTTTCCATTTAATACTTGCACAATCAAATAGATAAGGTTATATCTATTTGTTTAACCTTTGCTTCAAAGAGGACTAATGTTTTTTTTTTCTCGGGATAAAAAAAATACACAAAAACATAAATTACAGAAAATAATGCTGTAAAAAAACATGGAATGAAAATTTTCTTCTTATACGGAAAAAGTAAAAAGGTGCTCAAATTTAAAAGCTATTTGTTTTTATGCCGTTCAATATTCCAGTTCGTAATTACATACCACGCCATAAAATTTCAAAATATGCGCCACTGTATTATGGTTTGGAACCGAAATTGCATTTCTTGAGGACTGGTTCCTTAATTTGTTTGATAAGATACTGCCTATAGGTAGGTACAGCGGTAATTGTGAGAAATATTCTTATTGCATAATGTTTCGATATACGATAAAAGGTTTACAAACTTTTGGGTAATCAAAATGTAAAGTGCATTAACACATATCTATTTGTTTTTATAATATAAGTTTTAAAACTTACAAAATTATAAGGTACCTACCTTTTTAACAACTTCTTATATATCAGTACACGAATAATACTGTTACACGAATAATACAGTAGTTTATATACATTCTTATTTATTTTAATACAAAAAAAAACAATTATAAACATCTTGCATGTAGGTATGTCAATTTATTGACCCTATAATATATATTTTTTAAATTAACTACTATACAATGTACATTATGTACCGACCTCAATAATTTAATATTGTTAAGACCCTTTCACGAAATAATGTTTATCCTTCTGCAACAACATTCGACATTAAAAGCTAGTTTAAAATTTGTAGCATGATATGTAAATCCAAAGAGGGCAGTATTCATATCATAAATAACTTTAATCCTGCAATGCCTATCAACGTTTTATGTCCTCTTTACGGATAAATAAATACCACAGAACTCCTTTACAACAAAATAGCCCGTGTCGATGTTTATTAAAATTGTTATAAATATAAAAACATGTTAGGTAATGCAACAAGACACCCGAGTAATAAGTATGGAATATTAACAAGATGAGAATAGGGGCTAACATACCCATAAGGCGAACCTTCAATAACACTAAAACACAGATTTCATTACGGCTGCATATTTACTTACTTTATACACCTTATACATTGTAGCCATGATATCATTGCTTAAGATATCAAGACAGAATAAAAATACATTGGTAAGTGTAAAGTATAGACAATATTTTATCGTAATTATCGGTCGAGTGGTGCGTGCGCGCGGATTTAGAGGGCTAAGCGACTGCGTAGGGCAGACATCGACCAATAGCGGCGAGTTCCACATTTAAACCTTAATGCGCCCAGGATAGATCGACCTGTGACATTTACATTTGTTTACCCCTCTTGTCTCTGTTCGTTATTTATACGAGGAAGGGGGAAAGATCTTCTTAAAATGGTGGGTGTAATATGAAGTTGTCTCGGTTCGGTTCATTTATATGCTAATCGGTGAGGAGGCGGCATGCTCCAGAATAACCGGTAGAGCCGCGGGCGCAGTATATGCATACCATACTGGTTACTTTGTACGATAATCTCAACAAATAGAAGGGTTTATATGGGTCTCGATCCTCGATACAAATCTCTTATAACTTTTTTCGATATTCTAAAACAAGAACGTAAGAATTATTAGGTATTATATGATATTTATGTTGATTTTACTTGTCCTTTAGGATACGAGAATAGATCTATTATAGCTTTCTAACTTTCCTTAGCACACCCCTACGTTATAAAAGTCCCCAATCCCTACAAAGACCTAATCTGTACATATAGTGTGTACCTCCTTACTATATACCATGAAAAAAAAAATTATATTTACCCATACAAATATTGGTACCTCTTTTCATACTCTTATAGATAGAATATTGAAAAACGACAAAATACTTGTTAATTTCATTAAATGTATTGAAGAGTATAAAAATACTATATTTTTTCTATTTCAACCTTTCAACTTATATTTTACCACCTATATTGTTTTCATGGGATGATTCCCAAAAAACTCAGTCACATTAAATTTTCAACCAAATGGCTAAATACAATATTCATGGATTTATCCACGCATCCCATTCCACCCTGTTAGGGTTAATTTACAAAAAGGTACACAATACCGGTCCTATTGAAGATCCTTAGGGGAGGCCTATGTCCAGTAGTGGATGTCTTGCGGCTGAGATGATCATGACTCATAAAAAAAAATCCTGCAGTCAGGTAGGCATAATTATTGAACTTTCCCCTTTCTCCCCTATAGGTAGATATACCTGGTAGGTATATAGGTACCTACTGGACAAATCTATACAACTAAGGTATGCTTATCTACGCCAATCGGAAATATTGACAGACAAACTTGTAGGTAGGTACTATACTATCTCTATCTTATGTACCTACCAAAATTTTATATGCTATTGTAGCAAAGCGGTAGATCCGTATCTCACATATGAAAAGACGTAATGATTTTTACATCTTCATCACAAAAGATTCATACTTTCAAGTTATATATAGAAAATCAAGAGAGGTAGAGCATGGCGATATGTCGCTCAAAGAGCAGCTCGACTGGGGAAGTACCTCCACCTTACAGAATACCGCAGCCAAATAACTTGTAGTTGTGTTCCTACACGTGAGTAAGGTCGCCAGAGCTCATCGGGGAGGGGGGAAGAGTCGGCAACGCGCGAGTGATACTCCTGGTGTTGCAAGCATTTAGGCTACGGTAACCGCTTACCATCAGGCGGGCCGTGTGCTTGTTTGCGGATAACGTTGTATAAAAAAATCTTTGTAAGGATGCATAATAGGCATAGTAAGGTACCTTCTCTGTGTATTAAAACCCTTTTTTATCGGCTATACCTACATATGTTTTGTTTATCTGCTTTTTGAGACATTATTTATGTCAATAAGAACTAATTTTACTGTCTAGATAAGTATACGAAGTATAGTTATACCTAGTTCTTAAATAATAGATCTTACTACATAACGTAATCGTTTTTAAAATCTATTATTTAGACAAGAACCTATAAATCTGTCTCGTATACCAACTTATCTAGCCTATGTATTAGGCGATTATAATAGGTCAACGGCAACGATTGTTAAGCGTTCATTCAACTCGCTTCCAGGATCTTTATACCGATAGATGGCGCTGTTTCAATACCCCGGGATATTATAATTATTAATCATCATCATTTAGCCTAGTAATGTCTAAAGCCGACATTGTAATGTTACCAACAATAACTTTTATAATCTCAAATGTAATAGTGTTGATAAAATGTATTTTATTAAACTCATTAGTGTACCTACTTAGCTATTTTGCGTTTAGAAATATTTTGGGAATCCAGAAAAATCTCCATTAGGTATATTATTTAGTAGCTTGATACTTTTGGGCTATAATATATAGCAAATTTATAGTATGGCATTGCTGCCGAATATTTATAGAGTTGAAGAAACTTGTCAGGTAGGTAGTGTATCTTAGAGGAGATAACTTAACTACAACCTTGCAAGCACCGTCCAGGAGCAGTTTTTTTTTAACCTTTTTCACAAGATATCTTAGCTTTTATAAGAACTGTGTACGTACATTTTCATTGTTATTGTGATATAATATGGCAGTGCTGCTCATTATTATTCGTTTCTGAAAACTCAGACCATAGTTAAATTAACTTACCAATACTTACCTACCTATAATTGTACCTAAATTGCGTTTCGGTTAAATAAACTGCGAAAATATATATATATGTACTAGCTTCCGTCCCGCGGTTTCACCCGCGTTCCCAAGGGATCTTATGTTTTCCCGGGATAAAAAGTAGCTTATGTACTATTCCAGACTATTATCTATGTCTCTCCCAAATTTCATCCAAATCTGTTCAGTAGTTTTTGCGTGAAAGAGTAACAAACATCCATCCATCCATCCAAACTTTCACATTTATGATATTAGTTTCACCCGCGTTCCCGAGGGATCTTATGTTTTCCCTGGATAATAAGTAGCCTATGTTCTTTTCCGTACCATAGGCTATCTGCATACCAGATTTCGTCGCGATCGGTTCAGCGGTTTAAGCGTGAAAAGGTAACAAATAAACAAACAAACAAACTCACTTTCGCATTTATAATATTAGTTAGGATAGTAGGATTAGTAGGATAGTATAAATTTTATTGTCCACCGTTAAAGTAAAATAAAATCGGCCAAGTGCGTGTTGGACCACGCACAGTGTGTATGGTTCCATAGCATGTAGTAAGGTACAAAGTAGCGTGTTAAAGGTAAATTTCTTTTATTGGCTACGGAACTCTATAAAAAATTATACATTGATTGCCTATGGATTGCTAGTTCTATTATTATGTTCAAAAGATTGTTGCATGACTTTTAGAGTACAAATCTAATTCAGTTTTCTTTTCATAATTGTTTGATGTATTTTTAGTTCTCCTTTTCTATGTTACACATTTTTTTAAATCTCAAATTTAGCCTAGAGAATGGCCTTAGTATACAGGCTTTGGCTACCTTAAGGGTTAGAGACATCAATTTAGTTGTGTGTGGGTACGTAATGCACAGGTTATGTGGTTTTATAAAGATTTTTTATTTATTTATTTGTAATTATTATAAAAAACATCAGTGAGAAAGTAACATATAGGTAGGTAGACGATAGTAAGTAGGGAATATTTGCATTCGCATTCGCTTATGCGAAAGATTCGCATCATTTTAAACATTCGCATCGACATTTGCATTCGCATCAAGCGATGCAAATGTTTTGCGAATGCGAATGTGTACAGGTCATGTTGTGTCTCGCCCGGCGGCCGCGCGGTTGGTCGATCCTCGCACGCGCAAAAGGCACAGACAGGCATCACGTGTTTTATTCAACCAATAGAAAGCGTTTATTTCTCACTGCTTGCTTTGTTAGTTTGGCTTATTTCATTTCATTTTTGTCTTCTCAGTCAGTTGTAAATAATTATTACTAAATAAATAAGTCATTTTCGAGTGAGCAATTGTTCAGTGCAGCTGGCCTTTTATATACGAGCCCCTTAGAAATAGCCTCATGTGCGAAAAGGCGGCAAAATTACTTTTCCTGAAATATAATATGCCTCTTTTGAACTTTGACTGTTTTACTGTTCTAATATTTTTTAATATTCCTATTATAAGTAATAAAAATAATGACTTAAGTAGATTTTAGTTTTTTTTTTAAGTAATTCCCAAACATTCGCATTCGTACATTTGCATCCTGAAAATTCGCAATGTGAAAAATATGTCATTCGTAACATCCTTGGTCTGAACGTCAATCACTTCACTGTTCACTAGACAACGCTCATTTATTTTTACATTAAATACGAATACAGACGGACGCGGATGGCTTATATGCAGTATAAATCGAAGAAATTTGATGATATTTGTGTTTTAAATTTTGATTTAATGACGGATATAAAAATAATTGTTATAAAACATATATTTTTTATTATTCTGCCCAATAGGTGATGGACATTGTTTATAATATCCAAGAAATTTAAAAGTAAATTAAATTTCATTAGTTAGAATTAGTAGGTACATTGCTCTCTCATACTGGTCATTTTTCAAAATGCCCGCACTTTATGTATAATGTCTTGATCACTTGGTCCATAATATCACTTGCCTATCGACAGCAGCGAGGGCTTTGAGGATGTTTTCTATATATCATAGTTTGTATTTTATATATTGATTGTAAATATTTGTTTTAAATAAATATAATGTCCATAATATATACTATATGTAATAAAAACCCTGTCCGATCCATGAAGGTGTTATTAGGTATCGAGATTAAGTTCTATTTATGTAATCCTTTTCTGATAATTAATATACCTATTAAAATACTCTTGATTTGAGTACGAATTTCGCGAAACACAATCACAACAACAGAACGACGGAAGAATTTTTACGCGAAACTGAAATATTAAAAGTCCGTTTTTCTTTATTGACAATTATTGTCTTATTTGACAATTTTTTTTTTTAACCCTGGGAATAAATAGTGTTTGTAATAATATTTTTAAAGTAAGCTGCCAGAATATTCCTCATTATCACGATACTTTGAGCATAAAAAGTCACGATATCAAATGAATTATTTCTGAAAACCATATTTTCCTTAGGTATAAAGAAATAATACGAGCAACTAGCATTTAGAAATGTCAAAGTGTGATATGTAATTTTTAATCTGTTGAAATGTATTCTGATACTATTTTGATTTTATGCAAATTATATTGAATAGTTTTGACGGCAGTTTTAGGTGTAATTCATATCATATGTGTTTCTTCCAATAATCAAGACGTTCATACCTACCTAACTTAAGGTTGTGAATTTCATAACCACTATTTACATATTGTATAAGTACCTATCTATATATTTAGAAGTAGAATATGTTACTACATATATATCTACAGTATATCAGCCTCGTTGCCTTATAACAATTCTTAGTCTAGGATCAAGACTCCCAGTCTATGAAGAAACGTCTCAGGCAGGATATGAATTTATTTATTGAAATAAGTTTAGAAATCTGTCACCACTTGAGAAACAGTTTATATGCTATCTTTATCTATCTTTGACCTATTGTCACGATACTATGGTGAGATTGTGATCAGATCAATAGATACCTATGAGGAGCTATTTAAGGTTGATATTTCACAGCTACCTATACGTATGTACATGCTTGAACTACGGATAACTAGTTTGACAAACTATGCCTCTGTATAAATTATAGTTCTATGTATATACCTATCCTATTCATAGCATCTAATTTATTTCTTCTACTAAGTATTTTAGGTATATTTGGTTTCCCAGGATACCTATGTAACTAATCGCTACGATTAATGTTTATGTTTAAGTCAACATAGTGGGTAACTATAATTTTTTAAAAAGCTTGAAATAAGAACTAATAGAACAAACAAATAATGTCACACAACAAAATCATAAAGGGATAAAAAAATAAAAAATAACCAATGACACGACGAAGTATTTAATTTTTTCCCTTTCATACATTCTTTTCTAATTTCGTCATAAAACTGTCGAGAGCACATTCATGTTTAATTATACATTATACTTAACAAAACCTCACATTTTCTGGCGTGATTAACTACATTAATTTATCTGTACAATAATTATTACGAGACCTTTAATTATTACAATTATATAGTTTAGGTAAGTATGGTTCTATATAGGCGTAGTAGCTACTTAAATCGTTCAATATCTATACAAGACCACAAGACAAGAAAAACCATATTTCTCGAAAAAGTACTATCTGAAAAGCAAGTAATTGTAATGAGAGTAACATTCACAAAATCCCAATTATGCGATAAGTACTTCGCCGAATTATAATTTCACAAACTTTAGTCTATCATAGTCAGAGAGCCGAGTGTTGAAGTTTGCTTTTCAGATAATAGTACCTAAGGTAGTTAAATTAATCGGTATTCAGATTTCTTCATACGATAGAATAGATTTAAAAATGACATTATTCCCTTAAATTCGTCTAAGTTGAATAAGCAAGGTGTAACACATTGCTATTCATCATATAGAAATTCGGTTACCTAGACGAGGTCGCCATTTTTGTACAAAAACACCTAATTTACTATATAATTTACGGGACAATACAGATTTAAAGATCCGAGTAAACTACTAAGTTTACAATAAAAACATTTATTAGGTTCATAGATATAAAATAGGTAGGTAGCTAAATAGTATAAAGGTGAAATAGACATTCTAAGACTGGGATGATTTTATTTCGACCAATAGTTAATATATTTTACTATACATAATTTCATTTCGATGTAGAGCATGGTACAAATTATTTCGTATATTGCAGTTATACTCGTGTATATATAAAAATAAATAATAAAATATTCAACTAAAACAAAAATAATAAAGTAATAGACAGGCTAAAGCGAACAGTACAATGATCAATAAGGGACAATATTAATGCACTTGCCCATATTACCTAATTAATTGATTATAACACCAACTTCAATATTTAAAAAAGTCATAACAGTAACTTAATGTATAATTCTACTGGAACCGAGTTAAAGCTTTGTCAGAAATCCATAATTTAAATAACAAAATTTACGAATTATCAGATAAGAAATTAAACAGTAATAAATATTTGATCATAATGCGATTTCTAGATTTTCTTATGTATGTATTAATTTAATAGAAATGTGATGCGTCGATGGTAGTAATAGGTAAACATCCAGTTACAATGACTGCTTTCAACTAGATTACGTTAAATATCGTACACGTCGCGATAAGATGATAGATATCTATAACTGCCACCAAAGCAACCCGAGTCGTTCAACAATTTGGTAACGAAAATAAATGTTAACTGATTAAGACTAAACCACCTTCTGAACAGCGATACGATTACAACAATAAGCAGTCTCACAAAATATTTTACAAATTTTTATTCTCAATAAACTATCTAGAAACTATAAATCATCGGTGACGTCTTTAATATTTGTAATTCGTAGATTCTTAAATAAATTTCAAATACATAATCAGCGTTATTACTAGACATTATTAATATCAGGAATCGTTATCTACTCACGTACTTAGTCTCGTTAAAATTACAGAACATAATTTCGTAATTAATACTATACAAATCAATAACACATTATTTATCTTAGTATGAGATTCTCTGGGACTTGGCGCGCCTGGCGCCGCACCGGAGCGTCCACATTACGTACGAAACGGCATAGCGAGTACAACGTTCCTCTAGTCTATAGGTAACGAACATTGGACGCGAACTAAAACCTTTCGGAACTTTTAAGTACAACCACATTCCACACTTCAGTCCTATGGAACTTTTCCTTCCCTTCTTGTCGGATTTAACTGGCTATACCGTGGTGAAGGGGGTAAGTCCCAGAGAAGGGCGCGGGTCACTGATGATGTTTGGCTGGCGGGGCGTGGTGCAGTGCCACGTGGTGCGGCGCGTGGTGGTGTCCGCCGTGGTGGTTGTGGTTGTTCGCATTCGAATTATTATTGTTATTCTGCGCTGCCTGAGCCGCCTGCCGCTGCGAGTTCTTCTTGTTCTTCATCCGTCTGTTCTGAAACCATATTTTCACCTGTCTCTCGGTCAAATTAAGGTTTCGCGCGAGTTCCCACCTCTTCTGTTTTGATACGTAGGCGTTGAAGAGAAACTCTTTCTCTAATTCGAGAGTTTGAAACTTCGAGTACGGTTTGCGTTTTTTACGCACCGTCACTTGGCCGGTCCAATCGAGAGGATTCGACGATCCGCACCCGACTGACATTGAGAGGGAACCTGAACAAATAAGACATTATGTTAGTAGGAACATACATCGGTTGATTAAAATTAGACTACAGTAGATACACATGTTCTAGTTCATACAAACAGTTGTTGTAACCTAATCAAATCAGTGTCGAACGCGTAAATATCTGTTGGCACGACTGCTTAGCTTGAAATCAAACATAGTTTCTTCAGAGAATATCGGTGCAAAACATGTGAAATATTACAATAATATTTCATTTTATTTGAAATGTATTTATTCCCTCGCACGTCATTGATATTCCTCTGCAGCTCTGTTAATTATCTAGAACCGAGGAATGCATTTCAAACTGTACAACTGCTGCACATTGCGATTTTAACTAGCTATTTCCATGCTGCGTTCATAGAAACAATTGTGGGCGGGCGTACGGTGCGTTAGAAGTTACACACACAGCGCGATTTATGCGACCGGTCCTTTTGATGAGATCACCGACTATAAACTTTGTATGCAACCCACGACCTTCTCGATATTCGATGCGTGCAACACACTGCACCATTTCCTATTATTCAAAACGGTACTCGAACATTGCGAAATAGATGCCTTATTGTCTAGCGGATGAACGGGCGAGCTGGTGTCGTAAGCGAACTGCACTTACATCTCCGAGTGAGCCGACTGACATATATCATTATGCTCAATAGACACTACAACTTAGCTGGAGTCAATCAGTTTTAACGTCCACGACATGTTCTAAAGTACATATTAACTTTAGAAAGGAAATAGTTAAAGTCTAATTTGTTGATCAGTTGTGGCATAATGAATTTTCTATAGGTATTGTTTGGAATAACAAAGAAAATTATCTGTATTCTCGTATAATAAAGATTTGTGATATTAAATGATATTTGTGAATTAAAAAGGCTGTAAAGATATAGTTGAACATTATTAATAGAAATAATTTAATATTTCAAGACGTCATCTTTTTCAAAACCTAAATTAGGTTTATCATGTTTAACATATTTTAGGTACTATGAGTCAAACTCGGAATACGCAAGAAAAATATATAATTCTACTCATAAGTTATTGATTGATAGTAAATAAAATTCCACTTATTCAGTCACTGGTTATGATAAGTCTATACAAAATCAGTTCCAATTTTCACAATAGGTGCGTCCTATTTGGTAATTGAAAAATCGGGCCAACGTAAAATAATTTGATTTGTGACTATAAAATAAATTATTGGACACTGAAATAAATTTGATAACTATCCCTTTAATTTGGGTTCAAATAACTTTGACTTGTTGTTAAAAAGTTGGATTACATCATCAATATTACGCTGAATGTGAATTTAGTTAAAAAAAAAGACGTGACTCTCGATTCTTGGAATTCTATTTTTTTTAGGTAGTTTAGGACATTAACGAACCAACAGGCTAACGCATCATTACCTACACTAATCTACGTATCTAGTCATAATTAGTAATTAAAATGTGTTTTTGAAACTCTATCTTAAAATATGTCATTTCTCCAGGCTTAGAAGAAGAAATTAATATGCCTATAGTTCATTCTACACTGATTGGACACGTCCAGTAGCAGGTATTGTATGTGTAAGGGTAAAAAAGCCATCCGACCTTCTACTAGTCAATTTAAAAAAAACCTGTAAATTCGTTATTTATCGGATCTTTCGTTGCATCGTAAAATGATTAACAGTTTTACTGCCTACTAATAAAACTAAACAGGTGTTATACAATAAAAAGCAAACGAAACCAAATCAGTATTACGTTTTTCTATAGCAGCAATAAAACTGATTTATTTACACATGATACACACTTCGTAGTACGAATTGTACAATAAAACCCGTTCCGTAAAAACGTACCAGTTTCATAATGAACGCCATTCATAATTTGAGATAGTTCGATAATTTTATTTTGTAAAACTGACATTATTTTTTAATCGAATGCTCAAGAATTGGCTGTTTGGCTTAGACCTTTGCCTGTCCCGAAATGGACGAATACAACAACTATTACTACTACTATCCATAATGACACTTATGAAATACAAACATACATAATTTCACAAAAGGAATAATTAACCCTGTGGCCTGTCTCAAAAAAAAATGAATACCTCATTAATTTATCATTGACATTGTATTTTATTATTATCATTTAAATTTGTGCGACTGTTAATCCTAATTATTTGACTTGGACATTATTAATTTTAAAACATTTTTATAGTTTATTTTAAATTAATGTAAATAATTATCAATTTTAATTGTAGGTAGATGTTAACATGGAATAAAGTCCAGAATAATTGCACGCCTAGGTATGTTACAGTGAATCATCTATCATATTTTTAACATGTTTTTAAATTTTACTTATAATGCAATAAAACTTTGAATTTTAATTTGAATTTAAATATTTTGATTTTTTTTTCCATCGACTTATCTACGTACCTATTAATGAAAGCTAAGAATAATGAATAAACTCGTAATCTGCTCAATTTATGTAAATTAAATAAACCAAGAAGTACTTACTTTGTACAACGGCTTTTATTAATCTACTACTAGTTCAAATAAATATATGTAAGTATTTGCCTAGTATCAAAGATATTAAATAATATCCTTGTTTAATTTTTTAATAAAGTAAAATGGTATTTTGTTCTGTTGCATGAACGCCAATTGCCCTAAAGAGCACATAATGACAAGTTGAGTTGTCAATTATTAGAGAATAGGTAGCGATCAGTGGCAATAAAAGTGGCGGGTTCTTCTGGAGCCATAAAAGTTTTACCTACCCCAACGCCGACGCGAGCTTTGTCTATTCCATGCACAAAGATCGCTTTGCCGATTGACAGTTAGAAATTTTGCAGTATATCAAAGGTATAAGGTTCAAAATCGTATACATTTTAGTGTAACTTAAGTTTGTTTTTGTTTTGTTGAGTTGAGTATTTTAATTGAAATAGAGATAAGTTTTGAGCCGAGTAACAATGTTTTAAACAACGTGTATTTCAGGGTATTTTATATCATAGCGAAAAAGAAAATTAAACGAATCTTACAAAATTGATAGATTTTGCTCAATGAAAAAGATGAAAATAAAAATAAATTCACAATTTAAACGATGGTCCCATAGTAAAGTTTATTTGCATTGGGTATATTTATACCACATTTCTAATTTTGCCTTATTATCATACACAAATAAAACTTATTTCAGATTTATTTGTGTATGATAACTATACTTTTTAAACAAAAGTCGAGGTCCAAAAGACATGACAGAAGATTGATTTATGTAGAGACTGAGAGAATCTGCATCGGCATCAGCAGCGTATCATGAAAGCGGAACGCACACCAACCAACTCGTACTGACGGAGCCATTCCACAAACCGTTTACTAAGCCGTAAATGCACAAATCAAAGTCAATGTCAACCTCAGGTCTCAGGTGGGCCGTAAACACACAATCATAAAGTGACGTGAACACTCGTATAACTTTTTCAACAATTGTTTCCTTTTAATGGCCCATTATATGCGCGTTTTACGCAAAATTATGTCAAGTTACACCTCTGCCGTAACAGAAGCGCGATAAACCCATCTTTATGGTTAGGCGGCGATCGAAAGTGAACTAGCGTCGAGCGTTTATGAATGGAGCCTTTTTATTGCTCTCATATTGACATGGCGGTAGTAGTTTAGTAATTACTACTTACTACTGCGATTTGGGGAAGAAACCAGTATTATTGCATGTTTGTGACGTCGACGCGGTTTTACGATTCATAAAAGTGATATGTATCTACGAAGAAGGCAGCGTCTGAATCGTATGCATCGTGCACCGCTCGCTAGCGGCCTCGACGCTCGCTCGTCCTCGCACTCCTAGTTTTTTATCGTCTCATCAACCTATAATGTGTTTATTGTAGCAATATTTGGTTTATTGCTACTACTCAAAGATCGGTTTATTGTCTTAACGCTCAGGTATCGTGTTTATTTATTAGTTATACATTTTTATTGGCGCTTTATTTTACGTAAACTTTAATTTATTGTCGGTTGTATAGCGCCGTTTTACATTGACTATAAAAAGGTGCTTACGGTTCGTTTTTAAACATTTGTAGCACGTGTTTCGTTCATTCATCAAATTTATGGTGGCCTGTGGGAAAATGTTTTGATTTGTAAGTTCGGTGGCTTTTAGAAGGTTGCTTTAAAGGGATCATACGAATGTTGCCGATGGTTGTTTAGCTTTTGAACGATTTTATCGATTTGTATTACAAACGTGGAATGTTCAATATTTTGGCTGGTTTTCATTGTTCTTACCCACTTGTTGCTGAATCAAGTTGCTGAGTGTAGTGGCGACTTTCATGAACGTTATCTTCGTTGACTGCTTCGAGTAAAGCCTGTGTAAGCCAGTGGATAAACAACGACTATCTCAAAAATGCATAATATACCTATTTTAAACGATATGTAGGTTGGTTGAATAATTTACTGTGAATTTAATAGGCTAGCTAGATATTGACGAGATCATAATAATGACGAATCATTGAGCAAACTGAATTTTTAAAGGCGAATGATTTAAAAGAAAAAACTTACGATCATGAAGTAGTCAGAGTACCAGATATATGTTCTCTTACGGGAGGCAGCATATGCATGCACCCAGATGTCATCAGAACTCTGATTAAACATACAACACTACTTGATTACATACATGGAATAAAGATTCTAAATTTAACATTAATTCATGGAGGTATTGTTAAAAACATTAATGGCAAAAATACACTAGGTTACGCGAAAAATAAAACGTGCTCCATTGAAACCGCGCAGTCGTACCAATCAGCTGTTCTTGATTTGCAAAAAGAATGCATACCTCACATACTCATTACAAGAATTTGTCAGACCAGTGTGTGTAGAAAAAATGTTGATATTATGACACCCCCACAGCAAACGCAGAGATTCCATACGAGGATTGTGCTTCATAGTGTGCGTGCAGCACACATGCAGCGCGTGGGACTGTGTGCTCCCTCTAGCGCCATCTAGCGGGAAGTGGCGCGTAATCAGCGGGCCAAGGCTGACAAACTCATCATAAATTATTTTCAATTTTACTTAAAATCTAAGTTCGACACTGATTTATTATAAACTTTTAAGCGTAAAATATTCGTAAGTTGAAATGTTGTATGAACGTTACTAAACCCCACGAAAAATTGATTTCAGGTACAAACATTGTATGTAAGTGTAAGCTAGACTTGACTATTTGTTTATGAATTTCAGAAAATGTTTTGCTGCACGGCATGTTTGGTCTCGAACTGCCGATAAGTTCTAAAGATTACAAACAGACCAATGCCGCGACCGGACGTCGGAAAACGTGAATGCCAGGTTCTAGGAACGTTCATATAAATATATTTTAGTAAGTAGGGCTTAGGTAATAATGTAGATATTGTTACTAACCGGGTAGGGAGCCTGGTGGCGGATAGGGTGCGCTGGACACTGTTTCAGCCGCATAATTCCGCAGGCCATACGCGTCGTGGGTGAAGCCGGAAGCTTCGGAAACTGCCGTCCGACGTTCATCGCCGCTGACATAGGGTAAGGGTTGATCGGCCCGCGGTCCTCCGTATGGATAATTCCAGCAGGGTTGCGAAAACCCTTGATGGCATGCACCATCTGCATATGGTTTATATTCCCCGCTACCGGTCGGCCAAAATGGCAACGTTGACTTTCGCTCCCTTTCCACAGGGAGATTGTAGTACGTGGGACCGGTGGGATACTGGTGCTCGAAAGATGCTGATGCATCTGGAGGGTATCCCCATGGCTGTTGCGCGTGTCTGATGACTCCCGGCTCGGGGTCATATCGTTTAGCGGGGATATGAAGAGGTGCTTGGGGTGGATTGGAGCCCACCGAAGCTGGCGAGGCGCTGGACGCCGAGGGCGGTGCAGCAGCCGGTGCAGCCGGTGGGGAACCGCCGGGTGGCGACGCGTGCGCCTCCTCGTAGAGCGCGCCGCCGACCCCGTTCATCATGGTCCACCAGGCCGGCCCGGCGGAGTGGCCGGATGCGGGCGCTGGCGACGGAGCAGCCACGTCGAAGGGCGCGCCGACGCCCCCGACATGGTTGTCAGGGTACAGGGTGGCGGCCGGGCAAGCCACGGGGGATCGGGATATTCACCGGCCGGTTCACGCGCGACGCGGGCACATTGCACCGCGCACACACGCAACCCACACACAGCAGCGGCACATGAAAATTAAAACGCGAGTCCCGATTTAGCCAGCTGACCGGACGAGAGTTGACCGCAACGTAAATGTCCAAATAACTAGGGTTCGAACGGGGTTATTAGATATTTTTTAATTATTTTCGAAGTGCATCGAACAGTCACTGATATGATAAGGTTTCGTACGTAACCATGAAAAACTTATGTCCAAATAGTACGAAAATGTCTTTGATTATATTAACAAACTAGTTTTCTAGAAGCACAGTCCTGCGAGGATAATATTTTGTAGAGTTAGTTAATTGGTAACGCAACAATTCTTATATTATTTTAGTCGGGACGAGTATCGTAGGATACGTTATTGTCGCGAGCGTATCGTGTTTGTAGCGGCGAGAGAGTCGAATACGCGAAGCGCGCGATCTGCGGCGCGGTCGAGCGCGGAGTGGCGGCGGTGTGTGGCAGTGTGACGGCGCACACATGCGCGCAGACCTGTGAAGCCATCTACCGGCGGGCGGCGGAACCTGCACTCGCAACAATGCTGACACGCGCTCGAAGGCGGGCGGCCTGGCGCGGCGCCCAATATCATGGCTTTAGCTTTTTTTTTATAAATATTACATTATCATGAGGACTGATTTTTTAAGTTATCAGATTGGAATTTATTTCTGTATTATGTGAAGCAAAATAGTTTTGTGTGTCCATTGTTTTCTGTCATAAAATATTAATTATAGGGACAAAAACTAAGCACAAAAAACACAGGTACATAGGTGTGAGTGAATGTCCAGTCACACATTTTTAAGATGTGTCGTTACCTAGATATTTGAATGAAAGTAAAGGAGTCGAAAGGGTTGTCGAAACCGGAGGCGCGGGTGCGTAGTAAAGCGATTAATGGAGGCAAAATAGCCATAAACTGCCGTTTAACCAAACTGCAAGCGTCACTCGACCATCGCCGAGTTGCCACCAATAAAAAATGCGAGACTTTATGACGGCAACTCACTCACATTTTATTGTGAGTATAAACTTAATTTTATCGTCTGTTAATTTCACCACAAATATTGCTATGTACCTACTAGATTAAATAACATATTTATTTATTACCATTTGTCAATGGCAAGGCCGTGCTCTTGCCTCAGTTATCAATATTTTTACTACTAACTTTTTTAGGCACTAAATAAAGATAAGTAATCATTTTGACGTTTTACAATTTTTTTATGAAGACCAAGCACAAAATCACGAGCTAGGTAGATGATTATTATCATAAACACTATAATTTGACTAATTATTTTTAAACATTATTTTACGACATTATCACATGGTTACTTAAATCATGTGACAATAAAATAATGTTTGTTTAAATAATTATATAAGATTTCTTATAATTTTATTAAGTATTGGGTATCTACTACGCAGTACGCTTACATAATTGGATGAAATATTAATGTTTCCTCCTGACAAAATTTACCTACTCATTCTATAATTTCATGAGTATTATAAAAAATAAAAATAAAATGGTCCTTCTAAAAATATACCTAGCTTTGCTTAGCTTTTTCCATTTACATAATGGACTACTAATTGGAGCCACATTTCAACATAAGCAAATAATATTTTTTTGAGCTTAACTAAACAGTGGTACC
Organism: Tetheella fluctuosa; assembly: GCA_951216915.1. NCBI lineage: Eukaryota > Metazoa > Arthropoda > Insecta > Lepidoptera > Drepanidae > Tetheella > Tetheella fluctuosa. Next base: position 5,338,594 of record OX578226.1, read on the forward strand.
TACCTAACAAAATTAATAATTTGTGTACACAACTATACATAAAGAGTATTACAATTGTTAATGCCTCACTTATTACAAGGAAGACAAATTACTATGACTTTAACAAAACTAAGAGACCTCAAAATTATAATTCAAAAAGACATCCCCATCCACACCCTTCCTTTCATAAAATTCGAGGCAAAAGGAACAATACGTCGTACAACCGATAAATCTGCTTACAATATTTCACACCTATACACTACATGGACTGTTTACACAAGACATGGCTATAAAATATATCAGGCAAACAAAAGAGAAACATACATAGCACTGCAAGTTACATTCACTCTTGTTAACATGGTAACATAACACACGTATTATGATAATAGTAACCGAATTGTCAAAATATAATAGGTACATACGTGACTTTTGACTGATGTTGCACATAGTAGCGATTAGCGAATAATTAAAAAATAGTACTTACCTAGCATAAGATTTTCTTAAACTTTTAATGTGAATAAGTATAGGAATTTTCACATGGAGTACAAATAAAAATCTCAAAATACTTTACTATTACTAAAGACTTAGGTATTTTGGTACCATTTATTTTAAAAATTTATGGTAATTTTATTTAATATTAAATCCAACATTGTCTTTTCAATACTACACAGATTTCTATGATAAGGTAGTATTCAAAAAAAATAATGTACCTCCTATCAAAATCACAGTAGAAATAGGAATTTATTTGTTAGACTGTGCTAAAACGCTACCCGCTTGTAATGGTACCGTAACTGAACTTGCAACAAAAACGTTAATTTCCCACACATATTGCACTGTGACATATTCGTAATTACGCTGTAACAATGGTGAACGGTCGGTGAAGAATAAACAGCCAAGTGATAAATTTGCGACATTTTGTGGACGTGTCAGCAAAACTAATAACATGGATTACTTTGACTCAATGAAATGTAAAAAATCACAATTCAAGAATGATTTACGATAGCACTTTAATCGTGGATAAGATGGCTATATATTTACAAGAAAGGTAGTTACTTGGTACTTACATTAGGGCATTAGGTTCCTATAGTTGACATAAATATTTTTTTCATATTTCATAAATATTACTCTGTTTTAGTTTTTGTATCATCAGTAAAATTATCAGTATTTAACGAGTGTCATACAATCAAAACATACAGCATAACTTCAACTAAAACAGGATAAAGAATGCCGTATTTACAGAAGTATTAAATAACGTCATAAAAACTCAAAACGAAAGTAGCATTGATCTGATCCGAGACGCTACTGCGCAAAGCACAAACAGCCAGACAAGAGTCAGGCGTTGAATGACAGAAACAAACATAGAACAAGTGTGCGCCTGAACATCAGCCGTCTATAAATATTTACTTTAGTAAACTCTCCAGCCCAATGGTCGGCCATACAACGTACGTATATATAAAAGTGCGCTTTCTTATCTCGAACATGTGTGGTGTGTTGCGCAAACGCGATTTAATATTGGGGCTATGTATGTAGCACTAACGTAAATAAAATATGTAGGTAAATGTGGAAGTCACACGCAAAGACGATAAGTATTTTTTCAAGTAGTATTTTTGCGCGTGCCATGCCGTGGTATGAAATACCAAAGTCATCGAAACAATTTTTTTGTAACATAAAAACTTCTCCATCATAATGTCTAATTTATATTCTTTAAAGTAAGATTATTTAAATTTAAATTCCTCTTGTAGATTTTTACTTTGATTCAGGTCAATATATAAAGATTAATATACCTTATATAAAATATCCGGATACATCTTATTTATTTATGAATACTATAGAGTATATTTACCTTAAATAATTACGTAAGCAAAACCTAAAGGTTATAAAATTTACGTCATACATTTATTACTTATAGTTATAAATTATTCAATTGAATTTCATTAATGGTTAAATATTTGACGTCATTTTCTACATTGTTGTTGATTAATAAACAGTTTTATAAAATTTTATTATGACTCTACATCACGTTTATACAACATACGTAGTGTAATAAGTATGTACAATATAGTTAAAGATATTTATAATAATAAATTGTATTTGCCTTGTTTTTCTGATATAAGATAAATTGTATCTACATGTAAGCTCATGTTAGTATAATATGAAAAACTTGTTAACGGTTCAACTCATTTGGCAGACGATGCCGTTGCCCATCAGTGGGACATTAAATAGACTGTAAAACGTTTAAATAACGTGTTCCCATTCAAAAACTCGTCCAACGTCGCATCGCAAAGACTGGCTTTCTCTGAACAAAATATAAAGCATATAGATAGGTAACCAAGAATGTAAAGTACCGTTTTCAGCAAATTATCGGTTGTTATCCGCAACTTATAAGAAAACTTTTCGGTGAACCGATTAAAATTATATATGTATGTATTAAATATCCTTTTTTATCAGTGACTGTACGAAGATTTCAATATGCAAGTTTTTTGATTCTTAAATGAAATAAAGGCTCTAAATAAATTTGAGTTCAATATAATCTGACTAGATTAATAATATAGGTTGGCTGAAATATGAATATAGAAACGTTGGACATTATGATTCTTAAAAAAAGTATTTCAGTTATATTCACCTTGTCGTAAACTTGCTAGGGATGTCTGCGTAAAAGGGCACGGTAACCTGCAAATTATAAAATTATATAAGTATATTTAGACTGAAATACAACCATTAACACAATAGCCAACATAATCATAATAAACAATCGGAGACAGGTGTGACCAATATGTAGTTTTTTAAAACCATATTCTATATGTAGTATTCTATATGTAGTATTCTATATGTTAATTAATTCGTTAATTGCTCCGGAACCCGAATGTGAAATTCATATTTATAAGATTTTTGACATTAATTGGAGTAGAGATAAAATCAAATGTTTTGTTATCGTTCATATTTTGAACTGGATAATGATAATAGGGTATTTTAATCCATATGAAAAAAAAACGAAATATGTACAATTTAGATAGCTTAGGCGATAAGCAGTCGGAAAATGTTAGTTTTAGTTCATAAAATAATTTAATTAAAATTAAAGTAAAAAATACAAACTATGATATATAGAAAACATCCTCAAAGCCCTCGCTGCTGTCGATAGGCAAGGTTCCCAACAGGCTGGCAGCGTTCCCTTTTTGGATGGCCAAGCTTATGCGTTGGAGGAAAAAGCTCCCAGCCCGTCGGTCTCCCGAAGCCTCGATGAGCTTGGATGATAAAATCCGAGCAAATCGGCGAGCCTCAATTCATTTTCAAAGTTTTCAGTTTTTTTTATCTGTTTCTAAACAAGCGAAACAGTAGCCGCCATTATAACGACCGTAGAGTTACATGACGTCCAGCGTTTTCATCAAACTACTCGCAAAATTTGAAAATGTAAAATTTAAATGCATTTTTATGGCACTTATCGATTGAATAAAATATTTGTATTTTTTTTGGTGGCTTATTAGCACCTTAAAATCGAATTGAGACATTTTTCAAAAATGGGTGTAATACCCTATTAATGATATTTTACCGGTAAAGATTGTATTTATCCTTGGTGGATATACTGCCATGTGTCAAAATTAAAAATACGTTTATGAACATAATATGAAAAAAAAGCTTTTAATTTCTTGACTTACCTATTAACTTAAAACATTCGTGATAAAATAACTATTATAGTATAATATTATACCTAATGACTTGCAGTGTGCTTTTTTATGAAAGTTCAATGCGCATAAAAAGCATTTCCCATTTAAAAAATGCTTCAGATAAAAGAAAATCAACTTGTGTGGCCGTAAGGTAACTACCTCGTACATTTATATCTGCATGAAGCTTAATTAAAAGAGAATTCTAGTCTTACATCTTTCTATTAAGTACCCAGTAATAATTAAGTTACCTACGAGTGCTAATACTTGTTCTCAGAGTGTGAATATTTTTGAAACGTATTATGTATTACGTGTATTGAGCAACATTTTCTTGTCGTGATATCTAAAATTAAACTTTAAGTTAATATAGTAACTTAATGTTTCAGAATAATGACGTGACTAACGAGCCACTGGAACGCAGCACTAAATCATCGCCGCATATTAATGTCTCAAGCAAACATTATTCAGTTTATTTTTAAGGCACACACCACACTCACACCCACAAACATCCCCATTGACAGTTCTACTGTAACAATTTTATTTCCTAACTCCTGGCAACTGCACGAATATAAATAAATCCTTTCTAAGTCATTCGATACGGCGGTAAGTCACGAAGTTTACATAAAATAAGTGATTTGCGCCGAATACCATGGTTTTTTCTCTGAATTTCATAAGGGGTGCGGTGCCACCTATGTTTGGAAGCAAAAAAAAAACATGTTTACAAGCCTCTTCTTTAAAGATTTCCGGGGCTGTAAAATTCTGTTGTATATTTATACAACAAAATTTTACAGCCTCAACAATTAGGTAGCCAATTTTCATCGTAGCAACCCCCGTAGGCATTGATTGATTTTAAACACGCTCGAATAATACAGCGAATGGTTGTTTTTTTTATAAACGTACCTAAATCATATCTTTAAAAAATACAGATTGACTCAATATATCTACACAAAACCTAAATTCTAACGATTTGCACCAATTTGATATATAGACATAAACTAGGTAAAATCTACTGTATTATTTTATGTAGCTATCTATGGATGTAGATGCAACCATAAATCTCAAATTACTTACATAGAGTTCGAGATTAGTGGCCAAATCCAATGCTAATTGGAAAACTTGATTATCTTCGCTGAAACTTCGCCGATGTTCATCTAACTTTACACCCATTCCAACTTGGGATGAACTTATATCGGGTTTCGTAATCCGGGCGGACGTTTAGTAATCTGTTTTTCTTTTTTTTACCGAGTATGAGTACATAGAGCACTAGAACGATGGCAGAGGGCACTCGACTTGACATTTACGACTCAATCCTAAAGCACAAGCCGTCTCACTGGCAAAATCACCAGTTAAAGAAGACCTACCCCTCAACCTTCGATGATGCTTTAGACAGAATTAAAACAGAGCTTTAAAGTGAACTCAGAGGTCATATTATGTTGGTGGATGGTGGGTTTCAATAGGCCCAGTGACAGGACGAGTTTGGACGCATATTACTAGCTGTCAAGTCGCGTTATCTCCGGTACAAGTATGTGATACTGGAATGTCTCTCCCACGGTTGGTTGGTCAACAGGCATATGCATATCAGCTTTAGAGATTGTTTATGTATTAGGTTTTTTTTATTTATTTTGTATAGCTTTAGTTTAAACTACCAGCAATGCAGTAGTTTTCTTAATATCACAGTTAGCTCGAAATCAGTTAGGCCCGTTTAGAATTCATAAGCGCATTAAAGTTGAAATAAATGATGAAGATCGAGATTTTCGATATTGAATTAAATAAGATGTTAAGTTTATAGCCTAGAGTTTCCCGTTTTTATAAGTTCATACCTTCAATCTTGTCTTCCAAAGACCATTCAATAGCTACATGTATTTGAGATGTGTGTGACATAACAAAGATATTTACAATAACAAGATCGGATCGGGAGGGTGTGGGAGGAGGTCCAAGAGGTTAATGGTGCGAAAACTGACTGGATCATATCCCTGGGTTTACGACACGAGAGTAAACGGCCGATTCATTTGCAATTCTAACTGCGATTTAGTGACGGTTCGCCTGCTTTTCTTATACGTCAAAACAACATGCCTATAAGTTGAGTCATTTTGAAACCTTAATATCTCTAGAACTAAGAGTATTTAATTGAATAAAACCAATTTTTAAGTATTATGATAATATCATCAATATTATTTTCTATTTGTTAAGATAGCTTACACAAAAATCAGATACGTATAAATAATTTAATTACTTATATTCATACGTATTCCTTTTGTATACCTAGTCACGTCTCTTTCACTCCACGGAATAATACCTAACATTCCATTATAAGGAAGGACTCAATCAACAAAAGATCAGGTAAGTACCTACTCTACACTGAGTGAATACATTATGGTGGTAAAGTACACCTACACGATTTAATTTTCCAAGGGCGGCGACGGGGCCCAAAAGTTTAGGGCATACACACACGTTTACAAATAGCAATCGATAGACCGGTGGTCCACCTCACTTAGTATTCTAATCACTCTCGCAGGCCGAAGTTATCGCCCAAGGACACATATTGTGATTCGTAATCGTAACCGGGGCCGGAATAGATCCCCCGACCGATATAAAGTCCGATCGATGAATTAAAATGTCTATGGAGTTTCTATGTAGCGTTTGCGTGAAACCGTTGAGCCATTTTCATGTACCGAACAAATTCTAACAGAACTTTACTGTTCACAATACCTATGTTAATTTATTAGACAGTATATATGCCCGGCCTACTTGTAAATTGTACAGAGTTCTGGGATTTCATGTAACAAAATTATTGAGCAACGAAACCTCGAATTTTTATATGGCTCTGATGAATATATGGCTATATAAAACCAGTCTGAGTATTTAAATAGAAAACCTAAAAAAAATTACTTATAGATATTTACATCTATGGTAACGTTTTAATTCTTCATCCACAGAGTTTAATTGACTGGCTTGTACGTACATCATCGCACCTCGGCTAGTCTTAGCATCCTTGGCATACCTTAGTAAAAGAGAAATGCCTATAATTCAATAAGACAAATAAATAGCCAACAAAAAAACCATAAAGCAAGATATGAGATTACAGTCTTCTAAGGTCCAAAAATCTTTTGGAATGCCACGCATCTTTCAAAGAACGCATCGCTTTACATGCTTTTTTTTGTATCAATTCAAAAGCCGTGGACCAAACATAAACAAGGACATTTTGGGCGTATACAAGATATGCACGTTAACAAAATACCTTGAAAAATGTCCCACTATATTTTTGTTGGCATCAGATTAAAACGTCGCCGTCAATATCACAATCGTATGCGCAACAATGTTGAAACTGGAAATTTGTTAAAAGCAATTTAATAATTTGCTCGGTAGTAAATTTAAGAATTGAATTAATATGACAGGGCGGCAAGTCAGACGATTTTTATACTAAGTTATTTTATTTTCCAAAGATGACTTCATATTAAAGGAACCAATAACAGTAATTACGTTTGCATTCTAATTACGCGGACCTACATTTATTTTCTGTAGTCATGAACTTAAATAAACAACTCTCTTGTAAGATTTTCAGAATTTTATCATAGTTTTAATATGATTTAATTGTAAATAATTTGTGATATTTCCATTAAAAAAAAATTAAAAAAATACATCCGAATTGAGAACCTCCTACTTTTTTTTTAAAGTCGGTTAAAAATACTTTCTACTGATTATCTAAGAACCTATTACAAAAAGGTTGACAATTTAATACATACCTAACTAAATAACCTCTATTATTCGTATTATTTTATTTTATTTCAAATTTGAAATTTAAAATCTTTCCAGTTGTAAGTGCGTAGGCTAACATCAAGTGTACCGCTGTAGTACAGATTTAAAGGACACAGGGCATGTGCAATAAAAATGCAAATGAGGCAGTGGGCGGGTGCAGCAACATTACAACAGAGGCACGTTTCTCGTGTAATGCATATAACGTTCGGCTTGCTAACACAGCGTACCGCGCTACCTGCATACTTATTGTATTTCTATGTGTGAGAAATACTGCATTGTTTTACCTAACTTATTTTCATTTAATTCGCAGGTTGTATGACAAAATAATGGGCGTTGATAATTTTCTATAAATTAGTACTGAAACCAATAGAATTGATGAATGTGACATGTTTAATTTATGAACTTTTAATACTTGACTGTACAATAATTCTATGTAAAAGAGTAAAGAAAATACATCTAATTATAAATAATGCGCCCATACACCGAATATGAAACGTTTTCATAAAAACAGTCTATACCGGTCAGTAATGAAAGCTAAGCGTTAATTGCTGGAAACTATACTATGCGGCTCTCGGAAAAAGCGACTTTATACCGTATGGAATAATGTTGAAATTCAAACCTTAGTATCATGTTCTGTGTGGCGTAGCCGCCTCACCTTTTAGTAAGGTCGACCGCGTGGTAGCCGCGCCCGAACCTTACCCGCAACACGCCTGAAACAAAACAAACATAAAAATGTAGGCATAGGTTCTGAGTTAAGTTTAGCACACCCCACTTATGATGGGCACTCCAATTATATCGATAAATTATAGGGAATAATTCATAACATAGCATAAAATTCGGGAGACCGACGGGCTGGGAGCTTTTTCTGCCTGCCTGTCTGTGGGATATTTTCTATACAATTATTATAAATACTTGTTGTAAATAAACATACAATTCGTATTAAGATATTTAAGATTTATAATTGTAATTATTGACTCATAAAGTCATTTTCTTAGTGTAATTTTTAGTCTTATGTGATAGCAGTAGGTATGTAGCACCAACATTGGTTGACTGTTCTTGATGGATTTTTCGTGACGTGATGTTCAATGATCCCGTAAATGTCTTTTATGAGTAAAAATACAACTTTGTACCTACTCGTGTGCGTTTTGTTGACACGACAATTCGTTATATATTTTAAATCCTTAGTAACACAATACGAGTGAATAGACGCATTATGTATGGAAATGTATGAGGACAATGCATGTCCATTGACGCCTACAACATCTACATTGTAAGTTATATTGTCGCACAAATTGCCACAGTAAATTATTAAAACACATTTATAGAATTTTACTACCTAGTAAAACTTAAAAAATAAACAATCTCTCACTGTGGCCCTTAATAAGCTTACATGATGTGTATGAAGCCTATTATAGCGTTTTATTTACTGGAACGAAGTTAAAAATAGTTATAGGATACATAAAAAATAATAAACAATCATTTCTTTGTAATTTTTCTACAAATGACCACATTTTTGTTGAAAATATATTCATATCATTTGAATAGATGTCTGCGTGTTTTTTTCTGAGAATGGAGGTATTGTATTATAATTATTATTGTATTATATATACTAATAAATTATTTAAAAATTTCCAAGTGTTTCTCCATCAATGACAGATTAATGAACGTGTAATCTTCCGAATTAACTGACTTTAAAGATATATCTAACTACATTGTTAGTATCCAGATCCATTTTAGGCTGACTGCTTTTCTATGGTGAGATTGTGGTCAAAAGGTAGGTAGGTTAAGCCTATCCATTTAAAAAAAAACATGTTCAAAAAAAATTCTATAAGCTTTTTAGAATCTTCTAAAACATAATTTTACAATCATATGTGGCAGCTATAATAAAAAAAGAAAGAAATATAGATACATACTTATGAACAATTTAGGTAAATTAACTCAATAAATTATCACAAAGTACCTAACATTTTGACAGACCTTTTGATAAGATGTGGACATCTTTTAACGCAGACAAAATATCTTTATTTTATTCACAACATGTGGGTGTATAGAATGGAGTGGGATATAAATTTTGTGCACCAGTTTTCATACAAAATTTTGCGGTCAATTATTTTATTGTGGAATCAGTAAAAATAGAAATAGAATTGTAAGACTAAAAATGTATCGAGTATAAGTAGGTAGGTACCTATGAAAAATCATATATGAAGGTCCCTTTAATATTTGTAAATTTACATAAATGCTAACCTTATCTATAATAATATACCTATTATAAAGCTGAAAAGTTTGTTTGTTTGAATGCGCTAATCTCAGGAACTGCTGGTTAGATTTGAAAAATTCTTTCAGTATTGGATAGCCCATTTATAGAGAAAGGCTATATGCTACTTTTTATCCCGAGAAAACACAAAATCCCTCGGGAACGCGAGTGAAACCGCGGGGTGAAAGCTAGTCGAATATAATATTGCATAAATAGCTATTTTATGAAAAGGCACCTATTTTAAAACGTCTTAATTATAAAATGTTATTTAATATACCTACTAACAGTAGCATAAAATAAAAAATGGCGTACAACTTTAAAATTCAGAGGATATTTTTTAATACCAAGCTAATAAATTAATGCTTAATGAAATATCATATGCGGGGTTATTTTAAAAGAACTCATTTACACACAACTTTTACTATGTACCCAACTTAAATATAAATAAATAAACACTGGTAAATACCTACAATATGATAATTGAGGTCTTTCAACCCTAAATATCTAGCTAAATAATTCAAAATAATTATTATATATTGTTCTGGATTTATAATAAAATGACGACACAAGAATCTTTCTAAATATTACCTGAGGTATCTAGGGTTCCAGATAAACAACCCTTTTATGTTACTATAGGTACCTACATATTGATTGCATAGCTATCTACCCCCACGTGGTTTCCATTAGCAGCGAAGGAAAATGGGTGTGTAGTACCTACTTACCCTCCTCCATGGAAAGCTCTAGAAATCTCAGCAATAAATGCCCACAAGCGCTAAATTTACTTTTATCGTTTGTTCCACTTAAGGTATGAGATTGAAAACTGCTCGCGATATTTCCTATAATTTGTCTCGAGTGTTTTTTTCTTTAGATGGCAATAAAATATTTACGGGGTTCGAATGAATTCGGGAGCGGATCCGACCGTCCCCGTTTTTCCACTTGGACAAATTAATTCATTTTCATGAACAAACAATATTAATATTCAATGATATTCAACGAATGTTTTCGAGATTGTTTTATCTATTGAGACAATTTAGAGAAAGCCTGAATTTATGTAGTAAATATAAAAGTCTAATTTATTTTATGATTTAATTTTTTGAGAAAATAAATGTAATTTTAATTAGTCGTGCCCTACTGTTACCGCTTTCCTTTAGATCGTAGCGTGATATTATAAAGCATATACCTAATCTTTCTCAATAAACAGCCAATCTACGCAAAAATATTTTTTCAAATTAGACTGGTAGTTCCTGAGATCAGATCTCAGTGCATTTAGTGATTCTTAACTACGTCAGTGATATGATATGAATCAAAATCTGACACCACGAATAGGTATATAAAACATTGTACCTAAACATATAAAAGACTACACTTATCTGACTTACATTATGTACCAACATGACTGTAATGCAAAAAACCAGTCAGTGCATTGCACTCGAGTTCTAAGAAGTGCAATATCAATGATCAGTCGGCGGGTAGTCGTTACAGCGCGGATGCAGCGATGCACTTTCAGATAGGGCAAGCACACGATGTAACATACAAACAGACATAAGCACATGTTGTATCATTATAATGAGACGAGTTAAATTGTTGAAAAAAGGTAAAGCGGTTGGTACCTTTTATGACAAAGAAAAGTAGTTTGTATGAGTGCTACATTGTTTCTGTCAAGACTTGTGGGCTATGAAAATTTATGTCAATATGACACATCGTTATTTTGTTTTGATATTGCGAGAATGGTGAGCATTTTCCTACTGCCAAGTTGTAAGTATTATTCATGGTTTAAAAAGAGGACTTCTAACTCAAAGTAGCCTGATTAATATTCCAAGCAGTTTATTTGTGTGGCGGACGAAGTTAGTATATAAAAAACCAACGTCTTTTATTATTGTTATAAGGAAAGTAAGGCGCTTAATTAGGTCTTTGACGTACATAATAGTCTACTTAGACGAAGTGATTTTTGTCACGCAGTTTGTCACAATTATTCTTATTGGCCGGGCCCAGAATATCGCCCGCCTCGTCTATTCTCACCCCCTACTTTATTTGCGTGAAGGTGAATAACCTATAAATCAATAAGGACAACTGACGACTATTCTACTTATGGATCACAGTCCCTACGAAATTAGCATTAAATTTCTGCTTAGGTAGGTACTAAGGCGTATATAGGCGGCATCTCCCTTCGCTACGTCGTCAGTCAAAATAATTATATGTGTAGATACATAATATATACCTGTCTTACTCTATAGATTCTTTTGTTTTGAACTAAAATTATTAAGATACTTACTCCTATAGAAAAATAAAATTGTTTACGTCATGTCCTATCAAGATGGTTTTAACATCACAAAATAATTTCGACAAAGAAAGCATTAAGCTAACTTAATGCAACATCCTTAAAAATGCGGCGTGCATCAAGCCGTACCTATATGAAGTTATCATAATGCAGGGGGGCGAGATGCATCTCTTTGTTTCGTCGGGTTTATGTCTCAGTTTACTGCAAGTTTGCAACTTATTTAACTAATGAGATATATCTACTAAAACCAGATTCGCAACATCATGAAAACAGTGTCCATTAGACATGGTACATTCGTGAAATTAACTGTAAAAAAATATATTATTACGTAACATAAGAAAGGAGAGCCAAAAAGCCGATATAGAAACCTTATGTGTGTTCAAATGGTTACTAATAGTATCTCAGTTCTAGTCTACACTTTGATTTACTTGTACCTATTCAATCACATATAGTAAGTAATATTAAGAGATAAAGCTGCGAGGGGCTCGTCGCAATGATTCAATATAATCCGTCCGGGACATATGTCGTCCGCCGACTTATGTGGACTTTTATTAAACGGACTTATTTGGGAAAACAATATAGCGAGAAACATTCTGTTGTGAGCCAGATTGAGACATACTTAAGACAAGAGCTTATTAAGATACTTATTGAGTTTATCATTTTCCCTTTTCAATTATTTTCATTAATATTTTGAGTTTATCCCAAATTGAAACGTAGATAGGTAGGAAATACATTCAATTAAAAAACGGGGGTTTTTTTATTCAGTTATTGTACCTACCTATAAAATAACCAAGAAATATAATAAGAAAACCAAGACATCACGTAATATTAAGTTATGTTCATACTTCAGGAAAGTCAGTTCGCTCTACCGCAGCGTACATAAAACGTAACCGAAAGATGCTCCCTTTAATTAGTAGATACATAAAGCAGTTGTATTTTCATTTACACCCTGTTTGACTATATTCGTGCTCGCTACATCTGGGCTGAAATTATTTTAGCCGAGCTCCTAATTCTGGTACATTTGCGATGAGCTTAACAAGAGCGAGCGCGCGGCGGGCTTTTCATCTTTGAAGCGCAACATTTACATTTTCGTCTCATTTATTTGCTATTTCGGGCCAAGCTTTCCTCCCTCCCTCGCCCCCCTGACATCCCTCCCTCGCCTTTACTCCAATGAATAAGTCTCAGCGTGCGTCAGACGAGAGTAAAACGAAATTGGGAAGGAACGCTCTATAAAGTCTAATTAAGTTTGAAGTGAATGCACAAATGTAAGGAAATATAAAAATGTCCGTAAGAGAGGAGAATTTATTTCACTGCGGTCGGTATTTAAATTTAATTTACAGCTAGTTTTTCATTTTTATTTTCATTTTTATTTTCTTTATTATTTCATGCGTTAAAAAAATATTCTTTGACATTTTTAGATATTTATTGTACATATCTTACAAACTCCTAACAGTAGGTATACTTTACATACATTTTTTTTAATTTCACGTTTGACATAGATTATAACAAGCAGCAATTTTTTACTTATGGTTTTGACTTACCTCAATATTAATTAGGAAACTACTAATATAATTACATCCATTGACCGTAAATTTTATTATGCCTAACGAATGAATTATTAACTATTAACAATCAAACACAACTTACGTATACAAGGCAATAAAATAAAATTGTATCCTTTTAAATAACAATAAATCATTTCATTGTACCTAAACGTAAATCAAAGCCAACAAAACAATACTTAGGCTTCAGTAAAAGAGGAAGCTTGATAGCGCATGATCAGAATGTAATCATGTAATTCCGGCTTTTATTAAGATATTTTACGAAGAAAAAGCCGGTCGTTTTGTTATTCAGGAGTCGTTTCGTATAAAAATAACGCGTCCCTTAGCAAACCTTTTGTCTCGGGGCGGCTCCCGCGTTCATAATAGAAATCATTTCGTTGCCACCCCTCCCTTAGTTGACATTCGTGGCTTGCATTTAGCAGGATGCAACCGTCCGCCGTGATTGAATTATCCAATTAGGCAGGATAAAAAACCTAAGGTGATGGAACCTGTTTAAGAAATTAAATGGTTATGGTAGGTACGTACATAATGTATTGTGTAGGTAGAGAGTATCTAGGTAGTATTAATACAGTATGACATTATATGAAGATAACATTTAAAAATTCTATAATCATTCATATTTCTTCATAAAGTTCTATTTTTTTAGATATTATCTATTATTTTTATAAGAACACTTACATTTTTATAAATTTAGGTAGATACCTAGTAGATTTCAACCAAAAGTTTTAGATTATTACATCTAAACACAAGTTTAGCTACTTAAATTAGATTTAAATTCCTCACACCAATTGTATAAACTCAGAGTAACTCTGACTCTACTCAGCCTGGAGACACATAAAGGAGTTATTTTTCTAATAATTTTAAATTTTATTAATATAATTCCCAGTGCTACAAATAACTTTCCTATGCGAGGGGGCTACCTTATGTCCCAGAATATATTTTACGGTGGGTGCGCATATCGGCCCAGATTTCTATGATAGAAAAACGAGTAAGGCCCAAACCGCCCCCGAATATAAATCGCCTTGTTATATATATTTTCCCCGACATTGGGATTCATGAAGTTTGTGGGCCCTGACGACGTGAATCTGTGGAAATATCTCTTTTGTACTTAGTTGCTAGTAAAGATATGTTTATAATACAAGAACCAACAATTGCAATCAATTTTCCAAGGTCAACCAAATTAAGTAGCTATCACCAACTAAAGTTTCTGATTAGATTTGTTAATTATTAATATATATTTGTTTTTTCTCTTTTTTTTGTTATACCTATGTATTGTTTGCAAATTATTATCTTCATAAGTGTCTGTTCTTTTTAATATTTGTCGGATGGCGTGCTGAAAATAAAATCTTTTTCTTTCTTAATTAAATCAATATATTAGTATTCTATATACCTACATCTTTTCATTTTTATTAACTCCACTAAAAAGATAAACTCGCTGAATTAAAAAAAAATCTTTTCATACTTTAAAAGAGACTTAGAAAGACATAGGTCTCAAGTCGTATAAATATTTAAATCGATGTCTGCATAACATCACGGATTCAATCTATCTTTCACAGTGAAATAGAGCGCTTATCTTTGTTTACATATCTTCTGACACACCTTACGATATATCTTTCGATTTTAACATTTATATTTTTGTCACATTTTTGTATTTACGCATGCGTTGCACGTCGCTCCCGAAGATCGGGCGAACGATCTGATCTGGACTAAAATTAGCTTTAGCCATCAAACTATGTTTAGGTAGTGTAGTATATAAATTTGAATTCCTGCTTTATATATGCATTAGCTACATGCAGTTAAGTATGTGTAGGTATATTTTGTGTTTTTTTTTTATACCACTAAGGTGGCAAACAAGCGTACGGCCCGCCTGATGGTAAGCGGTGTTGTGTTGGATTGTTTGAATAAAATAAAATTTTGGATAAGTACTTAACTTTCAATGTTCACTGTATAATATGGTATACAATGCGTAGAGCCTTCGTAATATACATTTGAATAGACTGCCCTCGTCGGGGGTGAATTAAAACACCCTTAAATTTATCTGCCACCCTTTGTGATTATGATGCAAAGAAATGTTAATTTTAACGTAAATATGCTGAGTGGTGAATATTTTTGAGTAGTTTCCTACTAAAATGTGGACTATGAATATAATTAAATTATGATTAAGAAAGTAGCTTGTTATAGGTATACATAGGTACCTACCTACGTCACATTTTGGATAGTCCCTCTCAAGAGATTTACCTATCATTGAAAATAATTGTACCTAAAATAAGTATGTTACATTATGTTTTGAGTAATAGCACTATTATTTTAATTTAAAAAAAAATGTATCTTAATTTATAGAGCCTACCTACCTACATCATTTCACTTTAAAGAGCAAATACTTACTGAAAAATTTCGATAATTTATTTTGATTTTATTCTTCCTATTTGTTTCGTATGTTTTTACTAGCAATTGTCAAATTTCTAGATACTTATATTGTAAGCACAAATTATTTAAAAACCTTATTGAAGTATTTTCAGCATTTGTACCGAAACAACATTGTTTTTCAATAAAGTAACGTCAAACAAATTGTTTTGTTTCATGTTCACCGCAATAACACTTCTAAGATTTTAGCTCAGCCTTTTACGGAGTCGTGAGTATTGTTCATTTGAATTTTGTGCCTATCCTATAGTATGCCCGCAACGGAAACGGCTGAGTCACGTGTAAACAGGACATCCGACTTGGAACCATCCTAACTTTCCATTTACACGCGGCCTTAGTCAATGTTACAAATACTTTTTTTTTACTTCTTCTATATTTGAAGGTAAGTAAACTCCTCGATATTGTTGTTATTGCTTATTTTATATTTAATTATGAATATATATTTTTTTTTAGATAAGTACGTATTAAATCAACGGGATGAATTAATCTTAATTGGTTAAATAACTAATAGGTTTAAATTATCACATTTTGACCAATATACTTAGTACGATTCAATTTAAAATAACAAACAATTAAATATATACCTACCAATAATATCATTATAGATATAAAAATAATTTAAAAAATAACGCAATTTCATAATCGAAGATACAAGCTTAATAGACCTCGCTCAAAACCAGTTGTAGAGCAAGACTCGGGCTGAGACCAAGTTATTAACATTCGTATGTAAATCAGCCATTTTCTACAAAAGCTCCAGTCAGCGGAGCCTTTATCATATCGTTAAATACGATAAGTAAAGTGGTTTTATTTTTTTATATAAAATCCTCTAGCAACGGCGCTGTTTTCTTTTTCTATAAAATATTCACAGCTAGCTATTAGATAAGTTACTCAATATGTTAATTTTATAATTAAGATACTACATAATTATATAAATGTTTCCCAATCTTAAGAAATATTTTAGATGACTTTACTTTGACTCATTATATTCATGTTGAGTCGAGCAAAAAAAAATAAGATGCAAGATTCTATATAAATAGCAAAAAAACTTGGAACTTGTCAGCAATGTAAGTATAAAAAAAATACTTTAACTCATTGTTAAGAAACTTTCTACAACCAATTAGTTTAAGAAATTATTTGCATAAAAATAAACGTTGAAATTGATTATTTTATTGCTGTCAAAGGGTAGTCAATAAACAACAAGAGCCGCGCATAAATTAACAAAAGAAAAACGGGGTAACAAAACGTCGGTTGCGTAACTCGGAACAAAGGCGTAAAAGGCGGTATGAATATGAATGGCATGTTTGGTGAAATTGGGCCAAAAATAAGTCTTTGTCTATTTTGTTTTCTCCTTTTTTTTCGTGACCGGCACCAATTCCGTTGTTCGTAGCAAAATTGCCGCACAGATAAAATTCTGCTTTAACGGTAAAGTGCTTAAAATTACTCAAGTTCAATATTATGAAGACTTTGTGATTTAACCTGGATATAAATTTTATTTCTTATTCTTGGCCCTTAGGAACAAAAATGCTGCAACTTGACCTATGGTTATTTGTAATTTT
This sequence comes from Tetheella fluctuosa, assembly GCA_951216915.1. Taxonomy (NCBI): domain Eukaryota; kingdom Metazoa; phylum Arthropoda; class Insecta; order Lepidoptera; family Drepanidae; genus Tetheella; species Tetheella fluctuosa. Next base: position 5,356,059 of record OX578226.1, read on the forward strand.
ACAGTGTCATATTCGCACTATCGAATAAACTCTTTAAATATAAGAAAAAAAAACATCTCAAGCTCATAATTATAGTTATATAGAATATCTACTCTCTCGAAGGTAAGAGTCAATAGGTAAGTATGTATTATTAGCTGCACTGTTTTCCCTATGAGTTTCTTCAATTATTTCTGTGGGATATTTATTAAATTACCCAGGTTAAGGGCGCAACTTCGTAAAGGACTGTGGGCTAAGCCCGCCATTGCTCTCTTAATAAAGGTCTAGCTTAATATGGGTTGTGCATTCAACAACACTCATGTGTTTGTTTTGTTTCATTTACGGTTTGTACTGGTGCTGAAAGTTTTACTGGAAATACCTATGAACAAATATTTAACGGTAAAAAATACTTAAAACGATAAGAAAATGTAGAGACTGACGTGTTCAATTTTTCACAATTACCTATAATTTATCGTTGATTGTGACATCATTATAAAAGAAAATTGTGAAGCATGCGGAACTTATAGGTTAGGTATTTACAAAGTTTGTAGAATATTTCAGTTTTAATTTAAAACAATGTAGGTGTTTGTAATGAGTATTTAAATATGTGTTATAGGAAACAACTAATTAAATGATTATTTACATAAAAATTACCTAATGAGTCAGTCACATGCGTGATATTGAAAGCACTCGTAATGCAAGACCGCAGCCACAGCTCCCAACTCGTCCGGAAACGTTATCTTACTAGAACTAAACAACTCACTCCCAACGAATTGCATGACTATCAACTGTCATAACAACACGTTCTTTACAAGTAATATTAAATTATATTTAGATATCCTTACGGTTGCAAGTCGCTTGTATTCTTTGGTAGCTTAAGGTCTATTAACTATTTTTCAGTACAGCAATGCTGCCTCAGTAAACCTCCCTGGGACGAGTTAAGCAGTTACCGCAAAACTGAAACTATTCAAATAGCTTGTAGGTAGATGTACATGTACAGGTACATTGCTTGACTACCTTCTAACATAGAGTTGTTTATATAAGTACATAATAGGTACTATATACTAAATCATCATACATACCTACTTAAATTTATATGTATGTAGCTAAATTTTAAAGCTAATAGAGCTTAAAGGAAAACCAAATCACATCTATGTAATACAGTAGTGTGTGCTGAAAAAATCTACATCGAAACAACAAATAATTAAATCACGTATGCTCCTAAAATATTAATGAGACCGTATTATGTTACTTAATGTATTCCCAGCCACTAGGTATTCTTCATCGAACAGAAACTGTAAAATTATAATTTACAAGTGGTGAAATCGACTTAATTCGTTGAAATTACGAGACAGAAGATTGTCAGTTATGGTTGCTCAGACCGAATGTGCTGAATCGACGAGCGCCGAAACTGATCGTAAATCTCGAGAATTCTACGTTGGATGAAAATAAGCGACACAGCCGCGCCACACCACGCCACGCCTCGGGTTGAACCACGCTGGACGTAAAAACTCAATGCCAATGCTCTCAAATTCTATTTTTATTAAAGTAGAATTCTTCACAATTCGTTGCGCTTTATTTTGTCCATTATTTTTTGTATATTACTGATGTTTTGATACACAAGCTAAATGGAGATTGAATGTAGCTATTAAAAGAATGGTAATAAAAGTTCTACATATTATAATAAGTAGATAGCAGCAATTATAATCATGTCAATGAGAATTATGCCTTGTAAAAACATAATGGTAAGGAAATAAAATAATAAAAATTAAAACAGGGTACCTAGTAGTAGATAGTAGTAGATAGTAACTATCAAACAGGTGGGTAAACACTCTTATAATAAAATAGCTTCCGCCCCGCGGTTTCACCCGCGGTCCCGAGTCCCGAGTGCTCCGATCGCCATCAAACCTCACAGGGTTACCCGCGGGGCTAATATGAAGATTGTCTGAAAATTTCATCGCGATCGGTTCAGCGGTTTCGGAGTCTATAAGGAACATACATACATAAATACATACATTATTTTTCTTTTATATATATATACAATGTTACTTTTTATTCTATACATTCCTTTAAGGGCGTGATAGTAGAGACTGTAAGCTACGAAATAAACCCTATATTGCATTATACAAATGTTGACCGTTACTGAGATATTTGAAAATTTCGTATTTTCTCTAAAAATCCCGAATTACAACTTTAAAAGTCAAATTAGAAAAAAAGTACGCAACATTTTTTCTTTTTTGTTTTTGGTACTTACCCAACATGCCAATACTTTTTTAAAACCAATAAAATGATGAATATTTTCAATGGCTTATTGATTAAAATGCCAATTTAAAAAAAAGTAATGGAGTAGTGTACAAAATCTAACAAAACTTCCTCACCTATTTAGCTATCTAATGAATTAAGAATGTTATAAAAAAAACCCTACTTCTGAAGAATTACTCTTAGAAACAGAACAGGTCGCAAATGTCGCAATTTAATAAAATAACATTTATAATTATTTTTACACAAAACGTGTCCGTGCACCGACAATGTTGTGAAAAGAGATTGGCAAATTCCGGTAGGGTTTGGGAATGGTCGTGCTCGACTTACCTGGTATTTTTTTTCTTTTAATGTTCTCCATTGGTTGTTTTAAGTAGCTACAACTTCTGGGCAAACTTTGTCTTTAACCATTAGAACTGTGTCAAAGTGATTGTTTGTCAACATTATGAAAACTTCTTACGAGGGGAATAGTTTTCTCCGTTAGAGGTCGTACCGCTACAGACGAGGCCACAAATGATTTATCAGCACGATGGATGTCCAGCGCACTTCCAAAGATCTGTGCGGCAGTGGCTAGACGAGTCATTTCCAAACAGATGGATTGGCAGAGTAAATTTGGTACGCCGATAGCCTAGATGGTATGGAGAAGACCATGGGCTACTCTTTTTCTCGGGAACGCGGGTGAAATAGCAGGGGACAGTTAGTAAATAAATAATTCAAAGTGATACGAGATTTAAGATATTGTCACGAAGCCATTACAAAAATTCATCATTTTATTGGTTTAAAAAAAGTATTGGCATGTTGGGTGAGTAACACAAAAAAACAACAAAAAAAAATGTTGCGTACTTTTTTTCTAATTTGACTTTAAAGTTGTAATTCGGGATTTTTTGAGAAAATACTAAAATTTCAAATATCTCAGTAACGGTCAACATTTGTATAATGCAATATTGGGTTCATTTCGTAGCTCACAAGTAACCCTGTATAGATGGCGTAATCATATATAAAACCTTCCAATATTTATACGACCTACCATAATAATAGTATCGAATATATAAGGAAATGTTAACTGTAGGCATTCGAAATTTGAAACGTGGAACAGTCTGTTCACATAACTAAACTTTTAAAAATACACATGGCAACCATGTTGGCTCGTGCGCCAATCAGAGAGCGTCCTGCATTACAGAATAACATGGCGGATAAGTAACAGAGCTACCTATTAGGACTCGGCCATTCCCTATTATTAAGCCGGAGAATAGATGTATGAAGAAAACTGTTATTATAATAATAAAACTGCCAGAATTATTCATATTGTATTTTCCAAATCCTGGTGGCTATGGAATTGATATAAGTAGACATACCCAACTATAAGTAAATATCAGTTTTTGTACCTAAGTCTACCTATATTTATTTGTCTATCAATCAATATGTAATTGAGATAAAAAAATAACTACGCCGGATAATTAGCTGGCTATAGACCACAGGCAGAAAAATATTTATACATTTAAATAGTCATATTTTTACTTTTACCACAGTCCATGACAAGCTTGTACCACACCGAGATCTAGATTTACGTTGTTATTTGTAGATAAATTGTGAACCTCAAAGGAAGATAAAACATTTTCTCTTTTTCATCCGAGCTTTGAATCTATGTATACCTAGGTAAAATAACTTAAAGAAACGTAGATACTCGTAGGCATTCGTAGCTTCGTAGCTAATAGGTATACACTTACATAAACATTAAATAACACATCTATTTCAATAAATAGCATCTAATTAATGTAACAAGATAACGAACAGAGCAAGTAATCACGAGGTATTTGATAACTCCTCGACTGAAACATAAGAACAGATGTTCGGGGTGAACGACCCCCGGTACAAGCGGGACGCGCGACCCGTTGATTTATTTATTTGATGCGCCTACGCATCTATGTTATGTCACTTTATATATAAATATTCCTAATTGTGGTCTGAAAAGGTATAAATAGAATAGAATAGGTAGATGACATAGTGTGAGCAAAACAGTAGTCACCTAGTATACCAACCTCTACCTATAAACAGCAAAGTTATACCTACCGCAAGGATAACAAAAACCTTTGTTCATTTTAAGACTATAATTTCGTTACAATAATAGGTAGGTATGAGGAGGGTAGAGAAGGTGATTTAAGAAAATTACATTATAAAAAGAGTAGAAAAGAAAACGGAGGGGCTAGGGCGAGTGCGGCGTCGTTCAAAGACATTATTATAAAAATGTAGCAATTTAAATTCTAACATAAACTTCGGCCGCCTTTCCCGTATTAGTCCGTTACCGATTAGATTCGAATGAATGAAGAGTATGAAATCGAAAAGATGTTTCGAACAGAATTAATGTTACTTAAATTGGACAGGCGAAGAATCGTCGTAGCGCTTAGAAATATTTTTGAGATAAAATTTTAATTTTATATTCAAAAAATTATCAAGATTTTGAATAAATCCTTTATACGATATCAACGAAAATGCCTAAGAAGCCTCAAAATTATATTAAATGCAATGTAGGTAATAATAATAGCCTTCATTTTTAAATAGTAGAAAAACATGATAGTTTCAAACTAAGTAGGTACCTACTTCCATCTATTCAATACGTAGGTATCCAATCATACGCTAGCTTTTACTACCTTTTTCTTAAATTGGAAAAACAGAACACGGTTCGAATCCGCTCGCGCTGTTGAAACGGTAACTTAACCAATAAAAACTTTCTTTGTTACCCCGATACTATCGGCTAAAGAACTCTTTCATTCAATTCCTAACGCTCCTTTTTTAAGAGTGAACTGCAGACTACTTCAGTTTAAATTACATGATGTATAGACAGCTTCTGTACCTATAGACTTGTCTCAAATAGAAAAAAATATTTTGATGGCAGGAAATTAATGTTATCAGTTTTATTCACTTATTAAAAACTATATAAACTTTTAAAATTTAGATTTCGATAAGAATTCTGTATTGTTGGATTTTCTTCCGCTTTTGTTAGCATTTAACATATGCTATTATTAAATGTAGCTTTTGTTGCTATAACACAAGATTGTTTAAACAATAATGTTAATAATATTTATGTGTTGAAATTAAATATGCAAATAAAAACAATAAATCAATTAATTTGTTCATGATGTTATAGTCCAAAAGTCATAAACTTCACTGTAGCTAGAAGTGATAACAAAATATAATACGGTAGGTACGTAGGTACCTATATTAAGTATCAATGTAAGAGTATAGAAATACCAGCCACGAGCTACAATTACATAATAATATTCTCTCAGGATTCAATTAAAACGTTCCATCCGCAAAATTCCACGAGGTCGGAATCTTTCAAGATTCACTCCCTCCTCTGGGTAGATACCTACCTGTAAATAATTGTACCGCTCACATTCTCCAGATATCTCCGACAGGCAAATATTTCTTTATTATTTGAAATAGAATACTCAATGTTCGTGTGCCCCCTTACCAATTTAATATATTTATATTTCATATAATTACTCTAAATTGAGCTCTACGTGTTATTACAGTAGGCGTCTATTAATTAACTGGAATCAGTAGGAGAAACGTAATAGCAGATAGAACTTTCTCCTATAATCCCTAAGGCGTAGCTCACAGCACGCTCTGCCAATATTTAGATATAAATAATAACATAAAACAATATAACAGTGGCTCTTAAGAGTTCGCTACATAAAGCTCGCCCCAAGAATAAATGGATTACTTGTGTCCGTGGTGCGCCATCTAGCGGGGGGTACGAGAAACTATATGAGTTATTGTTATTGCATGGATTTCCCCGCTTCCGAACATGTTTTCACTTACACCCCTCTTGTAAGGAGGTATCGTAAAAATCTGGACGAAATATTTTTATTAAATTGATTGTGTTTTCAAAACATGTCGCCGCAAATGTACGAGATTTTGTTCAGACAAATTTTAATATATCGGGGTAGGTTTTTATCATTTTTGCTTATAGTACTTAATTGGTTAAGTGGATCTTGATAAAAGCATTTTATTCAATAAGTACCTACACTTAAGGTAGTCACAGTCAGAGGTAAGATACCTAGGTGCCTAGATGTATAGGTACATGTAGGTAGGTTTACGATACCAATATGAATCCACTTTAGTATCTATTCTACGCAATTATAATCTTAATTAACATAATTCATATATTCTTCATATAATACCTACGGCCGTAAATATCTCAAATCTATCTTAAAACCCAAAAAGAATGGTTGTCCAAACTAATTACGCAAATGTCAGCCTCTTACTTAAAGTTGATACAATTTAAAATAATATGTACCAAAAAGAAGTCGAGTTAAAGTCTGTAATCAGTTACCTACCTAAGTTAAACTGGGGATAATTATGTGCGATAAATTAAGTTACATCCGAGGACCATTAAGTTCTCTTGGGACCGGCGTATAGAGTCTTTAAATTAAATTGTAAGACGGAGACCACACACACCGAGAGGTATTTTTAACCGGTCCATGACTCTTACTTAAAGGCTGCATCATAATTATAATTTTATAAAGATATGAAGAAAGCTTGTCGTGTATTACTATAATTTGATCCAAAACACGCATTAGAAGGCCTTTCTATGCAGAGACCAAGCGAATTTGCAGTTAATTCTTACTACCAAGTGCATGATATTATTTTAATGTAATGAGTTAGGTCATTCCTATTTGCTCTATTAATTTTATTTTTAGATACCTAAATGCTAACTGCCCATGTTCCTCATTTGGGCAGTTCCAGATTATTTTGGCAAAGAGAATTTCCACATTTTTTTTTATTTGAATCAAAATAAACTTTACTTCAAATAAATAGGTAGGTATCAACTACAAAGCAAAATCTTTAAACATACCTAGGAACCGTTTTCTACCGCCATCGCCATCTGGGTTTGGCGTATGGCAAGAACTTGGCTCGATGCCAAACGCCACAGAATCGTACACGTCCAGTGTTTACGTTGAAATTAGTTTTTAGAACTAAAACAAAATATAATTTTAACATTTTCTAAACATTAAACTCACAACACTACTTTCACGGATAAATTCTCGTGCAACACTGGCCATTGCAACACGGCTTTCTCTTTGCTCGCAAAAAAAAACTAATTTGAATTTTAATAGAAAATTGGGTCACTTGCCTTTCTAGGAATCGCTGCGTTTGCGCCGTTTTACAACTGTATTGTCTGTCTTGGATTATAGTCGTCTTTTTATTATATTTAAATAACAAGTAGTAGTAATTAAAACATTATTTAAAGAAGTGTCTGAAGCTGTATATCATCCAACTACTTTTTGTTAGAAGTACCTACCTAAGTATAAATAACTATTATAAGTAATAAATTCTTATATTATGTTCTAACTATGTATGTAGCTAATACCTAGAGGTACCTAAGGTTTATAATATTAGATGATTTTCCAGCAAATACGTAACTATGTAGCATTTTTTTATTTGACACCTTTACGCGGATAAGTCGGTGAGCGCTATGGGCTCTCAAATTTCTACATTTTAACTAAGTAGGTAATCTCAATAACGTTTATTTAGGAATTTATATTTTTAAAACTCTTTGATATGGAACAGGAATGAACTAAGTAACTTACTAACTAAAGTACCTACATAAGTACAAACAAGAAATTAATTTATTTTAATTTAAAAAACCTACCTAGGTTTGTTTGTATACAAAAAAAATATTTCACTTTTACGCCATCTATGGGATGCTGTCTGAACTTCTTGAATCTTTGAATCACAGAAAGCTCTCACCAAAAGCAGAGGTTCTCAGACAGAGTGTGTAGTCATTTGTTTTTTTTTAGTATTACATTTTTAGTTTAGTAATATCTATTTACCTAAAAATCTAAAGTTCAGAAGATAATATTATGATAAGATAAGGTAGGTGGGATAGTGCCTTAAAGTGAGCTATAATAGGAAAATGTCACACATCTGGTATAATAATATGGTACGTATATTTTGTTTGATAAACTCAAGATATGATTTAATTTTAGGGTTTTTTATTAAGTTATATTATATTATTAAATAATTAAAAATTATAAAAATATTTTTCATTCTTCGTACTAAGATAGAAGAATATTGGTAATAAATAAACGTGGATACCTAAATCAGCGCCATCTCTGTGTAAAATTATAAATTACGATATTTTTGGGCAGAGCTTGTCAACCTTTTCATAAAATAATTGTTGCGTAATATTTTATTTACCAAGTCACGTGACCTACTTCAGTTAGTGATAGCTATCAAGAGTTGGGAAATTCAAGTTTGGACTTATTATATTTGGAAGCATATACCTAGAACAATTCAACATCAATCAAAACTTCTCAATCGAGATTTAAACAATGGAATTTGGCACCTGGCCCAATGACATGAGGTTTATTATACTTAATAAGGCTTAAGAATAATGAGCAGATATTTTTATGGGAATATGACGTTTAAAATATTCTAATAGTAATAGTTAAATGTTTATCAATCGTGAAAAACTTTCAAGATTCTTTATCTATTTTTAGTACATTTTTAATCTATAGTAATAGGAAGCCAAAAAAAAATATATGAAAAACATTCAGATTATATTTTAAATCATTAGTAAGTAATATTAGTTCGCTATTACATTACCAAATGTTCATGATATCTGATTCTAAGTGAACCCTCCCAACCTGCAATATGATAAGCACTCACACGTAGATATTCTTTACATGTGTGCTTAAGAAACTCAGACTGCGGGCCAGTACCGTGCCGACCTTGCGACGCCATATTAGTATTTATCTTGTGTCTTTGTCACTCTTATAACTGATGATGGGGAAAAATTGTATCATCTATCCCTTTTACTCCGACAGGTTTGACGATGCAAGCTGGTGGATCGCAGCGTGAGCTCTTTCGATTTAAGAGGGGAATGAAAATGATAAAAAAGCATGGCGGTGCAATACATTGGTGGAATAAGGGTATTGGACGCAGCGGACATTTTTCAAATATTATGATGATGGCGGATCCAGACCACATTTGATTGGTAGAGATATTAAGTTTCTGGTGGGTAGTTAAATTATAAAACATCTTACCTAAAGGCAACGTCTTGCAGGTTTTTTAAACTGTTTCTTTTTTCTTCATACCATTGTTATGAGATCTGGAACAAAAATATAATTTAAAAAATAACCGATAATGTGTAAGTATACTTAAATAAAATAAATTAGAAAAAAAAAACATAAAAACTCTCAGGAAGGTACGACGTTGAAGTTTATAATAAAAATATTATAAAACTGTTTATTAGACTTCAACTTAATTTCATCCTTACACAGGTATTACCTATAGGTAAAACGCTACGTTTCTCTGTCAGTTTGTATTACATTACATACCTCAAGGTCAAGAACTTTTACATGAAATCGTATGCAGTTTTCACGATAGCTAAAAGGACTCGAGAAAAGTTTAAGGTTTAGGTTATTCCATGATAAAAATAATTTCGTCCAGTTCTTATGTACGCTACGTGAGAAACAAATATCAACATAAAAATTAAGTAAACTTATTACCTATCTACATTTGTCGTAGGTACCCGCCTGGCTATCATTCTCAAGTTGGATATGTATTGTCAAACACTACAAGTGTGTTCCGGCAGCTACACTTGATAGCCATTTCCTTCTAGGCTTTGTGTGCTTACCACCTTCGGCCACATCATCACTTACAAAGGGGAAATTGTGATCTAAAACTCTCAATGCCTATTAGTAATTCCCAGTAAAGTTACCCCACCAAAGCTAACCTAATTATTTTTCAATAAATAACTGGCCTTTCACTTAATATACCTAGAACTCTAGGTATACTTAAAAGGTAGGTATTTTATCTCTTTAAGTTGCCATGCGATTGCAGCCGCTGACTCAAGTCCGACTCCATATAGCGTCTTCTCGTAAATTAACTGTGTAGGTAGGTACCAGCAGTAACATCGATTATTTACAGCCGAGTACCGGGAGATAATCTTTACTAAGTGCACGTTGCCGGTTGGAGCCCGGAGCCTCGCTCGCCACTTCACTTTATGGTAAGTTAAGCAAATATTAACGGCGGTGAATTTATGACTGTACTGTGTCGGTAATGATGGTGGTGTGATACTGAGACTTTCAGGTCCAGGTATGTTCTTGTATGAGCTTTTGGAGTTTTAAGTAAGTGATATACAAGTAATACTTTATAGATAAGTAGATGTTGTTATTCGCAAGTGAAAATACGGGTAGGTAGGTAAAAGATGTATTATTGTATGCAACATGAATTTGAAGAAGTACCTACCTAATTGATGATCATTATTTCTGGATGATAATCTAAAGACTTCTTATAGGTAGTCACAAAATAAAAATATTAAAGCCACCTGCTACTTGTTTAAAACAAAATAATCAAGTTTTTTTTATCAGTTGTAGTTTACATTTAGGTATCTAACAATATAAAGAAATTAATTTAATAATCTAAATAACTAAAGTAAAGTATATAATGAATTTCACTCAAGAACCATAACACCTATTTGTGGTATAGCATCATAACATCCCAGACAATCTATCAACGAGTTCCTCGACGTACCTATTAAAATTAATGTCCATAATAAAAATCATGAATTTACTATGTGCCGTTGCAAAGGTCACTCGGCAAGCGGCAAGCGCGAGGCCCGCGGTGAGGCCAAGTCGACACTCGGCAGCAACACGCTCTTTCTACAACCTACAACCACCGCGTGATTGATACGCAATAAACTGAATTTATTACAAGACCGCCATAAACGCACGCCCGAATGGCTAATCATCTATTAATCGCAATTTAACGCATCAACACTGTCAAATAATACTTGAAAGAACAAGCGATAAAAGTTTATTGCGCTCTCGGAACGAAACGCGCCGTACGTCACATACGCCTATGCACGTCGGGATAGCGTATTGGTACGGCCTGTTTCGCTTTAATTTGTTCCAATAGAGGCCGTGTAAGGCGACACTATAAAAAATGCATAAAACGACACGGAAGGAGTCACAATACTCCATAACCTACCGCAAAAGTTTGACATTACAACTGAACGATTGTTTCTTTGTTTATCGTATAAAATTTATAGGTGCCGCCTTATGTTATGAGTGCAAAGTTGGCTATGGACGTTGAACTTTAAATCGGTTGATTACGGTTTTTTAATGGTCAAGTGCGAGTATTCGTTAATATTTCATTGTTTGTGCATGTATTGTTTTCGAAAGGAACAGCCTTATTAGCTCAATTAGGATCAGGAACTGCTTGTATTTGCCTCTTTTATATTATGTTACCTATTAAAGTTGGTTAGTTATTAAGGAGCTAAGCAAGGTAGGTAAACTTGCTTAGGTCGACGTTCATAATGAAGAACTTTGTAATTTATATCTACAAACTTTATAAAATCTTTCTTATGCTCCATAGTGAGGAAATATATACATAGGTTATACCTACCTACCTCACTCTAACGGTCATTAGTAAATAAGTGGAGTAAATATATAATATAAATTATGTTGGTTAGAGAAACCTAATAGAGCTCGACGAATCATGAACAATATCCACGGGTCACTGAGATTATTTTCTTTCAGACGTTACAGTAAGTAGTAAAGTTAAATACTGAGAACATTTCTTGAGCGTAATATTAACCGACAAAAATGTGTAATCGATTTATTAGGTAGGGTAGGTAGGTATATTAACCTTTAGTCCTTTAACATTTCTACTAGGGTAGAGTGACAATATTTTAATCTACGTTTAACTCTTGCTCTACCAATCGTTAGTAGGTTACGCGACTAATGTAGCTTATAGAATTTCAGTATTTTTGTCTACAACACAATACATAAAAAAATTACAACAATAGAAAATGCTCTATCCGACTGATTACCCCATCTATTTAAAAATATCTCATGTAATAGGTATATCTCTCTATTTTTATGTGTTGTCTCAATTATTACAGATAACTCTATGGTAGGTAATAATATAATGTGCTCTATGTTGGTGGTTGGTATTCGAAATAAAAGATTACGTAAGTAATAGCATTTTTACTCATAGGTTTAAACTTTTAATTTGCTAGGTAATTTAAATAAACAAGATGATTTACGAGTAGGTACCTACGAACTATAAAAATACAGTTTACATAAAATAATTAGGTACCTAAGTGGTAAAGATAATTCCACTACAGATTACAATTTTTATTAAAGAAATAATATAATTTGAAATAAGTTCAACATAGGAACGTAGGTTTCTATAATAGACGATAACGTATGCAACCAGCCATTTGATCCGTAATAAGGTTCCATTCAAAGACGCGCGATGCTAGCATATCGCGATCGCCCAAACACCGGTTGTTTAGTGATGTTGTAAATCAAATCATCAATTATCGACAAGCGTTTACACTCGTGACGCCGCCGTGTAAACAATCTGGACGTTAAAACTGCTGCTACCTACGTTTTACGACTATTCAATTTGGGGGAAAATCGATTTTATTCGCTTGCTTTTCAATCGATATACGGGTAAAGTCGCTCGTAGATTACGGTCGGGTGTTTGTATTCCGATTTTTTTTTCACCAGTTAGGAAGTGGTTGGCGGATACGACTCCAACGAGGAAGATATGGATGTACGAGGTAAACAACAGCGTTGTAAACTCTGGTTTATTTATATAACCCATTAGGTTACGTAAAACCCGTGGCGTGCAAACAAATTAGTTACAAGCCATGGGTAGATCTTTAAATCATGGAAGTAGTATGGTCATATAGGATGTCAAGTACCTACCTATTATCTCTTAGAATACCTATGTACATAACCATAGAAACCTATGTGGTAATGAAATCTAACTACTTATGTGAATTAGTTTAGTTTTTTAATAATGTTTTTGTTGAATGGAGGTAGATTTCAAGCAGTTCTATTTAATTATTATTAAATAGTTTTTAATATCTCATTCAATATTCACCTATCAATCTTGGTATGTAGCTATTTATTTTATTTAAATAGGCTACCCAACAGTCCTATACATATAATACATATTCTTCATAAACTATTAAAGATAAATACAATATACTCTACATCATAATCATATAAAATACAGAAGAAAAATAGAAAATGATATAAATAAATATATAACAATGTGTTCCTTTTGCCATTTCATAACTCTAGGGTATTAATAAATAGGTACTGTCTCAGAATAATTTATATAAAACTTACTTGTTATAACTATTTCAAAACATGATTTCATAGCAAATTCCAATAGCAACAGCTCGCAGGACACTTTCCACTAATCAGAGTTCATTTTAATTGAAACAGGAGGTATAAAATCACTCTTAATTCCACTCCCGAGTGAGACCAGCGGAGTCATCAAGCCAACTGAGCCAATGTACGTCCAACAATTGTATCACATATTTATGCCGCTAACAAAACACTAACAAATTGATATGTTTATCTACAAAGGACTATAAATTCATTCAAGTCGGGCCCACCCTTTAGTGAGGGGATCCACCCTTATGATTTAAAAAACTGCAAAATATTACATAAATAATAAAAAAAATGGCATCTTCCCCTACGTTGTCCCGCATCCTTGATACAATTTTGGCCAACTCATAGTTCCGGGGAAATGGCCTGTGAAGCTTTCTTTGACTTTTAAATTTTTATCTCATACATTATTCATATTGTGGGTCAAAATTTTATATTCTATAATATTATTTGTTATATACCTATCAGATTATATTTTTAATAGTAATTTAAGCTAGTTACATAAATGACCTGATATGTTACTATAGACACACATAATATGGTAATATATTATAGAGATTTAGGTAGTTTACATTATATATACATTTATATAGGTATATAATAATACGGAAAAGCGATGAGTTAAAATTTTCCGGCATTTATATCGTATTAATAACCCGTACATTCACAAACTCCCACCCCTTCTCTATCTATTATTTTCGTTAACCCTAAAAAAATGACACTGTCATTAAAAAACAAACACTGATGGATTCAAAATAGGGGTGTCCTATGTATTAATTTGGAGTGTGATGGTTGATGGGAAAAGTTTAAATTGTCTGTGGTGCTTGCGACCATTTATTCAGAATCTAATTGGTCGCGCGAGACTCTTTATATGGTGGGAATAATAGTTAGAGATCATAAATGTATAATACACATCAAATATTTATTTATTTATTTTATTTTATTCGGAAAACATACAGAGTACCTAATAATTTCTAGATAACAATTTAGTAAATATCTAAGCACCATTTACGAGTTTTCGCATATGTATAGATATAGGTATAATATATACATAGTTTGGTAAATAATTCTGACTAAAATGTAACCACGTCATCATTTCGTACCATGTTCAAAACGTTCGTGTACATCATCAAGTCCATGATAAACCTAATTGTTCACTTCAATTTACTACTCTAGTACCTGAATAAAATACTAAAAAACCGTAACGAGACTGTCACGTACAGACCTAAGAAAGGCTACAGACGGTCTATATTTAAATCGGGTTTTTGTTTCCCCGGTTGGTCGGCAGAACACTAATTTCGTATGTTTACGACTGCTCCGACCAGATCAGCCCGTTCCAGATGCCGATCCCACGCCGACGCTACAATGTCCCTTCATACGAGCGTGGGCGGACGCTGCGATGTGGCTTAAATGCCTTTGGCAGACAAAAATATTCCTTAATGTACGATTATTTATGTTACTAATATAAGATGTGTTTGGAAGAGTTTATTTTATGTTATTTTACGATCAAGTACTCGCACTATAAGTTTATATAAGTAATCTCAAATTATGTAGGTATTGGTATTAGGTACCTACGTATATTCTTTCACAAGAGCATAACAATGAAGTAAGCTACGTTCTTAATAGAAACCAAAAGTAGTTTTGAAAGTGACTTTTTTCATTAGTTTCTACATAAAAACTTCTGTGTCTATTCATTATCTGAAGACAAATGATGATTGACACAGAAGTTGTAGGTAGATGCTTACTTTATTGTCACTACCTAATGCTTTGCCCGTATTAAATTTAAATACTTTTTATTTCCATATTTGTTTCTGTGTGAGAGGGCATGAATACCTACTCGAGTTTCTGAATAATTTATCGATATTAAACAAAGTCAAAGAAGTGTTTGGGGTCTCTCTGATTGGATTTCATTATAAATACCTACACAAAATAAGGTTTAAGTGGAAAAACGTGTAGTAGATTATGTTACACATTTTATTTCAACCGGTAGGTAAATATCTTTAAAAAGTAGATTTGATACTTAAATTTTTTACCTATTTACGCAATTCTTTTCACCGTAGGTAAGTATTAGGTAACTTAGCTATCCAAAGAGGAAATCCTGCTAGCCGGCCCTTCCAAGTTGACCTTGCCAAGCAGCAATGGAAGCTTGGAAGCTTTTTCAACATTATAGTAGGTACCTAGATTATATTTTGTATATTTGGTGTAACATAAAATTAAATATTAAAAGAAAGATTAACATTCATACATTTAAAATAAAAACCGTATAGTATGAATAATCAAGTAGTAGGTATAAACATAACAATTAAGCATACCATTAGGTACTTAAACAATTCATTTAAGTACCTAATATTTTTTAAATATGAATTCCAGAGCAGAATGTTAATAACCGTTTATATTAATTAACCGTTATACTAATAGAAATAACAATCACGAGTCATTTGATTTGATTGTAAGAGTTAATGTATGAACAGTGAAAGGCTATGAAATTCAGACTTTGAATTAAATGAAGCACGGGTAGGCACGCGCCGACCAATCATAATGTATGAGCTACCTATTCGTTATAAATCTCAACTTTTTATGTACCCATTAAAACCCATTTTATTAGTTATTAACACATGTTAAACGGGCAAAAGACTAAAAAACATTTGTAGAATACTCCGGTCATTAACATACGAGTGTGATAGAATGGTAAAGCCCTACCGTAGCTTCAAGTTACGGTTTAACTTGTACTTATTATTTAGGGTAAGTATTAGTTTTATATTGTATATGGAGACGCAATGAAAAGCTATAGAAGAAAGTTTAATATTAAATTTTAAGATATCAATGTATTCCTGCCCGTATTCCTTTATTTTTAAAATACATAGTTGATAAAATTTATTAAAGAAACAATAAATATTTACCTATACAGATTAACCTTCCTCGAGGGTGTCACCGCAGCTAATCGGAGAGGTAAGATAATATAAGGACATGAAACATATTCTCCACAGTAAAAATATAATGGGAAGAATCATATTAAAATGAAATACTTTTGAAAAGAATACCTTAAAGAGATAAAAACATTTTGTGTAGTATTTAATTAAAACTTCTAGCAAAAATAAATTAATTATCAATGTTCGGTGACAACATAACTATAAAAAAATCCTCTAACACCTAAGAGTTATCACAATATCAAATTAAGATTAATAACCGACGTAAATCAATTATTCGTTTTAAACAGTCATCGACTTTTAAATCGTAATAAAATGTACAAACGGCAGTCAATTTATTTATTGCCTTAAAGTTGTAAAACGATATTACACGCCATAATGACGTGTGTTATTGGCATTTAATTCAACCATTTTACCATCAATGACCGCTTATTCAAACTTTATGATTATTGTATAATTATAAACAAATTAGTTATACAAAACAAACAAAAGTTGCCTACATTCAGCCTGTACCTATAGACGTTTAATTTTGTAAATTAGGAAATTTTCTCACGAATTTCATATTACACGATTCAGATACCTGTTCTTATATACAATTGAAATTACATATGTAAAACGCAGTTGAAAGGAACGTGGGTAACATAAGGCAACATTGTCCGGTACCACATTCACCGGACCGTATATAAATTTGCGCTTGATTTATTTATTACTCGCACAAAATGTCAACAATGAAACGTTTTAAAAGTGAAACGAAAAGGATTGTACAAGAAAGGGTGTCCGAGCATTGTACACGCACCCTGTTATGCAAATCAGTACCCTGAAACCGAAAGTGTAGCTGTAGTTTAACAAAGGACTTGCGTAACCTTTACATAAATTATCGATACGCATTAGGCAAATTACGAGCGCTTTTATAGATAAAAGCTTTACGAAAAACGAGACAAAACCAGTTGGAACCGAGCAAAAAATACCCGAAATCATCGAAGGCATTGTTTTCGCGTCTCGCCGTTAAAGTTGAATTTGCATAATATTAAATTACTCGATGGTAAAATATTTTGGCTTTTGTGGTAAAAGCGTACTTTCGTTTTCAGAACGGTCTCGTTTCCGATGTTTGCGCATAATTCGGTAATAGTCACAACATGGCATACCGGCGAATAGGTTCGGTGCGTGATTTCCTATAATTCAGAAAAGCATGTCTTTTCAGTGCGGTGGTAGCGAGCGTGAAAAGGTTTCATAAAGAGCGATCGTGTCGTACATATTTCGATAAGTACGTTACCAGTTATTGTGATTTATATTCAGGTGTGTTCGTGTTACCGGATAGTTAAGTTTTTACTGTCACGATAGAGGGGTCGGCTGAGTGTAGTCGACGATTTGTTTATCGGTAACTACGAGGCGACGACAGGCGGCGACGCGGTATCAGCTATGTTGCGACGATCTCTTTATGTAAGTGTTACGTTTAGTACCCTATTTATTGCTTTCTGGTTACGTCAACGTATCTGAACAGGTAGATCCAACCCGTAGAGCCGTGGGACAATATTAGAGTTTATTTTTATTTAAAAACACTATCTAACGTATAAATAAAGATAGTGTGGATTAAATTAATGAAACTAAAATACCGTCTACTTTGTTTATAAAATATGTTAGCTATCAAGTCCTAATATAAATCTTGGAATATACCTGCGATTCCATTTTCTACTTTGTCTCCTATAAATTTATAACATTATATAACCGAGCTATTTTGTCACCAACGACCGCAGCGCGTAGCTAACTCAATCTAAGATGGCAAAAACCGCACAAAGTCATTCATCAGGGGAACTGTCATAAAATAGAATTACTGGGACGGATCACAGGCTGTCTGGCCCATGATTACTATGAATCACCATAAATCAATCCCGCAGTGGCCCGCAGCCCAGTTCTAATTGCGCTAGATCTCAAGCAACTATAATAAATCAAAAATTTCGGGAGTGTGTGCGGGTTCAATTTTTTATAGGTCGATTTTCGATGTCGTAAATCGCGACTAAAATTTTTGGCGAGATTAATAGCGCAGTTATGTTATGTAGGAAAAGGGTTTTTTGTCTCTATAGGTTAGTAACGTTAGCTTGAGGGATAGAGTTACCTATAGGTAGATGACTTGAAATTTACCAGAACTATTATCCGTAAAATAGTTGAAGTTGTTTTCATCAAGAAAATTTTCTTGAAACTACTTACTTAGGAAAAGTTATATAAGATAGATAGACAGCAAATTCTAGGGTTTGTAAGTACTATAGGTAAATAGTGATTTGTAAAGATATTTTTTTTAATATTTTGAAATAGTTTAGAAGGTAATGAGGCCATTAAAATCTTTAAGATAGACGTATATTTAACGTATGATAGTAGGTACGCACTTATCATGGTGTACACTCACATAGTTAATAGTTAACCACTAGTTACAGTAAATTTTCTAAAGATTTTCCCAAATGGCTGAGCTAACAACAAAAGGTTTAATTTACCGCTAGATTATATTTCATTAAAGACCATTATTGCGTTGTAATACACAATAACGCGATATCAATCCAATTTTGTTGTTTAATTACTGTAACCATTTTCTAAATAAACGTTTGTATAGGATATCTGCTCAAGTACAAATATAGCGTCTATTTCACACCTACAAACTCGAAGTTAATCCAACGTAATTGACTCTCGCTGTGAAGGTAATAAATAGTTATTGACCGTCTCAATAAACTCTCACAATTAATACCTCACTAGATACTTATTTGTACTCTTGGCGTAGTAGGTACTTATACCTATAATAGATAGTAAGTAGGTATTAGATATCGAAATAAAACTGCAATAACAGCGGTCGTTACCTTAATAGTATTTGTGCAAAAATTTGTATGTCGCATTTAATGGGTTTGTCCATATTTGCAGTCTTTACCTACATAAAAAAGGTTTTTAGGTCAATAATAATCTTAGGAAATCTATAATTGCATATAAGAAAAGCTATAATAGATTTACTGTCTAATAATTCCCGTAAAACTTAGTAAACTTTTCTCCTCCCTAGTACCAAGTAGTTACCAAGTACCTAGATAAAGAGCTCTATCTGCGCCACATATTAAATTAAAGAGTTATTTTCAACAAAAAATATTAACTATTATTATAACTTTATATGTTACATATCATGTCCAAACTGTTTCCAATTTAAGAGAGAACATTATCTCACTGAGCATCGCGCATAGATTGTGAACAGCGTCGACTCTAGACCGTAAATAAGTCTGGCATTTTGAGAGCCTCGCCTAGTATTTTACGTGCATTGGCAAATACTTAGGTACAATGCTACAATAAACCTTATTGAATCTCAAACGCGCTGAATAAAGGTCACTGGCGATTGTAAATTAAACTTTATAGCTTTCAAAGGATGGTCCAATTTCGCTCGGATACGGTCTCGTGGCAACACTACGCTGGCATCGGCGACTCACGATTTGAAAACAGATTTATGATCGACCACGATAACGGGCTTGCGATAAAAATTTTGCCATTCCAAGAAGTACGTAGGTATATTCCACATATATGATAAATCTAGGCAGGTATAATACTGATATAGAAGGCATGTGGCTCAAGTTTTCATGCGAGCGTGCGACACGAAAAGCGTTTCAGTTTTGCGCTCACGAATTACTATCGTGGCGATTGGGCAATTAAAATGACGATGGACGATTGTTTGAGTCACGACTTATAATATTCAGCCATGGTACAGGTAATTTTTATTTTAACATAATTTATGTATAAGTGATTGATATAAGCCTTGAAATACTCTAAGAAGCAGACCTAATATTTATTTTATTGCAATATGATTTAACTTTATAAAATTCATATTGCTAGAAAATATAATTCCATTTTCCATTTCATTAATACCAACCGTTACTAATATTCATTGTTATTATGTATTTAGGTTGTATTTTTAATGTAATACACCCTTTATGCCTATTTATAAAATACTATTAATAAATGAAGGTACCTAGATGTAGCATCACCACACCGACCTCACAGGCGAGGTCACATACACATACATAACGTGTATGTAACATACGTCGGTATATGTGCATTGCTTTGAGCACAACTAGTAAAATATTGGGAGACGTATAAAACCTTTATTTCATAGTTTTAGGTAGTTTTTATCTACAGTACCTTATTCTAATTTATACAAGGTAAAAAACCTATCTACTTTAATGATTTAAGTATATAATTATATCACATTACTATACCTACGTTACATATAAAACATATATCATATGTAGGTATGTATATACCTACCCACGCATATAACAGGCAAACCAAATATGAAATGATCTCTATTCTCTAATCAACTAGATCTATTCTAAACTGCTACCACACAAATACTGCCACTACCAAATACAAAATTGTATTTAGTGAATGGATGAATGAATGAAATATTTTTCATTATATACACCATATCTACATATAGGTAAGAGAAGTATTATTACTATGAGTGAAGGAAGAGAATACAATTTAGGCGGACATATTGCTACAGTACATAATATATCTATTATATTCTGTTCTAGTGCATGGACGAAAGGTCATTATTATATACAAGAGTTGGTAAATTGCAAGAATATAATGTAAAAGCCCTTTTCCTTCCTGCATTAATTACTAGGTCCGTACATATGTAAAACTTAAGACTATATTAATAAAATGCAGTTCCATTTTGTAATTAGGTACTTAACTCTACCACCGTAGAAAGTAAGCAATATTCATGCACGGTACGTCTATTATTAATATTGCAATATGATTGAGAAAAGATAGGCATATAAAATCGAAGATAAAATATGAAAGCAATGAATCACATATTGCAAGCCGACAAGCCGATTTAAATCATAAATCGCAAGAAAATACGCAAGTGTGCAGTTAAATTATTTGAAAGGTTATAAAAATTACTCACTAGTAATCCATAAATCTCCTAATAATTCTTCTAGTACATAATGACTCAGAGTCATAACTATAATGTGAAGTTATAAACATGCAATACTCGTGTAGCACTTTGTACAAATCAATGTCCGAGAAACACGACCGATAAGAGGGCAAACGTTGTCGGCGCGCGGATCCAAATCGTGACAATGATTTCCCATGGAAAATGGATTTTACGCTTATCGGTGTAGACGCACTAGGTTATTCGAATATTTAAAATAAAATTTTAGAATGAGGCGGACGCCATCTTGGTCAGGCGTGCGTACGCGCCTGCGCGCAGCGAGCACCGCGAAATTACAAGCGCGCGCGCTCGGCCGCTAGCGCGTTTAAAAATAAAATAAAGTTAAAACAACGTCATTTTGTGCACGTGTGTGCGAGAGGGCCGGTATTTATTTATAGGCTAGTAGCTATGTAAATATAACGAACGACCAAGTCCGGTTCAACATTTCTTGTGGTTTGCGAAACGTCTTAATTCGAACGCCCTCGTCTCGTAGCAATTCCCGCAACCTACTTCGTGTCTATACTTTGAGCCTGTGACTCATTTTTGACCATAACTTTACAGAACATGGCTGATATCATAATTTAACTTAGGATTCATGGACAAAAGGAAAAGTCTTCAAGCAGTTACGCATACCTACTACTACCTAGATACTACATACATAATATACTACTTACCTACGAAAATTAAAAGATTTCAAACTCCGACAAGTACCTGGTCTAACAGAATGCTATACTAGAGTATTACTAACCATTTACTATAGGTACCTACTATAGTTACAGAATCGTTAGTAATATGACAGTGATATTATGACAGATACTCTATAGGTAATCATGGTGAACACCAGGTAGGACTTAGTTATTCCAATGAGATCATCAATTCTCGGTAAGTAGGTACCTACTGTACCTATGTAGTATGTGTATTGTTGCAATTATCAATGTTCCTAAGCAAGTAGTTAGTTAGTTTTCACTGACGTATATTTCATGCATAACTAAATGCTTTACTGTGGTAGGTACTTTTGGGTATTTCTACAAACTCAAATACAGAATAAAAAAACTGTTTTATTTAGAATTACTTGATGCAATCGAAGGCACTACTTTACAAAATATTCAATTACCTAGTTAAGTACTTTGAATTCGACACAATTTACTGGCATAAGTGATGATGTGAATTTTTTATTATATATTTATTTATAGGTACTTATCTTCTTCAATGTACGTACTTAAAAAGATATACTGCTATATTTTATAATTTCGATAAAATATAAATTTTACACTTGCAGACAGAAACTGTAAATTAACCGGTTAATCAATCCTGTAAGGATATTTTAACCTTATTTCGTTTTCGTACTAAAATTATTATGTACTTATTAAGATAAGTGGTTAATTTGCATGTATTTATGTATATGGTACCAACCAATATTTTTGATACATTGGATTTGAACAATTTTATGCACCTATAGCTTATTATTTTTGTTATAAGCATAATTAGTTATATCTAAGTAGGTCTGTATATTGAGCCAAACCTTAAAAACTTACTACTTATGCTGTAAAATCAGAAATATTGTCATAGTATTATTTTATTTTATTTTTTTATCGGTGATATAAAAAAGTGAACACATAAATAATGATATACTGATAAAGAAAATTTATGTCATTTATATTCTTATAAGTAATTAAGTGTTTTTTTTAATAAACGGTGGAAATTTTATACTTCCAACTTTTAACTGTCATTTAATAGTTTTAGTTGCAATAAATACCTACATTATTCAGGACAATTTTATTGAAATGCAAATTTCTAAATTAGAAATACAAAATGATTAGAAACCTGTAATTTGGCACTGAAGTAAGCAATTGAATTGATAAGAATTTTCATTACCTACCTATCAACCTGTAGGTACCTATACTATTGTGTTTATAACTGAATATTCACATTTTGCTAATAAAAATCTATTGCAGAATTTATTCTGCTAAAAATTACCTTGATATGTTACCAAGTTCAAATGAATGAATTTCTGTTTCATTGATTAAAGTTTTCGTTGGAATACCTATACGTAGTTTCATGGAACTCTCCATTAATCTGCATAATCTATTTACTTTCATAAAATTCTATAATATTACTGTTTATAAGGCTAAGCTCAGACGTGCGGTGTGCGGGATTAAGCCAAGCAAGATATTGCAACGCGATATTTCAGAGCGCGCGGGCGGCCCGGTCGACGACCTCCGCCCCACGCTGCTGTTGAGCCCTACATCCAGGGCTGTGAAATGTTAGAATAAAATAATCTGCATTTACAAAAAATAGGGCACGAATTACTAATGAACAGCAAAATGAACGAGATGGCTTCTTTTCGAAACCTATGTAGGGTGAGTCATTATGAACTACTTTCACTATCAAACCAACTTTGAAATCTCAAACAAAAACCTATAGTAATGTTGTTTTTAGTATGAAAAGACATTTCAGAGTTATTTATTTAAGCATAAAAAATCTAACATTAGTTTACAAAGAATTCATCTAGAGCCTTACTCAGCTTAATAAATGAAAGATTATCTAGGATTTTTTTAAATCAATAATGTTACCTACTACTTGCAATAATATTATTTAAAAATAAATAATACCTAAGTATTTAAAATGTCATGAAAAACATGTTTAAACAAGGGACCTACGAAAGTTCGTAGCTCGTAGTACTTCTCTACATTTTTATTTGTTTCTAGCATTATGAATAAATTTATACACAATGATTTGTAAAAGGAATTGTTTTTGCCCAGCCCTAATAAAACTCATTTGCGTCCGCTTTTTAATTTTACTTCGCAGCTGACAGTCGCCTGTATAAACACTCCTTTAAATGTATACATGCGTTTTTAATACTTAGTTTTTAAATATTTGATCAGAAATTCGTCTTTATTTGGGACCATAAATATTACATACAACTTTTAAACGGAGCGTTTAATGATAAAAATCAGATATAATAATAACAAACAATAGACACACACACACGCACCACTGATATATATCAAATCGTAAAACTTGCAGGAGTGCGGTATTAATCGTCATTCCAAGAATAATTTCTCAATTAAAAAAATACAACATTTCAATTATAAACAGGTAGATAGATTTAAAAAAGATAGTGACACTCAAGAATGTTTATATTTCTGAAAATGAGAGACATTTTTGTCAATAAGAAACTGTAAAAGATTTTATCATTTTTTCTACTAAACATCCCTTAGTATGGTAGGTACCTACCCATAATGGAAGGCAGAGACAACGTTCCCCTTCGAGGAAGCTTCAACCCCCGCCCCACGAAAACAATAAATATGTCAGTGGAAGATATTACAAGACGTTAAGAAGCGGCGTCTTAACTAAATTATTACACTGCAACTTTTCCCGACGAGTTCTCCGTTGTAACTAATAACTTTTTACTTTTTATTACTTGTGTAGGATTAAACGGGCTTGTTTCGTTTTTATTTTTGTACGCTCGTTTTGTTGTTTGGATGATTCAGATGGGATATTTGAGAATTAAACTTTATAGGTAGATTTGTATGTAGTAGTATTGCTACTACATACAAATTGCTAGTATTGCTATCTTCTGAAAGGTACCCTTTGGTCACTTTTTCAAATATAAGTATGTACTTACTTATATTTTTTATTTACTTATATTTTTTATTTATTTATTAATTTCTGGTAGTAAAGTAGGGCAATTTAGAATATAAGTTTTAAAACATTTTTATTTATTAAGTAGGTATGTGTGTTGGTATGTTTGTGTGGATGTTACTACGCCTCACTAGCTAAATGGATTTGAACAAAATTTTATACATAGATCATAGCACTTAACTCTAGAAAATAGCATATAATTATACTACTTAAAGAAGAACCACCGAGCAGAAACTAATATTGAAATAAAATTATTTTCCATAAATCTATTACAGACATAGATGTAAATAAACATGTTTGATGATAATAAGGTAGATTAGTCTGAAACGGAATTCTACATTATAAGTTCCATATTACCTACTGAATAAATAACTATCTAAGAATTTACTGACGACAGTAACTAGACGCCTATCTATCGAAATATATATGTACCTACCCATTACCATGTTATAAAAGCTATTATCAACTTCCGTGCTTGAATTCAGTTAGAACGAAACTAGAATTTCAATTTAGATAAAACAACACGCCAGGCATGTACAACCTACCTACCAACCTTACCTTTTGTTACACAAGCGGTTCATGTTTTTGCCTTTAGGCAATCGATCGGGTTCAATCAACGCTTTAAACAAGGAAGAAAGACCAATATTAAATTTTCAAGATTCATTCAAGATCTTTAAGCTACTTGTTATAATCTTAGCCTACTAATTAGGTACTATTTTATTTTATATAGATATTTTTGATTAGGTAAGTATGTCGAAAAAAAATTAAACCAGGTGCAGTATAAAACGATCTTTAATTTATCTATTGAACATTAAAAGAAAACCGTATATTTAACTGAGGCCAAAGGAAAAACACTTAAAAATACATTGTAGCTGGACCGTACTCCTTACAAAGCAAACAAAACATTTTCCCGCAACAAAAAAATCAGGAAAAAGCGCGCCAAAGAAAAACAACGTCGACCATAAAAGAAAGAGCAGAGTTGGCGAGCGAAATGCGCCTTGCTCGCTCAGCGGTATGCCATTGGACGCCTGTCGACCCCCACGCCCCCCACCGACCCGCGCGTCCGACCGTAACTCACTCTTCACTTGTTTTTACAGCCGCCATTTTGTGACGTTCACTCGCGCGGCAGCCCGCGCTAATCCATACTCGCTCAGAGACCGGCACCGAGCCGATATTGTCAATGTGTGTGTGACCCAACCGGTTCACAAATACGATTTTTTACCATAGTAGTGGTAGCATAGAGTAAAAATGGTAGCATTGGGACAGGGAGTAAGAATTATTTATTTGAGACGGAATGTTGTATAACTCTACCTTTATGATTTTTTTGCGAACTCGTTATCAGCTGCAAACCTTTCTTTATGTTCGTATCAATTTAATTTTAACTATTATAGTTAGGTACCTCAAAGTTACCTACATATAAATACTTACAAAAAAAATATTTAGAAATGATTAGGTACTGGAATGTAAGAATATAATATGTAATACAAGAACTCTACGAGAGAAGCCTACCTACCAAACTACTTAGTATCCATTACTACACTTTGTCATTAACTTGGTCCCAACTCCCAAAGCGCGTGTCTCCCTAATGAGCAACCGTTCCTCCATAGATGCATGAGGGTGTAATGGGGAAGTCTCAGCCTATCTTTACGTCTTAATCCCTGTCATTAGGCCTCGCTTTTCCCCGTTAAATAGGCCGAGGGTAGTTAAGATTATTGCCAACCTCTATGTTTCTATAGATGTGGTATATAATATATTATTTATTTATTTATTTATCGCACAATGTAAATAATAATAGTTCGTACAGCTATACTTAACCCAACTTACCATTATCATAATGACTAAACTGTGTTTTTGATCTACTTGGGAAAGTTTTGAAAGGACCAACATACCTAGGTACCTACCTAACTATGTATAATGTTTTATGACCCTCCGTGAAGTAGTTAAAATCCTACTAAGCGGCCTAAATATGTTTAGTTTTTGTTTTGCAAGCCGCCCTTAGATAGACAAATTTAATACATAGGTAAGTAGTCCTACTACTTAAAAAATTTGAAAAAAAATGCCACAAAGCTACCTAGGTATTAATACCAATCAAACTGACTTTGTTTTGAATTATATACTTAATAGGTATCTACGTATAATTTTGCTATACCTGAAAAAGGTCACTAAGTTATTTAAGTCCTGTGTAATAGAATAAGACCTTTGTATAACACTTAGTTGCAAAATAAATGAATATGAATATGTTTTATCTCAAATACTTATGTAAGAAATTCATCTAGAAGTACTTAATTTGACACCAAATTTTAGTTGGTACCTAATCATAAAAGAAATATTTCTTGGCGCCACACGAAGTCACGGCTGAGGAAAATCTAAATACCTATGTCCACTCCATACCTTATTTTCATACTACCTATACCTACCTACTTAAGATATATCTAGCTAAACAAACTCATAACATACATATTTATATTATTAGCCAATGCCCTGCGGCTCCATCTACCCTTTCTCAAAGAGCCCCGTAGGTACCTAACATGAAAACCGCATCAATATTTTTGCAGTGGTTCTTCAATTATCAGTACAAGAACAGTTACAGGGAAATGTTTGATATAGGTAGGTACTACGTAAGAATGATAAAGGAAGGATTACAAAAAAATATTTTATATAATTTATTTTCATGTCGAGTAAAGAATTTTCAAACCAAGAAATTTTACTACTTCTAAAAAAGTGGTAAATCAGTTCCAACTCCTTAACACTGATGATGCAGTAGAACGGTCAAGGTTTTATAGGAAAGTTTTATAGCAGTAAAAGTGAAACGATGCTGTAAACCGTGTAAAGTGAGCATTTGTCGCACTCTACCCCTGTAATGTCCGAGGACTAAAGTTCATTCTCCGGACCTCGCCATAGGTTAACTCTCCATATACGTGACTCGCCGTTTAAACGATTTGCGTTAGATGGTTGTTTAATGGAAAACTTGCTGGTCTGGTACTACTTACCCTTTAGGTGAAGGTTATGTGAGGCTAACAAGCTACCATACCGAATAATTTATTTTACTTGTCTACGCAACGAGAAATGTAAAAGCTTATCAACTGAGCGGCATAAATTTTATGATATTTCAGTATAGGCTTAAGTTTAGAAAGGTAAACTAAGGTAGGTTTTAAGCTTTTAGGATATTCCGAAACCCAAACCTACTAGGGTGCATTTTTCCATATTTCCATTTTTTTAAATGTAAAATATATAACATAAACCCCTAAGCTCCTTGTCTAGAAGGCCCAACCCCAAAATCTAACTGTGAATCAATTTCAACAAACGTATACTTTCACTTCCCACATTATTAAACCAAGCACAATGAAACGATTAGTTGGTTCGTAAACATAAATAAAAATAACTTGTAAGTAAGTATTATATGACACAACAGGCGTTCAAAACAAAATTACCATAAAATATACGTAAAATCATAGATGTTGTTTGTTGGGACTCTTGTTAATTTGAGGCTATAAATAAAAATGGTAATTAAGTATTGTTCCTTTTTATTGTATGTTTTTTTTATAATAGAAGGCTATGCCGTAATGGGTTGAATATTGTAATTGTTTAGGTAAGTACCTACATTGAAAGAATTATGTCTCGTTATTGGTACAATGAGAGTATTTAAATATTTTATAATTAGGACATTTTTATAATTTTGCTGAAAAAAATATTATAATATTTCTATGAGGTTTTAAGTTGTCGAATATTGAGCTAACATTTAATCCCTGAGTAAGGTACCTAAGTATTACTGTGATGCAAATCGACGCTTGAAAGGCAATAATGACTAAGCGACATATTGGCAACTTTACACTAGAGCAATTACTTACCGACAACAAAATTTTATTATAAAACATGTAAAATTAACTAAGCCCCAGTATTTAATAATTGTGTTTGAAGCAAAATGATGCATCCAGAAGTAACAGATGTTTGACACATAGGTAAAATGGTCGAAATAAAAATCAAAAAACTTTTCTGCGAGGCAATTTCAACCATAGTACTAATTAAATAAGGTAAGTGTAGGACTTTTTTGACAAAGAATTTAGGTTTTAGTACAATCAAATCTCTCGCAAAGTGGATAGTATAAAGAACGTGAGCTGCCGTTGTAAATAACTAAGGCATTTTATTTTTATACATTAGTATTTATTAGAAATTTCAAAATCAGTAAATATTATTAATTTACGTTTTTTAGTCAATTGCATTTAGGTAAAAAGTACTAAATGACAATGAATACATAATTAAGGTATGTTAAAAAGCCTTAAATTACGAGAGCAAAAAAATATATATCAGGTAAAATTTCTTAAGCAATGTTTATACCCTAGGTACCGCAAGGCAGAAAATACTTTATTTTTAAACATTTTAGCAAAAATTACTAAAGGTAGGTAAACTGTAAAAATCGAATACATACTAAGTGAAAGTTATTCATAAATCGGTAAATTATAGTCGCTTGGACGCCGAAAACTGTGAAAATGTGTTTTTTTTTAAGTTACCAAGCGACAACAAAGTTTGTCCTAGCGGCATGAGAGTAGGATTAATCGACGCAGTTTGTTTTCTGATTTCAATGGTAGGTATATATAACTCAATATCGCCCAAAATAATAATACAATAATATATATATAATGTAATTATTGCCTTTCAAGCGTCGAAATGTATTTATTAAAATACGAAATAAGTATTATTTATTTATTTTTACTTTGAATATATAAATATAGGTATGTGGTAAACATACTAAGCCTGGAGGGGTATTGTAAATACATAGTTATAAATTAGGATAAAGGACACCTACAATTATGTTTTTGATGAAGCATTTTAATTTCAACACGCAATATTTACTTTGAGATATCACTAAAACCGAATTTTAATGTGATACTTTGCATATCAATGGTATTGAAAGAAGTGGTAATGTTTCTACGCATACCTAATTGAAAATAATCTTACAAAAAATATTTTTAGTGAATACAAAATAATAATTACAAAGATCGATTTTTCCAACTACAACAAAATGTATTGGAGAAATACTCTGTATAATATCCGTAGGCATGTTGTAAAAAATCTACTTTACGATTTCACAATTTAAAGTTCACAATACTTTGCTAAAATGATTGTATTCGTCACATCACAGCATTTCATAATATTTAAAGTCACCTGAAAGATTGATGACTTTGGGAGCACATTTCTTAAAATATCAGTGAAGCAAGAGGGGGAAGTAGGTACCATCTGTTACCGATGGTCTAACTGACGTTTTGCTATTAGAGACAGAAAAAATAACCAATTTTAAACCTTAAATGTAGGTGAAAATGTGAATGTAGAGTTTTTGGAATGGTTGGTATACGTTGGTCCACCTCGTAGGTGACACCCAAACTGTCGATACATTTCACAATTGTCGTAAACTCCTGGAGACGGAAGGGGAGCGCAGTAAAATTATCATTTTATGCCGTTCGACGACTGAAATGACACAGGAATGCTGTAAAACTGATTTATTGGATACATCCCGGGAGTCACATGCTGAATTTTTGATGAGATCTTTGTTTTTAGATAACGGAACCAAAATAGAAACATTACCTACAAATTTCTTTGTCTTTTTTTTTCAAAGGTATTAAAGTTTTAATTTACACTTAGGTATCACACTAATTTAATATGTAATCCTACAACTTGCATCTTGCATATGAAATGCAAATCTTTTTACTTTAGCTATGTTTAAAATAATTTACTTTACGTATTTATTTATATATTTTATACATTTCTAGAGAAGACAAGGAAAATATCAAAATAGCAATCATACAAATCCCATCTAATTAAAATCCTACTAATATTGTATCGCTGTCACCTTTGTATCTCAACACCATCACGGCTGAATGGATTTGAATAAAACTTGGCACATAGATAGATACCCTGGAATAACACAAAGGATACTTTTTATCCTTAGAACGCGAGTGTAACCGCGGGACGGAAGCTGGTAACCAATAAACATACCTAAGCCAGAATAGGTACATATAGCATACTTAATTGGTATCTGCCAAACCCCAATCGGCATTTATTAGAAAGATCCACGACAGGACGTAGCTCGGCCCAGTGGGCCTAATCAGAAAATATAGGGCAATAAAATGGACCGGTGGCGAGCCGACCTAATCAAATTGTCGAAATGACCGCTGGAAGTAACCTATTTGGTGCGACCAACATGTTGGTAATTAGGTAGGAAGGTGTACCTTTCCTATAAATAAATGATTTGAGTAAGTAAAAAAGGGTGGAAAAGTATATACTAGGTATATTAAATATCCATTCATTAAATTTACTCTAGATAACATAATTAAAATAACAATAAAATGCATAGATAATCAATTCGTGAATACGCATATCTTAGCATACGATACGATAACGAGATAATTGCATGTGTCGCGAACTTTCAACTCGCGAAATCGTTTTAAAACAAACAGAGCAGTAAAAATAAATCTAACTGCCTATAAAATGTGCCATAACTATCACTTAAACGCCATTGTGTTGGGCAGCAGTTTTATCTCACACTACCGACAAATGCACTGACAACATTGTGCGAAAGCCTTTACAATGTGTGACGCAAAAAAAATACGCATAGGTAAGTAGATGCTATCAAACTGCCATTAGATATGCAGTTAAAGACAATTTATAGAGTAGTTGACACCGGCCAAGCGTGAACTATACAAGGCCTTACAATTTTAATAAATTATTTACTTCGTTATTCCTATGACTATAGGTATATTATGGGTGTCAATCTAGGTGGCAATAAAACGTTATTTATTTCCCACAAGTCTCTCTAAGCTTGAACCATGCATCTTAAGAACAAGCTCCAATGGTCAAAAGGTTATTTTCATATACGAAATGTATTAGATAAGATAGAGAAACGTATGTGACGGAAAACAAATCCCAACCAATTATTTACTGGGAACTGAATGAGAGCCATATAGATACGTAATGTTTATCGTACGTCGAGGCGAGGCAACCTTACATAATAATAAAGGCAGTTTATTGGGCCTCTCTCTCGCCGCGAAGCGTTATCGAGTTCAATTAAATATCATTTTTATTAGGAATCACCGAGAAACGCCCCGCAGGCTATACTTTAAATCGTGTTTTTTTTTCATCATAATTTTACATGCCTGGATTTTATGTGACCATCTTTGGACATCGTTACTTTGTAAAGGTATACAGACTTAAAATATTTACCGATTCCTTTTCAATCCATTACTATATCACGCTGACTGCTAACCCATTAATCTGAAATTAAGAAAACAACTTTAAAGTAACATAGAATCATAGTTTTGGTCATTTACGATGCATATAAATATAATTAACCATCTCACATCAAAACATAAAAAACCTTACTCAAATAAATCACCAGTAAAAAAAAACTGTTGATACCATTATTTATTTAAACGCTAAGAAAGCATCACGATCCATAAAACGGAATGTGGGCCCGCGGCCTTCGCAACAATGAATACGAAAAAAAAACATGGAACCAAACGGAGATCGCTTTTCTTCAATGGTTACTTTATATGCAAATTCTTTGCAATAAAAGTGGGAACCCTTCTCTCCTAGCTTTATATAAAGAGCGCAAGACTCGAATCCGACGTTTTATGTATTCGCGAATCGACGCTATTTTATTGGTATCGACTATCGATTCGATTCGTTCGCTGTCGAGAATTCGGAAGTAATGCCCGCTATTTCGAGTATTTCGACTGCTAGAGTCGTGCCTATTCGATCGCTATCAAAATTTGATTGCCTCGGATAAAGGTTTCATTTATATGCAGTTGTTTCTAAGTTTAAGTAAGTACCGAGCTACACGAATAGAATCCACAAACCGATTCAATAAACATATCGCCTACTTAAAATAACTTACCCTCAGGTGGATGTGTGTTTAGATAATTTTGTCCATAGACATAATATGTAGCTGCCGACTAGACGTTGCTTGCTTACCTATTATCTCATATTTATAGCACGTAATTTCAATTTTTTTATTTATTTAATGTAGGTAATGTAATGAAGTACCTCACCAACCCACCGTCACATATACCTACC
Source organism: Tetheella fluctuosa (assembly GCA_951216915.1). NCBI lineage: Eukaryota > Metazoa > Arthropoda > Insecta > Lepidoptera > Drepanidae > Tetheella > Tetheella fluctuosa. The sequence goes on from OX578226.1 coordinate 5,389,094, forward strand.
TACAAGTAACATAGGTAGATTCAAGAGATTACATTCTCGAGAGACGGCGAGGGCAAGAGGCACGCCGTGCACGACCGACAAGGATCTTATATTTCCATAAAACGTACATTTTACGAGCCCACCTACACCCGCCTTCCGCACCTCCACCCCGCATCTTCCTTCGATGACCGAAAATTTTAGTTTAACAACTATCTACTTTGGGTATGTGTGTGCATCCCTTAAGCAAAGATAAGCTGTGTAGTTGCGTACATAATATGATATATGTTATGTAGTTTATACGTTACTAGCTTTTCGTCCCGCGTTTTCACCCCTATTTCGCCCTCTTAGGGGGTGAATATCAGAAAATCCTTCCTTAGTGCTCTTCTAAGGTACCTCAAGGAATATTTCCTCCAAATTTCAAATCTCTAGATCCACCAGTTAAGGTTGTGCGTCGTTTGTTAGTCAGTCCAGTCACGGTACTGTTTTATAAACAAAGATATTATTATAAAGAAGATAGAACTTGGTAAAGTTAAAACATTGTAAATTATACTGTCTCTATCTTACAATTTACGCTCTTTGTTTATTTCCTGAAATGCATCTAAAAGCGTTTCGTAAAGCTTTTAAACCAAATAAATTAGTGTCCATTTTTATTATTTCTATAATAAAACGATCCCAGATAAAACAGTATTAACTCTTTCACCACATAACAAATTAAAATAATGTCACAGAAAACGTTAAACGCCAAAGCGGTTGCCGTATGATCTAGTTTACGACTGAAGCTTTAATAAAAATCTCTAATAACATTCCGACATCGTGTTATACATTACCCATAGCGTTTATCATAACTGTACCTCAATACCTCCGCTTTCATATCGTAAACATGATATATGTAGCTATCCAATTACTCTTCATATATGTTTTCGTTCATAATTTAGGTATTACTTTTTATCAGACGCAAGCCGGTTGAATCTCCTAAATTATTACACATAATTTTCAAGATGGGCGTCTTTTTTCTCCCAATAAGCATGTAACTAGAACCATGTTGGTTTCACTATAAACTTCATAACAAACTGCCGCACGAGGCCATATCTTGTGTATATTATGAGCTTTTTCGTTTAAGCCAATGCATCCATTTCATGCAGTTAAATAGACTTACGAAATACTACAACACAAGTCAAATACATCTCTTACAGCACAGTAATAAAGTTTAATCTGCAGTATGATTCCTATTGGTGATATGTTACTGAAATCAAATAAGAGGAACGCCCTTTAGATGTTTTACTTAACTGTTATTAACACGGAGGTGTAGATATAAAATGCCGACTTAAATATATTATTTAAAGAAATCTTCGACCGATATTTTAATGCAGTCCATTTTATTACATTTACATATTTGGAAACGTCGTTCTTTTAAAATACTTGTGTATGTAATTTAAAAAGAAATATGAAGGCAGCATCGAGTATCAACCCACTCGTAGCAGTTTTAGGGGTTCAACATGGTAGTCATAGTTACCTAGCCATAAAATATTGAAGTGTATATTATATTATGAGTCCATATCGAAGTTTGCTGATTCGATTTTGATGTGTTGTATAGCTAGGCTATCATGGCGCACCCACTTGCCTCGGGTAAGGTACCTCTACATATTTCAATATAGGTATCATCATCATCATCTCAGCCGCAAGACGTCCACTGCTGAACATAGGCCTCCCCTAATGATCTCCAATATATAACACGAATAAATTTGTTTATTCAAAGTAATGATCATTAATAAGATATTGCCACAAAGTGGATAGATATGACTATTTTATTTTTAAATCATCCATTTTAAAAATTACACTGATTTATCAAATTTCATGTAATATTATATAATAGAAATCCAACTAGAAACCGAAGATAAACTCAAACATAACTTAGTTTATATTAGGACCTGAGAACATAAAATCTTATCGTAGAAACTTATAACATAAAATTAATTATTTTAAGTCCTAATGAGGCACTTACGAGAGTTTCAGGGGAAATAGCTACTGTAGATAAAATGCCTGAAGTATGTACTGGTGTAAAGATAACTACAGAAACTCGCTTGCGTTTCGCCCACAACCCACTTGGAGTGCATCACTCAGCGTACCTATAAACCCAACCCCTGTTAAGTTTCGTTCTCATTACGACAATGTTGCCTGGAACATCTAAATTACCTATTGAAGAACAGCTGTCCGCTTGAGTTATAGTGGCATAAATTAACTGCAAGGTACGCCCTCTTTAGTTATTGGCCTACGGAACCCTGCTCGGTCGGTTAAAACCTCCATTATATGTAGACATATCGTTTATAAACGCCATTACCCCAAAATATTCGATTATGGTACGGTTCGGGTCGTTTCATTACCGGTTTGGAACGATTGCGTCGGCCGCTGTGGCAGGTCATTCTGTCTTCAATTTTATTGAAAGGATTAAATTTTGATTTTGAATATTTGAATTGATTTTAGTGGATATTGGGTCAGTGTCCACGTATTTATACCTAAATAATACGTTTATCAGTCGAAATTTGTGTTTTAATACTTTATACCTAATCCTGATTTAGCTACCACAAGTGTTATTTTTTTTCAGATGTAAAAATAATATGTTACTCGCTACTTTTGCATACAACTAGCTAGATAGGATTAAGTAGTATGTGTTAATACAAATAGGTATAGATAGTAACACTAGGGTCGGTCACTCGGTATATCAGGGACATTTGGCTCCGGGGCCAAACCGGCTGGAGCTGCGTCACGTTCGCATCAGCGTTAGCATTTCTTTTGTGAACGCCCCGAATTGCCGACATAAAACTGCGCGACCTGTTTTGCTACGTGATGTCTTCAGTATTTTTACTGCTTATATTATTTCAATTTATTCTTATCAGTATGGTGCGGGAATACTCGACGTTTTCTCTAGAAATGTAAAATCGTAAAAATATATTGAAGAAAGCGGAGGCGAATTATAAAAAGAGCGGCGCGCGTCGGTCGGGAACTTTCCGAGTTTTATAATTAATGTTGCAGGAAGATATCGCAGAGAAAAGTTTTTTCATCACGTTCGGAGGCAGCGCCGTAATGAGCGCCCCCGCAGCGTTACATCGTAAAAACACCATACAACTTAATAAATGAAACTGGTATTCGTGAAGATTTATCACGAGGCCCATATTGCGATTCGTGACTCGAGCCCGAGGCGTGGTTTTGCTACTAACCTATCTACCGCAAGGATAAGAACATCGGCAGTAAAAAATAGAGATTTACTCGTATATCATAGGATCGGTCCGCCTCTCATATTTACAAAGGAGCTTGTATGAAATATTTTGACACTTCTCGGTAGACAACGTATATTGAGAACGAATGGATCTCGCGGGTGTTCCTTCGTGGAAACATTCGTTGGAGGCACGATTTTTTATGACAAATTGTCACGTTTACCGGCACTCTAGCTACAAGTAGCATGTTAATAAATGCATCTACATAACAAAATTATTTGTAATATCCACGATACTATACTACTATACATTTATGAGGTAGATAGATCTACATAGGTATAGTGACATAAGAACAAATACTTACGAGTTTAGTTATTATTCACCCTAGAAATAAGCTTCAAGACTTTGACGAATGGAAAAATATACAAATTTCTCGTAGCCACATAACGAAGTCCAATACTCTATTTATGTATTTTTTTATTTATAATATAAAACTAGAAGTTCTGACTGATTGACTGAGAGTGGTTCGCAGAATCTAAGCTACTAGTAATAGAACCATGAAATTTGAAGGATTATTTTTCCGACCCAAATATCGACCAATAGAATTGCACCATTCGACGTCACGTGGTACAACCTACATGGTATTATACTGATAATTTTTTTTGAATATTTTCTCTGGTCGTTGCTATATATAAAAAACAAAACATGATCAAAAAAAATGATGAAATTCTTATTTGTTAACTGTTCATTTCATCTCATGGTGCAATTCTATTGGCCGACATTTGGGACGGAAAAATAATCCCCCGAATACCACACGAGCTTCAAAATTATCTGGAAGCTCTTGTGGTATTATAAGTGATAATTTGTAAGCCAGGGGGATACTGAGAAAGGATTTTCCAAAATACTAGTCCTTTAAAACTATAGTCCGAAATTCTTAAGAATATATTTATTCTATTTCTTATTCTTCAAATACCTTAGTATAGAAAGCTACTTTTGTTCTAAATCGAGATCAACTGGCCTATACGCACAGCATAAAAACAGAGCTTAAATTATTTTTAATTATGTACCTATCAGCGACATTATATCAGCTATATTTTAAATAAAGAAGTAAACAAAGCACAACTTGAATGTCTATGTATATTTCAGAGATAGTGAAGGATACAGCCAGTTTAAAATTCTCAAAGCCTTCATATATTCAGTACACGTAACGGGGCGCAGGTGATATCAGGAGATACACGACGGTCCAAGTTTTATTGTTATTCCCACTCTGCGAATTGAATTTGAAACAAGCGAGAGAGGCGATCAATACTAGACACTGCCAACATTGGCTGAGCCCGGCAAAACCCGGCAATTTACCTACACAACGCACCAATATAAACGTATCTAATATAACACATGCAATGTGTACTTAGGTGGGTATTATTGGGCCCACACCGTTTCGTGCGTCCCCTCATTTGTAATATTTTGCAGTATAGACAGGCACGAATTGTACCCAAAACTATTTAATTAAAAACGTGTCATTATTTAATGTACCTTGTGAAATGAATTACGATTCTGATTATGATGTTTTTTTTTTTGGGAAAATTAACGTGTGAGCATTTCTTTCTATGCATTATACTTGCCTGAAAAGAATCTCTTTATCGAGTGAGGCTCTTGGCATCTGAAAAATTTATCGACTCGTATATTCTAAGAATCACCTTTAGGATCGATCTGATAGATAGATATAGATGGGTTACTTTTAGCCTATTTATTGAGGAAGGCTATAGGCTACTTTTTATCCCGGGAAAACATAAGATCCCTCGTGAACGGGCGCGGAAAAGCTAGTAAAATATAATTGAACTAGCTTTACCGCGCGGTTTCACCCGCGTTCCCGAGGGTTATAGCCTTCCTCGATAAATAGGCTAAAAGTAGCCCATAGCTTTTTTCGATAAATGGGCTATCCAACACAAAAATATTTCTTCAATTCGAACCAGTAGTTCCTGAGATTGGCGCGTTCAAAAAAACAAAATTATAAAATAATAGTACCTATAGATCACATTTTAGACTCAGAAAAATATAGATTAGATTAAGTATATACACAAAATCCCGCGTAATTTCAAATATATTTAGAGAAATACGTGTTTTTCATCCAATTTTAATTTTGTTTAGAGCCTGGCTTCAAAGTGGGCTTACTCGGGCGCTATTATCTTAGCCGTTTTATCTCCAATGTAATCTTGTTAAGAGGCCCATCCCTACCCCGCCCCCAACCCTCTGTACCAAGGGAAGCAATAATGCTGAAATCCCCGGTTTTCGGCGCTTAAACTAAGCTGTGTATTACTGAAGAATCTTTTGCTAAATAAGTCTTTGTTACCTATAGAACAACCATGATTATATTATACTAGCTGTCCCTTGCGGTTTCAACTGCGTTTCCAACATAAAAAGTAGCCTATATTCATAATAAACTGCTCTCTAACGCAAAAACATCAATGTCTTAATGTCATACAAAAATCCCATAGATACTTTCAGATTTTCGCGAATTTTCCATTTTTCTGCGCTATTTTCTCTTTTTTTCGTAAGAACCTTCTACATAGTATTAGAAAACTCAAAAAAAAAGATGAATGAAATCGGTAAACTCGTTCTCAAGTTATGGCGGGACCAAGGGAAATAGGGATTCATTTTTATATATAGATGTGGATAGGTACCAAGATAATTTAACAAAAAAAAAATACAAAATAAGAGCTTAAAAGCTCATAACACCAGCAAACTATGCGTAACTTACAAACTCTTTGTAGATTCGATTTCTTATAAAGAAGATAGACGCTAAAGAGACTGGATATCTATGGATATCTTTTGTCTCTACCTTTCACCTTTGTCTGCTTGACATTTTCACAGTAAATATTGATTTATTCCTTCATTAGGCACTTGTATATATTTTTTATTATAAAAAGTTTTAGAATTATGCCGCTAAACAGATTGCCAGTAGTGACGCAATGTTGTATTTGTGTACAAGATTTGAAAACGGCTGTCGCTATTATTGCTGTCCTTGGAATTGTTAGCAGTTTTATACCATAACTCTTTGTTTTGTATATAAAGTATGAAGTAATTAGAAAGCATACAAACGTATTACCGTGATGACTTAGTGGCGAATGCATCTCCGATTATAAGACCAGTAGTTCGAGCCTGGAACAGGTTCATACTAGCTTTTCCACGCAGTTTCACCCGTTTCCGGGTTGCCCATGTTACTCAGGGATAATGTAGCATTCTAATGGTAAAAGATTTTTTGAAATCGTTCCATTAGTTTTTGAGTTTATTCGTTACAAATATACAAATCTTTCCTCTTTATAATATTAGTATAGATGTAGATTTACAGCTTTATTATTAAAAGACCTGTCTTTTGATGGTGATAAAAGTATAGAATGAACAGTAATTGTCATTGCCATAAGCAATACGTACTTTGTAATGTTAAAACAAATAACTTAGTAACGCCTTAATGAGCGACGTAATAAACTTAGTTCATTTGTATATTATATTTATTTCATATAAAACTATGGAATACCAGGGGAAATAATTTAAAATAATAAAGATGTACCTTTACTTTTTTTCAGGTGACCAGTCCGGCTATGTCGTGGGCTATCGTACGGCACTCCTACGTGCTTCGAGTGTCTTGCTTTGTAACTACTGGTGGGACACGACAAGATGTTGTTGACATTAACCTTAGTAATGTTGTAAGATATTTAAGTTTATTAACTACTAGCTGGCCCCCGCGGTTTCACCCGCGTTCCCGAGGAAAAACATAACTCATGTCCTTGGTTATCTGCGTATCAAATTTCATCGCGATCGCTTCTGTGGTTTAGGCGTGAAAAACCAATTTAACTCAATTTTGCATTTACAATATTAGTTAGGAAAAGGAAAATGGGCGTTTTGGAAATAAGTCACACACTAATTGAAAGCTGTGCACTAAACCTCAAATAATAGCATTTTGTTTCAAGATTCCAAATGTAAACTAATTCAAAATCAAATATCTACACTCCTTACTTTTAATATGCCAATACAGGTATTTATTTTTATTAATGGATTAGTACACATTCATATACTAAAACTTGTACCTGAGATAACGCTACAACCAGTATAAATTTCATGCTCAAAAAAGGATTTAATGTTTTTAAATACGTTGTATAGTCACTAACATTGGTGATACACTTTTTTTTATTTAAGATACACTTAACTAGATATGATGTGGCTGAAAGTTGTAAATAAATACACAAACTCTAGATGGGATTTGATTGTAAATTGACTGCTGGAAAGTGTGTTGTTTACAAGAATTGTAATTTGAAGGTGGTAACTAGAGTTATTTGGGTAACTATTTCAAAGTACTATATAATATATGTACTAACATTATATACGGTCTTTATTTACAACTACCTACCTAATATAGTTATATAGTGTTGCCTATTCTCCTGTAAAACTTATCATAGTTTTTGAAACTTTTCTAGGAAAATTAAAAACCCACCAGAACACGAGTAAAACTGCGGAGTGGAAGCTAGTATCAACATAAAATAACTTTTTAGCTCTCCTTTGGATTTGGAGCCAATGCTGGCCTCGGGCCTTCATGCCTCGGTCCTACTGACAATCAATCTCAATCTGCTCCATTGTCAACCTCTGAATTTGTGTCGACAGTAAAATACTTTGGTTGGGTCGTACTGTTTACGGACCTAATATTCGTAATAAGCAGTTTTAATTTACTTGTCAAACTTTTTAAGGTGAAAGTTTTAATTACTCATTAGATTTTTTTTTCAAATCATGGTTTTGCTAATAGTGATTTAGAACAAACTAGTGTATCAAATAGACAAAAAGTAATCTTGTAGGTACATAGGTACCTACTGGGTGAATATTTATTTCGGGATCTAAGTATAACAATAGTTTTATATTATTTTATATTTGCCTCAAAATTAGCAATTGAAACCATGATTTTTTTTATGTAAACATATGATCAAACGCCAACTAGCTGTCGTTTTCATTTGACTCTAATGCAAATTATTAAAAATGTATAACTTTTTTCAGACAGAAGTTAAAAAAGCAGCGAAATGTTTTATAATAATGGCTATATTATCGGTGCTGATGTCGTTTGGATACGGCATGATGTATGTGATGTCATGTCTGTTAATAGGTGGCGCTTTTCCTCTGTTCGAATTCTTTTTCTGTATATCAGATGTTTTCAGTAAGTTATTTTGTCATCTCACTACCGATAAAATTACATATACTGTACAGTTATCGTCTCTAAAAAGTATGAGTATGACTTGATATGCTAAACATTTATCATACGTCATACTATACTTAATAATAATATTATAAAGAGGAAAGATTTGTATTTTTGTAACGAATAATTCAAACATTCGTTACAAAAACAAAAAAAACAAGCATTGATTTTTAATTATTATAGACTAGCTAATCCCTGGAATGCGTTGCAATGCCTCTTTTTCTGTCAGAAACCTAGATTTAATATGTAAATAATTATAAAGGTATTTATAATTTGTAACTCTTGCGCTCTTATACCATTACTTATACCACGGTAAAGTTATGTATGTTTTACCGTACCTATTACCTAGGTACCATTCATCTGATGACAATGAAATGTTTGTGACTTGTGCGCACGTCCGCAAGCTTTAGGATCAGATAGACATGTTGAAAATGTCCCATATTATAATATTTTTTTTTATTTCAGTTTGGATTTACTTTTTAATTGTGGTAAATTCCTACAGTCGTGGTGCCGACACAGGGATATCTGTACAGCGATAATAAAGATACATTATATTTAAATAATGCTAAGAAGATGAAATGGCATTATATAGAGAGAGATATAATAATATTGAAACAGAAATAAAAATACTATAAAAATGCATCGTACATAATGCTTCTTATTTCATACCCTTGCTTTAAATTACCTAATATAAATACTATTACCTACTTGAATTAAACTACTATAATAAGGTATGTATGAATTTTTTTTTTTGGAAAATCTATTGGAAAAGTTGGAAATTTAGATGGTATTTATTTGTTTTTTTTTATTACTCTAGCTTACTTTATTTTTTATATTTTTTTACGCAAATAGGTACATTTGAATATTATTATATAAAACAAATGATTTATGCTTTTAAATTATACACTTCATAACAATGAATAACATAACATAAACTAAGTAGGTAAGTAATATGATATAAGTGTCTCGAGACAAAAAAAAAAGAATAATTTTACGGGCGTAAATACCTATGCTGTTTGAAATTGTAGTGTTTTTTAAATATTGTTTGGATATTTTTTAAATATGGTTTTTGATATTAGGAAAAATTTAAAAAGACAATTAGGTAATTATTTTTTTCCAAACACAAAAAACCAGCAAACACTACTCGTAAAAATAATTACCCAATCTCTGTCTTGGAAAAAAATATTATTATCGGAAGTACATTTTATTAACGAAAGTTATGTGTGTCCATCCATTCGTTCGTGATTTCGAATCCAACATAACTTATAACAATGTGAGATTTTGAAATTTTCCCAGTATTTTTGTGATTTCAGAAAATTCCATGGTAAAAATAAAACTTTATACTATCTCTATGCCACGTGTGTGTCTTTGATTCTTTGACATGTATTTATTATGTCAATCAATAACTACACAAGAGCCCTAGTCTCTATGTGTAATTAATTTATAATGTAAATAGACAGACAATAAAACTTTATTTATATCACTTATGATGCCATTACATAACTTACATACCTATACATCATGGGATTGTTACCTTTTCTCCCAAAGTTCAACCGATGTTGTTTCTGTACAAGAAAATTACTGATAGCATGTTTACTCATTGATATGTGGAGCATGGTAATTGTTTATCAAACTTATTTAATAACCATTCTATGATAAAAACAGTTGATTATATTAAATATTAACTTTTATTATTTCAAATTGAATTTACTTCACGTGAGACAAATGAAATATCAAATTTTCAAAGTGGAAATAATACTTAACTCTATCATTTACAGTTAGTAGCCTGTCATGGAATCAGGATAGTGCTGTGGCCAGCATGCGCAGATATTTACAAGCCAGATGATGGGTCCGTAGATGTTTTAGTAATTTTCAAGTGGATTGTATTTAATGTTGACATGCTTCTATTGACTAGCAGTTTCGCGTTTCTCATAGGATTATTTCGGGTGAGATGACTATTGCTATTTAAAATCACTTTTGTATAATATATCTCAATGGCCAATTCATACACTTTATTATCTTTTTCAGTCTTACCGTGTAACCGCAGATGTATTTATCGTCTGTGGTATGACATCAGCAGCGATATCACTTATCTACGGTATCATTTACGCTGTACGGATGTTTTACACTGAATGCAACAACCCCAGTGATGTTTTAACATTTATACTATATTTTTCATGTAAGTATAATAAACAGGTTACTTAGAAATATTGCTAAATGGAATCAATTAATTTCCTATTAACCCGCAGCAAATCAAATTCATTTACAATAATTTTAGTAACTCATTTCATACAATTTAATTCGGATTTGATGTACTGCACAAAATCTGCTGCTGTGAATTCAGGAAATTAATTATATTCATAAATATTACTCTTTTTAGGGGTCCTGTTCTTTTCCAACGGTTTGTTGCATAAATTGACAATACCAGTTAGGTATATAGGTAGTTATCGATAATAATTAAAGATTTATTCAAAATCTAA